>JARWCS010000007.1:7906398-7925420 GCA_034783895.1 Geukensia demissa | reverse complement strand
ATCATTCCCTTGAGTAGAAGCTGAGAAATCTTTGACAGAAAAAATTGTGGACGGACAGACGGACGGACAGACGGACAAACAGACAGACAGGGTGAAAACTATAGGGCACCCGCATCTCGATGCTGGGCCCTAACTAATAATGTCAATTACAATAAATATAAATGCTTGCTTTTTATTAACTTTTCACTGAAAATAGACAATCTGTAAGAACTGACAGTTTAATTAATATATATATATATATATATATAAATGTATGCAATAAATATTTCTTGTTCAGAAAATTACTTTCATTTTTTCGATTTTCGTCATTATTGACGAAAGAATGTTAAATATTCTAAACGAAATGGTTCAAATGAGATCATACATTTCCATCTCATGCCATACTAATATAAATATGAAATGTTAATTTACCATTCTGATATGTAAACCATATAAATTATATGTAAACTATATAGTTTATAAGGACAATCGAGAACCATTTATACATTAGTTTTAAAAGCTTAGAAATAAAACAAAAGTTGTCATGTAATTGCTGCCAGTTTGAAGCTGGTAAAATTATTTATTATAATTGTCAAATTTCGAATATAACCTGCTTAAGGATGTTCACTGCTCATGTTCAGCCATTTTGGTCAGATTTTTGAACTCCTCTGGTTTTATCCATTTCATAGCATTAACATTTTTTTGCCCAGTGACCTCAACTTTAACACACGTAATTTAATCTGAAAAGTTTTGGAAAAATCTGGTTAATTTCTTCTTGGGTTTTAAAGGACAGAACCTACGAAGGCAAAACCTATGAAAAGTCATGACAAATTTTCCCGCCAAACTTTTAAAAGCTTATATCGAAAAAACGAGCACCTGACCCTTCATTTTTGGATTATTTTGTTCAAATGTGAGAGATCTTAAAAGCAATCATAAGCTATTTAAAATCTTGTTATTTTTAATATCAGCAGCGAACTTCCTAAAAAGCAGAATCTAACATCGTTTCCTTTATTTCATGAATAAAAATCACATAATGTGCCTTGCGACTTTTACCAAATTTATGTGCTTTTTCCCAGACACATACCATAAACGATTTCAGAAGTACAACAAAGTTATCTTGTTTCCGCAAAAATTTCCTGAATTTTCACAAACATAAAGTATTATATAAATGTAAATAGTGTATTAGATTTGTATTTGGTGTTGCACCGGACCACATGCAGGTTTAACAAAATGTAATGTCCAGATGAAAACGGTGCTGACGGCAATGTATCTTCATGTGAAGCCATTGCAATATATCAGTGTGGTTTATATCGTTTACAATGCTGTACACCAAAGGTTCATATATAGATCTTTTCAAAATTTTATAAACAACGTAAATAATAACAAAAAAATCATTTCAGTTTACAAAACGACAAAACTTTAGATAAAGAACTTGCTTGAATTAGATTACAAACGGTATTATTCATTGCAGTTTGGGCTAAACAATGAGACAATACATTATAAACATGTTATTCCCCTGTCATCATTTGTACACAGTCAAAGTAGAAAAGTTTCATCAATAAGCAGATCATGGTTTAGTAGCAAAACAATTAGTACAGGATCAGTAACTGTCTAATTCACAAATGAATTATTCGTGAAAACAGTATATTTACAAATTAATAACAACAGAATATATCACAATCGAAATTTACAACAAATACAACATAACAATGGGCACAATGTACAAAACATGTTTTGCAAAAACAACCATATTTAAGCCTTGAATAAAGACTTCCAATGATAAAACACCGTGCTTCAAAGCACATAGTCTTGTTGTATCATTAAACACAACCATAATTAAACATCTGTAAATGTTTTTTTCACGTGAAAGTATTGCGCTATTAAATTAGTCCACAATAGTACCGATATAAATATCAAAAGTAATTTAAACGTTAGACCTTGCAAAGAGCAAGAAATTAACACTATTCAACGTCATCTGAATCTAACACAACTTTTGCGCTCTTCACATCCAGTCTTTCACATACAGTATAATTCAAACAGCAATTACAGACGAGGTACTAAAATGAGTATTCTACGTTACGTTTTGTGACGTGCATAAACAATAAGTATATTTTCTGCCTTTCTTTATCGATAGCACTGATCCTGTTTGTCAATGACGTTTTTTCCGTGACGCGTTGCCACACTTTTTCCGGCGTTCATATTGCATGAACTTTCGCATGCGCTTTAGATATTTATCCCGCCATTTTTTAACGGTTGATTGTTTATCGAGTTGATATCCGGGTCGTTGGTTATTTTTGTGATGTCGTCCAACCAATAGATATCTTCGACCAAGTCTAAGCTTCGGGCATTTACACTTGTTGTCTTGTTTGGAAACAAAAACGTATGTTTCGCCTCTCCTGTTTTGGATAGGATCACGTTTGTATATGCTGATGATATTAATTGTGTATCTAATCCAATCTCCAATTTTTTCTTTTGCAACGACAGCAGCTTGTATAGCTGAAAGTAAAAAAAAAAAGTAATGTTAAAATATCATGTACAAAGATAAATTAATCAATCATATATAAGGGTGTGAACTTGGCTACAAAATTTATTGGAACGTAAATCTCAGTTTAAAAACAATGAAAAACTAAAATAATAGGGGTTGGGAGCATGAACTGTTGAATACATATGGATAATTTTGATATGTTGAAACCAATATCTCTAATAAACTCTCTTCTGTCTATGCCTTTATCAGTTAACCAGAAACTCGCATCCGATTGATATTTACACGTTTTGGATGGCTGATGGCTGTCTCAAAGAGAGTCATATCACATACCCTTTTTATATCATATGACTTAAGACAATAAAGACGGTGACCATGATAAGTCGTGTATTTGAGGTGGTCTTCTAAAGAATCAGAATATATGGTATTCTAGTACACACAAATCTAAACGTCTGTTTCTAAACGTTTTAATGTAAATCACCTTACTGTCAAAATATAGATAGGTTTTATAAACTGATTTGCATGTATCAATCATAGACCTGACAGGAAGCATAAAATATAGAAATGCTTTTGCTGGCATGTTGACATAAACCCGAGTCTGCTCCATGTCAGTAGTAAACTTGTTTCACGTAACAGCGTACGTGTAATAAAATTTAAAATTCTGCACAGATGTAATCACCATTCTTTCAAGAAGATTCAAAACGATTTGCAAGCAAAAACACTTAAACCAGAAACCTTAAAAGAATAACATAGATTTCAGGTGCTGCTGGGGAAGATAGTAATACATAGAGGGTATCACATGGCCAGGTGTTAACAACACGTACGTATACAAAGTTTATCACCAGCCATGGTGTCAACACAAGAGTACAGAACATTAATTAAAAGCACAGGTGAAAACGTGAAGAACAAATCATGCAAAGTCGTACGACGATTTGGTGAAACGATTTCGCAATTTAGTTTTCAAATCCTTTCTCAACATTGATTTCATAATACCTTTCTGTTGTTTGGTACCTCTGTAGGGAATCAAACTTGAACGGTGTATTATAAAAATCTTTTGTTCAATTTATATATTAAATATTGTAATAAAAACAAAAATCCAATAAAATATAGCACTTCATATAGTGTCTTCAAATTTAAAACCAAATCACATGGTGGTTTATTAAATTTAAAGATTTTATTTCTTTGAAAGTAATGAAAAAGACTTATAATTATGTTTTTTATCATTTTATAATTCCACAGTAATAATAAGTTAATGTTGATTTGCATAAACCATCGTTTTGTTCGTGCAAATTTTTAGTTTAGTATTTCTATTTCCTACTTAAACTTTTGACAACAGACTTTCAGCAGTTGTTGAAGGTCAATGATTCCGGACCGTTTGACTCGCCAATCTAATATTTAGCATGACATAAAACAAAAAATACGGTTAGATATTTTTACTCTGATAATACATCTGCTTAAAACATGAAATATCAAAGAAAACAACAATTTACAAAGTAATTTCTTTTAAAAATTTAACTAAGATCGTCTTATATTAGACGAATTTGATTTATACTCTAAATGAGATAACAATGAAACTCATTATTTCATAATGCTTTCATTCTACAATTAAAATCAATGGTCTGTTTTCAAGTTTTCGTTTAATTACATAGAAACAGATGCATATGGTTGCAACTTGGACTTCCGAAACGTTGGAGTAATTGTACATTAGCGTTAGTAATTAGACGTACCGAAATCAGCTTTGCAATATTTCTTGTTATTAAGCTTCCTTTGTCTTTTCCTGCATGATCCGCACCTGTCACCTGTAATTATAATCAGTAAAAACGTGTACAATTATTTTACGTCAAAGTTTTTATACATTCCGATGAAATCGTCCAAAACATAAAAAATAATGAAAAATACATACAGCAGAAATTCAAACAAAAGGGATCAGACATATATATACAAGAGATGAAACTAGACCAGCTGTGTCGATACCAGAAAAAAATAATTCCCCAAAAAAACGAAAGAGAAAAAAACCAAAAATGTTATCTCTTATATACATATTACATCTTAAATCAAAGGCATGCATTAAAACTGGTATTATAATCCGTAGAAGTGTAGGGTA
Source organism: Geukensia demissa (assembly GCA_034783895.1). NCBI lineage: Eukaryota > Metazoa > Mollusca > Bivalvia > Mytilida > Mytilidae > Geukensia > Geukensia demissa. The sequence goes on along the minus strand of JARWCS010000007.1, from coordinate 7,920,855 downwards.
AGCAACATCCGAGCGGTGAGATTTAAAATCCAGAATCTTCCCAGACATAAAAAGTGGACAAACCTATAACTTAATAAAAGAACATCGAGTAGATTTAAAGCCAAATATTGATAACATAAATAAAATATTGGAATTTGAACTAAGTTTTAACTTTAAAAAGTCCGCAGGATGATGGAATAGTTTGAAGTCTAAAAATAAACTTGGATAACCCAAAATACAATAAAGAAACGTTTTTAACGTGAGGCGGAAATAACTGTAGGAGTGTATTTTTGTATTAAACGAATTTAGTCTGCAACTTGATAAATTATATTTTTTGTCAAAAAGCAATGTGAATTCCTTTAAGTGTCTGTGGAAAATCAATTAATAAAACTATATTGATGTTGATAAGCATGTAACGTTGAGAACTGGACATTTACCAAGGTAAATAAACGTTCGTTAACACCTGAATGCGTGAAGCCATCAATCACAAAGACGCTTGGCATTGTAATGAGTTTACCCTCACTCAATCTTTCTTCTTTCAATCACATAAGATCTCTCAAAGACAAAAGGCAACGTTAATTATTACATTTGTGCATTCAATGACACTTATTATATACATTAATTACGATTCTGGAGAGGACAATATGTCTTTCATATGCAACAGTCAATTACAGTCCCACGCAAAAATATTAATAAAGCGATTATTCCTAAGAATTATTACCCACTCCATTATGCAGTATACATGTTTTTGTTCTCTCATCCTTTAATACTATAAAATATGCAGGAGAAAGCCTGAACGTTGGCAGGTATAAGAGCACTATAGCAGTTAAACGGGCCGTTCAGTTTGTCTGCAGGGAGAGCCCCTGCTGAGTCATCGTCCGCTGGTTGAGTGTGATGTATGAATATTCGACCACCCAGGAGTAGTCTGGGTTAAAAAAAGGCAACTTTCAGAGGCGGAACCAGACGTTTGGAAAATGGGGGCCACTTTTTAATGGACCTCTTGATTCATCAATTTTCTCCATTTCTAATGGAGATTTAGACAAAAATTTACTCGAAACTTATCCTTTTTTATCTTTTTTGCGTTTCAAAGGGGGGCCCGGGCACCGCTGGGCCCCCTGGATCCGCCCCTGAATTGGTTTCGCATTCATAAGTAGACAGCATCTAAAGTGAGCTCGAAATGAATGGTCCGTTAGTGGCCAGTTGCTTAGGTTAACTTTCCTGTTCTTATTCAAACCGTCCCTGCTAAAGGGCCGCAGTTGGTAGAGTAGGATTTATAAATAATCGACCTCCTTTCGTAAAGGTTTTATCGGGGGAATAGGCACTATGTATCTCTGTCCTGATGGCACTTGTCATCTAAAAGGAGCGTCCCTTGTTGAGTGGGATGTATAAATTCACAATCCGTCTGGAGGGAAAAGTTAAAGACGCCCTGTCTTTAGAAAATGCCACTCATATTAAAGACCCCTTATAACAGCGCATTTTGAGTGGACAGTAGGCTAAATTTTCCAACCCTATTAAACCCGTAATTTTTCCAGTGGCAGTCTCAAAGTCCCTCCATGTCCGGTTCTCTGCTTACAATCTGCATATTGATTTATTGTTTGTTAACTTGTTCCCGTCCTGAATATGACTGAAATTTTGCCCACTGAACGTTAAGCATCAATCAATCAATCAATCAATCAATCAAGGTGCAAATTAGCAATACATATGATTAATATACCACTTATAACCAATTATAACAGCAACGAATGCTAAACAGATAAAAAAATATTTGATAATACACACCTTTACTGCCGTGTTTACCGGGTGGTTTCTGGGTAACGGTTGGAATTTCTGTAAAAGAATGAACATGTGGAATTATAATTTTCATTCTCAACGAGACAATTAAAAATGAACTAAAAATATAGATAAAAGAATTAAATATGTACGCAAAATGTCTTGAATGGGGATAATGAAAATCAAGTATGAGTTTTGATATAAATTATGCTTTCACCATCAACTGGATCAAGAAGTCTTTTTAAAGGCGTGAACGGTTTAGAATATGCCAATTTTTTTAATATTTAATTTTTCTACAACGCAAAACAATTAAATAATTGACGTTAGTGAAGTAATTATTCAAAAGTGCAAAAACAATCCCACTGAAAGCCTTCAACGTTCCAGTCATAACTATTAGTGCTTAATAAAACAAAGCCTCAGTAATAATTATCCCTGTATGATTTTCATTAACGTAAGTGGCTTCAGAACTTTAATGTTAAATCGCTTACGTTAATGTTTGAACCACTATTGGTTCAACGCATGTAAATATACATTTTTCTGTTACGTAAAGGATCTTCAGCTGTTCCAAAGTGGTTTAAACAGTAATTTACATTGACAAAGATGCACTTTGCAGCTACAAAGTACAATTTATAACATACTTATGCATGATGCATGGTGGGAACAATTCAAACTACTGGACCAATACCATTACAATTTCTTACTTTACATATTGTGTTTATGTTGTTATACATCATGAAGACAGTTGGACAGTTTTGTGTATTAGTTTGGGTTACTATACCTGGACTTACGAGCTTTTACATCAAAATAATATTCATCGTGATTAACCTTCAGAATTTCGAACTATTAAATTTTGACCTAAAAGTGTAGATTTCCATGCTGAAATACTTGTAGTAAAAGTATTGAAATTAAACGCTTCGGAAATTTGAAATTTTCTGGGTCTTAGAACTTTATATATGCAATGCGGTAATGTACACACTTCACTATTTGGTAAAACTGAGAACTTGTACAATTTTATACCGTAATTTTCAGTGACTCCACAATCCACAAAAAATGTAATACCTCTATCTGAGTAGCATTACATGACAATGCAAAATCAGACTCATTGCCTTTAATACTTGAAAAAAGACATTTGTGTAAAAGTTTAGCAAATAAGTTAATGAAATATCATAATTTCTTTTTATAAGTAGCCAATCTGAACACTAAAGTATATCGGTACTGTTTCACTGCACATTCCCACTGAGCATGTGTATAAAATAGTCAATTCTGGTATAATTTCTTTCTTAAATTTGCAAACATTGAAGAAGTGACATATCTTGGTATTTCTAAAAAATTAGATATTAACTCTATCTATCCAAAATGTATGTTTTTGTTGCAATCACAGACATACTTAATTTATTCTAATTTTTCTTGAAAATAAAAATTGAAAACTTTTACAGGGGATCTCCCCTTTTAAAAGTCTTCAAATTTTTGTTACACAGAATATACTATGACTTTGCACATTTTGTTTTGAACTGCGAAAAGAGGAACGCTGACCCCCAAATTTCATTTAAATTTCCTAAAAGCAAATTCTAAAAGCTATCCTCACAATTTTTATTTAAAAATTTTATCTGCTGGGGACCTTCTTATCTACATAATTGTTTTTCCTTATATAAGCTTTGTAAAATAAACTGTTTTTTACCAACAGACAATCGAAAAAAATGACAAGAGACTTATATACTTGTTTTTATTTTTGAAATGTCTTGATTAAGACTACTTTCCGGCAAAGTATGAAAAAATACTATCTGTGGGAAGATTAAGTAATGATCTACCTTAACGTGGACTGTTTATTACCGAAAATAATATTTTACATTGAACAGCAATGTACGTTTCTTTTTAATTCGAAACAAAATCTGAACTGGTCTAACTTTGCAATTTTAAAAAGCAAAGACAGCAGTAATGTAATTTTTTAAATTTGTTTCCACATGTATCTTACTTTTCAAGGTGCAAGTATAAAGCAACAACAGTTTCATGCATTTCCGATCTATTTATAAAACTGATTTTCCATCCCCGCTGTAAATGTTGCGTGCATCATTGCTAATCTCCCGCTATACAATGCTTAAAGATCATGCTTAAATTCGACATCAAAACAAGTGCTTGCCTTCACACTTATGCAATTATGATTTTTAAATTGATAAACCGTATGTGGCAAAGAAACTTTAAAGAACTATGATAGAGCAATCATCTTACAGAGACACTAAACTATTACAGAATTGGCAAAGATCGAACGAATAGAGTTTTATTTTCTTCATGCAATTTTCTGACACTATCAAGGCGATTTTTTCATTTCAGGAGTAATTTATTAGAAGAAATATAAGGATCAGTATATGGAGACAGGTCCTTTTTGATGAAGCTAAAAAAATAAATTTAAATTTAAATCGATTCAAATAACAAAACAAAAACGGGCAGTGGTTTTATGTGTCGAAACTTTAAGCATGCGTTACTATGGTAAGTCTCACGTCAAAAACAGAAAAACCCGCACTTAAAAGGTACACGCCATGCCACAGAACCTTATAGGCAAGCAAACATTACTAGAAATGCAAAAAACTCCGCTCATGCGCATTAATGTTGAACACTTAATTCCTTAATCGCCCATGCGCAAATAACACTAACTCTTATCGCCTTTTCCTTTTCCTTTCTTGTCTGTGGTTCCGTCTGAAACAACAATGAATGCATGTCAAATTAAAAAAAAAACGAAACAGACACTACGTTTAACACTTAACAAATGATAAATAAAATCAAATTTAATATCACAGTTTTCAAGCATACTTACTTATGCAAGGTGCAATAGGAGATTTACTCTGTTGATAACCGTTAGCACATCTGTTGCAGGTTAAACCAGTAACACCGTCTTTACACGGACACTGGCCACTTGTCTGGTTACAGGTTTTGCCAAGTGCTCCTACAGGATGACAGTCACATGCTACAATAATAACATACGTTTTAACAAAATACGATTTAATATTCTAAGAGATGTGGACTTAATGTTTGGAAACCCCACCACATTTACTTTTTAAAATAATTTTTTTTGTTTGTGGAGATGACTCACGTGCATAAACTCAACTGAAAAGGACATTCCGTAAGTGTTTTTATTTTTATGTACAAGGTATATGTATTATTGAAGTCTAAAAACGTCAAAGAAGGATTGAGTTATTGACCCATTAGGCAATATAACGCTCTACTGTCCCATTGTTCACGCAAATAGGGAAAGGGAAACTACGTGCAAAGGAGATATTAACCGAAAACCACTTACATTATCTGATCATATTCCTAATTTAATGAAATTTATCTACCCATTTATTGGATGAGTAAAACCAAATAAATATAGTCCGAACTATTTTTAATTCGAAGGTGTCTGGTTTCAAAGAAGTGCGTCTTCAAATTTTCTTGAACTTAACATTTGTAAGAATGCTGCCCTATTTTGGTATATTTAATTACATATTTATGCTTAATTATGTCAACTTTTTAAAGTCTATGCATGTATTTAGTTTTATAAATTTCTGATGTCCTTTGAGTTTTGTCATTGCCTCATGCCATTTTTGACGTACACCCCATTAGTATATTACAATTTTTTTAACGTGAGATGGTCATTTCACGATCTTAATACTCTTAATTTATGGGATTTTATTTCCTTGTTTGGAACGCTTAAAAAACGGCAAAGTACTGGAAATAATGTACATTCAATATTCATTAAAGGTGTAAAACTGTAAAATAGAAATTTATGTCAATATGTTTACACAAAGAAATTCCGCCGAGGAGGTCTAATTCGGCGGTTAATCTAAAATTTCTCAAGTACCAATATTATCATTAATGAAACATGCGTTCATCCACCATGATATTTATTTGAAAGGAAATCTTTGTCCAATTTCTCAATATGGGTTTAGGTGTAAAGCTCTTCAGATGTGTTCTCTAACGAAGCTGTGTTCCTGCACCACACAAAGGTAAAGGAGTTTTTAAATCTCCTCGTTCCATGCAATGTCACATTCAGATTATAATGTGGAAGGTGTTTACACAAATATGTAAATACCTTTATTAACAACAGTTAAATAGTATAATTCCATTCATGTAATTGACTTGATGATTTTGAATATATAACAATTTTAAATAGGAATCATTTTATACTGTATACAAGAGTCTAGATTACCGAATTTGTATTTTTCTAAATAGGCTATTTTGGTGGTCTATCTTTCTGTATAGTATGCAGGTCGGACCCTGTATTTACTATACCAATTCTGTTAAACATTATTGCGGAGTTTTCCTCTTTTGCTGAGTGCTGGTTGTTAAAAGCTTCCTTAAGCTTGAGTTGTATGCTCATTTATTTTGGGGTACTGGAATGTATGTTGGAAAGATAAAGTTTGAAATTTCCTGATTTTTATCTTTTTATCAAGGTCATCGGCGTTCATTACGTCATGAACTGTATATTTCATTTGGTCCATGAATGTAACTAATTTGACTGATCTTTCTATATTTGACCCCTAGCGTGTTTACAAAAGCGCTTTACACGCAATCAAAATGGCTTAATTTTGAATACATGTTGCGTCTATCTGGCATACTTCTTTTAAAATTTTTCTCCTCTTGGTTTATTATATCTTTAAAATTTTCATATATTTATGGTACTCATCTCAAAAATCAATACTCATGACTGTATTCAAATTTGTCCTGATTTTTTCTGTTCCACAAGTCTATAAACTTTTAACTACATAAGTATTGTTTTCAAGAATTTGAGAATGGTGTCTTATTTGGTTATGGGACTGTTCACTTTTTTATTTGTTTCCTAGATTATCAATAACATGTTTGAACATTTAATTAAACTGGTAACCTTTGTATCGCTTGTACGTGTAGTCACCTTCCCCTAGTTATTAATTTTTGTATAAATAATGGTAATAATTGGAATTGATCAATTTTCACGGTGGTCGGATTTAAAAAAAATATTTTATGTAAATAATTTCTAGTTTCCCACTGTAAACATTAATTGAAACCAACTATGATTCAAGTTTTCTTAACATGGTAAATTGTCATACAGGGATGGTCTTACGTGCCACCTAGAATTCTTTTGAAGAAGAGCTAAATTAAGTAATTTTGATTTGTTGGAATATATATAAGTCTGATACAGACCGTCTATAATATCTTTATAAACTTCTGATATTTTGAAATCATATAAATATACGTTTATCTTGATAATAAATTGGTTTCTGTAAGCGACTGTGTGTGCTATTCTGACGAATAATTAAAATAAATTTTCCCACTTTTGTAAGATTTGGAAAAAAGTAAAATCGCAAGCAAATTATAAATGTGACGTAGTCGACGACAATCTAAAAGTTTAAAGAGAAGTAAGATGAAAAATTTGAATGTATAGTACAAACAGATGCGCAGTAAATAAGCTATGTTTAAACACCTATTACACATGTTAACACTTAGTAGTAGACATGATTTACATTTTATGCGTCACTTAAGTTTTCGGAATCTTATCAGAAGTTACAGATTGCCTTTATGCACACCTGTGCAATCATAATAAAAATTTCTTTGGTGAATGAGGTGGTCTGCTACACGTGCATTTGTTTAACATTCAAGGAAAAGAAAAATATTCTGGATAGAGATATACAGATACATCTGGACCTTTTGCTATCGTAACTTAGATTACAAGTCAATTTATTGTGTAATGTGCACGCGTGTGTACATGTGTCTCTTAGTTTTAAAAAGAGTGTAAGACACCAGGCCTCCTTTTTTATGACCTTCCAGACTAATTCCGTCTTGGTCTGAACACTACTGATGTTTAAGTATAATATATATTTATTTCAGCACAATAAAATGAACAGCCAAATATTGGGAGTTAGCAGTATTGCATCTGAAGATTTGCGGCATCAGTTGACGATTTGAGTTGATATATATATATCATTCTAATGCATATAAATAAAATTACGTTCCAATGGAACATTTAAAAAATTAAATGAGCAGTTTCTCCGAAGGCATCAAACATGAATTTAATGCCATGAAAATTTCGACGCCATCCAATCAAAATCAACATCTTCCATATTAACTCTTGTATCATCCCTCGGACGAAAGTCGTGGGCCGATATGGAAGTCTCGGGATGATACTAGATTATAGAATGGAAAATGGCATGTGAAATTCTGTACAAGTAAATAAGCCCATCAGAAAGTCCATCGACCTTACACGAGAAACAACGTTAAACCGAGTTTGATGTGAACCAATTCTACATTAAAATCCTTGCTTCTGCACTGATACCAAACGATGGCACTGTATGTGGAGTGGTGTGTTAATTTGATAAATGATGCTTTGTTAACCAAAAATTGTTGCATCGTAGATCAACAAATATAATTCCAATCCTAAGAAATCACGTTTAACCAAATACAAAAAACCTACACCTGAGGAAAACGCATTCTAGACAGGCAGGTGAAAAGAAAATGCGATGCACACGAATTTTTCCAAACAAGAAACACTTTTGTAGGTCTTTGTCGTGTTTTCCAGTTTGTGTCGTGTGATTGTTGCAACTATTTCAATTTTTCTGTCACAAATTGTAAAAAACGACAAATTCGCCAGTACTATGTATCTACACATGTACGCAAATGTAGTCCTAAATTGACTAGTTGTTATTCTTCTGGTCGTAAAACGCGCACAATACTTCCGTATAATCTTAAAACTTTTAATATTGCTATCGCTAGGGCTAACCAAAAACATCTAGCAAAAACACTGGTAAAACTACATGTAGTACATAACATACAATTCAGTTCTACATAATTTCGTGAAGAAGACATACAATGAAGCAGTGAAAATCAAGCAGGAATATGGTTTCATCAATTAAAAGTGTGCAGATTTGTAGAATAGTGAACTTAATTCCAGAAAAGCGCTTTACACACAGTGATTTTTTTATATTTGTAAAACATGTATTTAAGATGTGGATCGTATTCCATCTGACATATATAATTATATTCAATATTCTCATTTTTATATGGTAGTTCATCCAAGGCTTAAAAGAATATAATGGAAGACAATTAGTAATTAACCAAATAAGGTATATTTTCTAAATGCTAGAATATAAGGGAAGAAAATAGATAAATACCAAATAAGATATATTTTCTATCTCTCGAAACTATGAAACCATGCTTCATGCTGACAGGCTAATAAGCGTGCAATTATATTGTGCGAAGGAAGAGATAGACGTGGGGTTCGTATACCTCGACATACTCTTCGGTCTGTTAGGTGTTTAGATGGATCGCGGTAATACCCTTCTTGACAATAGTGACAGAAACGACCAGCTGTGTTGTGTTTACAACGTAGACACACTCCACCGCTGCTGAATCCAGACAGTAAATATAGTTCTCGATTGAAGGTACATCGACGTGCATGCAAATTACAGTTACACGCTGAAAGATAAAATGACATTAAATAACAAAGTGAGATGTATCTTCTTACCTTTACATGCTTTTCTGTGAGTAATAGGCTTGGTGGAATCTCTGTAATACCCTTCCCGGCAGTAATGACAGTTTCTGCCCGCAGTATTATGGCGACATTTCAAACAGACGCCTCCACTTGTGTAGCCCGACAGTGTATATAATTCCATATTAAAGCGGCATTTGCGAGCATGGAGATTGCAGTTGCAGGCTGAAATAATGGAAACAAGATTGCTTGATAATAAATTAAAATGCACTAACTTTATTTGACATAAGAATAAACTTGAATGCTTCAACTGTTGTGGCAAATTGTTCGTTTCTGGCTTGGAAACCTTCTGTTTGCCGTTTAAAAAACAAAATATTATATATGATTGACAACATTGACAGAACCGATAGAATTCAATTACTAAAACCGACGGAAATTTGTTTCACCCAAACGCGACAATTTTAAGCCAATATTATTTTAAAAATGTTATGCTTACTTTTAGCTAAGTCACAAAATATTTTGTAAAAACAAAATATGCTGCACAAGCATTTGACCCTACATACATACTGAACTTTAAAACAAGTAAAAATAGCCAATTTTAATTCCCTCAAAAGAACGAGTTCCCTTTAATAAAAAGTATCTCTTGTTGGGTGCCTCACCAAAAATGTTTAAGTTGGCCATACATGAACACTTTGGTAGTATTTGACACTTATAGTGACAGGTAATAACAATTTATTTCCATTTATTCGAAAAAATAACTTCCTTGATCTATTGAAGTAAACAAACAAAATTGAAAACGAATGTAAAAGTCAGTATATTATTCTTATAAAATATCAGCCTATGGAAGCTTTATATTGGATTCAAACATGGTCCATAAAAGAGTATCGATTCAGTGAATGTTTTCCAAACTTACCAGTTTGTTTTTTGTTGTTGTTTTTTTTTTATTTTTGTACACACATCAACACTACAATTGCAACAGGTATTGTTTTATCAGGATTATTGAAGATACTGCAATAAATCTTAACTTGCATTGAGTAAGACTGGAAGATCGCCATTTTATAGTATTTGTTTATTAAAATAATTATTATTGTTAAGGTACATATCTTGTTGAATGAGACAAGTTTACGGTGTGTCTTAGAGAAAAATAAGATGTGTTATGATTGTCCATGAGACAGTCACCCAAATCGTGTCATACGGTCTTCAGTAATGGACACATATCCTCACACTAGACGACAAGCAGAAAAGGCCCCAAAAATAAAATATGATGATATTCAAAGCGACATTTAAACATAAAACAACGACAATTACTGGATTACAGGTTCCTGGTTTGGGACAGGCACATAAAGTATGTGGCGGGGTTAAACATGTTTGTGAACACTCAATCTTTCCCCTAACCTGGGACTGTGCTGTGACAAAACGACATAAAAACAAACTTTAAAAACCAATGCGTAAGATTTAGTTTTTGAAGTCCATACATAGTACGCAGAAAAAAAACAAATAAAACAAGATAAACCGACCTCATGAGGAAAGACAAGACGGACTCAATGCCATACCGTCTTTAATTTCATATAATTTACGCTCCGGTCACGTGATCGGTGAGCAATTACAATGCTGTTCAACGAACCAAAAGAAAAAACGTTCAATGTAAAAAGAAATGTTGTCCTCACATTAACAACGGAAATTTGGAGAAATCGCTTATGCCCAATCAAAGACTTTTGTACAATTCATTTTCGGGTTAATAAATAAATGAACTATGTAAAAAAATGTTTTTGAAATAACTAAAAATCCTCCCTCTCTTATCTTTTAAAAAAACAAACAGCAAACAAAGTTTTGAAATAAGATGTTGATATTCAAATTTTTAGAAATAAATACTTTTATTAAAAAGGGCGATATTTAATTCTAAATAAAGCTTTCCACATTGACCAGCACACCATGTGCTCATTATGACACACAATCGCCAAAGGTATCGGCATTTCTCTGGCAACTTTTACTGAAACTTTACAGGAAAAATTATCCTGTTTCGTGTTTATTAAAAAAATCAAACATGAACTACTTTATAAATGAGTATCTGTCATCCACACTGCTTATCATTCCTAAATTTTTCAAACATTTTGAGGCGAACATGCTATGCGTAAATTTTTTCTCTTATGTTTAGTTGTGGTCTTGAGAGTCCACAACATATGTTCTACAAACAATCTGGAGTTTAGCAGACATAATGATCTTTATGATACTTTCAACTTTGTGAACCTAGACAAAAAAGCTCAAGATACATTTGTTGAAGACTTCGCAGTTTATTCTAGTATGAACCGTAGAGTTAAACTATCGTACTATATAAATTAAGTCTATATTTTCTATTTCACACTGTTATCGAATTTCATACATGGGCGAATTGAGAAAAATATCCATACATTTGAACATCTACAGCAATGCAAAACGATTACGATTTTTATATTTTGACAGTTTCCTCTGTATTATTAGGACACTGACATCGGAGTATAACATAAATAGTTTTCTTCCTTCAAATTTTTTGGAAGAGTATTTAAATTTTAATTAAACGATAATGCTGTTTCGCATTGACCTCCTTAGAAAATACATTTTTAATAGACTGTAGAAAAATATTCTGAAAGGCTAAGCTTATTAAAAATAATAAAATAACTCTATCCCTTGTTGATGACCTATAAACCGTGACCTTTAAGAACGGCCACTTTTCATATTTATTATATTTTTCTTGTATTATGCGATGTACTTTTATGTACATGTAAATTAACACAATATCCATTTCCAATTATATGTTTTAGAAAAAAGGTCACTTCAGAAAACAAAATTACCAATGTTGAATAAATATGGAGAATTAGGTAGGATATACATGTACATTTCAAGATGTAACCCCTCATCAGTAACATTTATAGTACTCTTCAAGGTCTTCAGTATAATCTGCCTATGCATGTGCAGAGTATTTCTTTAGAGTATATGTTTTTAATATTTTCACACACTTTTTCTGTCATTTTATGCTTTAAATTAGTCTACATCTATCATATAAAAATGCTGTGTCGTTCTTTACTTAACCTTAAACTGGAACTTTAATTACGACTAAACTACCCGGTTGTTACAAAATGATCTACAAAATCGATATTAAGCCCAAACAAAAGAGGTTCTTTTACAAAAGATTCGTGAATGCAAGAATTAAAAAGCACAATTATGCGCGGCGCGCAGGAAAACCGTTAAACAACTGCGTTTTACAGCAATTTGTCAAGAACCGGAGTTCACTTGCACACCTACCCATCTATATATCAAATAAGTTTGGATAAAGCCACAACCACAACAGTACTTTTATCAGTACACCAGTCGTCAGTTAAAAAAGTATTTGAAAAGATACTGGAATATTTTTTTCTGATTTCGTCCGGTGCAATCTATAGACTATAAGATACCACTTCCATCCCAATGTTATCAGCACATTTGTTTCAAGTTATCAGTTCGGTAACACCATTACCCTTAGAGAATGATGTCATACCTAAATTTCATACGTCATGTCTCAAACAGCACGTGTAAAATACAGACAATAGGGAAAAATAAAGATAAAATATGCATGGGCTAAAGAAAATCGTTAGTCTGAAGACAGACAATCATGACCAAAAGAAGTGAGAAGACAGACAAAACCATGACCAGAAGAATTCAGAAGAACGACAAAACCATGACCAAAAGAAGTCTGAAGAAAAACAAAACCATGACCAAAGGAAGTCTGAAGACAAACAAAAACATGAACAAAAGAGGAGATAGACAAAACTCATGACCAAAAGAATTCAGGAAACAGACAAAAACATTACCAAAGGAAGTCTGAAGACAGACAAAACCATGACCAAAGGAAGTCTGAAGACAAACAAAACCATGACCAAAGGAAGTCTGAAGACAAACAAAACCATGACCAAAAGAATTCAGAAGAAAAACAAAAACATGAACAAAAGAGGAGATAGACAAAACTCATGACCAAAAGAAATGAGGACATACAAAACCATGACCAAAAGAATTCAGGAAACAGACAAAACCATTACCAAAAGAAGTCTGAAGACAGACAAAACCCAAAACTTAGCAACATCAGATTTTGGCAAGGCCGAGAAATCACCGACGGTAACGGTCCAACAGATCGGCCCAATATATGGACCTGAAAAATCCCACAAACAATAAAATGAAACATTATCAAGCTAAATACCAAACTGTTACGAAAAAGAGATACGTAAAAAGCTTCCGTCTCTGGTATTGAAATCAGTTTATGTTGAATTAATGTGGAATTCCGACTGTTATTTGGTGGATGGCTATCTCAAGGACAATTACACCAATCACATCTCCAATTTTCATATAAATATTGATGATGGTGAAGAAAAAAATGATGGGATGTATACAAAAAAATTCAAATTATCTACATACAGGAAAATGCATGGTTGCACGATGGCTATAAATACTGTATTGAAAAAATTCAAAGATAGATCAACAGAAAGCTTGCCCGAAATAATTGAAAAAATCACTTGTAAAAATTCAGTACAATGCAACTTTATCGAATCTTTCCTTTAAAAAAAAACAAAGAACAATAAAACAGAAAATTTCTGGTTTCACGGGGTATATTTATATTTCAAATTATCGGCAAAGAGGAAATGGTTGCCCGATGGGTCTGAAAATAGCTTACAAGATACAACATACTATCATACTTAAGACTGAAAAAAATCACTTCCGTCAATTGTGGCCAAATAAAGAAAATCATGTACTCTAGGGATACATTGAAATTTTAAATTATCAGTAAAGAGAATTTCTGCTTGGCAAATCTAATAAAAATATCAGCAATGCCTCAGCAATATCAAGCTTTGTATCAAACATCGAATCATTCTTACAGACAGAAGCTAAGCTCAATAGACGGGCGGATGCACAAGGTGAATGTTTACTTGTAGGAATAGCTGTCAATAAAATGCTATAGTACGAGGAAAAGTATAGATAAACTTATAGCCCAAATATAAAACGAATGCTTCATTTAAACTTTGTCATTCCTAACCAATGATTCGTAAAGAAATACTATAACAAGCCACCTGGCTCATACTTGAATGTCGGAGGTACTATTTACACGAACTTATCAGCTAATCGATAGATATGTTAACACCAACAATTTATGGATATGATATCACATATTTGTATCATTATAAATAATATAACATGCATGTTTATTCTCATACATGTATAGAATATAGTATATATGGTGTGCGTACACGAAGGTTGTTGTAAAACATGCATCG
>JARWCS010000007.1:7885782-7903149 GCA_034783895.1 Geukensia demissa | reverse complement strand
CGGCACCAATTTCACAAATCTGGTAAAGGACCACCTGCCTAACATTTCTGCCAAGTTTGGTTGAAATCTGTTCAGTGATTTCAGAGAAGAAGATGAAAATGTGAAAAGTTAACAGACGACGCCGACGACGACAGACGCAAAGTGATGACAAATTTAAATAAATTTCATAGAACTATAATTAATCAAACTCACAGGTATGTAATTTTAAGCTTCTTGGTAATATATACAATGAATGGTAAAATTGTTTCCAGTGACTATGTCTCACTACAGACATACATGTATGAAAATGAAAAGATATGGGGTAAATGTCAGAGTCTGCATTCCAACCAAAAGAAAAAAGAGGGAATTTATAAATACCGTATTTACAGAAATATGGCGGTTGGTTCACAGTTGTGCACGTGAAAGTGAGCCTTTCCGTTTCGATGATCTTCTGGGACCAAAATTATAGAAAACTTACTAAAACAACTAGTTGCCATTTGGAAACACCCACTTTTACATTATGTTACATAAGATTAATGGTTTAAATTATTTAAGAAATTAAGAACGGCAAACAATAGGTTTTTTTTATATTACAATAATAACCATGCCATTCCTTTCTTCTTTCTGATAATGCACACAGTTTTTCATTGTTTATCTTGTCTACTTTAACCCATTACACTTCGTCAAACATGGAATGTAGCAAAACCTTGTCTTGGTATCTTTCACTTAAGAAGACAAACTTTTCTTGTAATACTCTAATGTTTTATTATATTTACAAGCTACCCCATTTTTGTCATCATCGTACTATGGCTATATTCTAATGTAATCCCTAAACTTAAGCTTTACCGGGAAATCAGCTAAATTTTACACATACAAAATCTTTATTCTAGACAGTTGTTATTATACTTGGCGTTTCCTTGCCAGCATCATGTCAGACAAAACGAACTCCCATAATGCATTTAAAGGTCAGAACCTTGTCAATCTTTTGTGAATGAAAATTTTGATCTTCAGGAAAAGTGATCTCATTCTTAAGATAATAAATGACAGCTTATTGAAAGTATTTCTCAAATAAAGATAAGTTTTCTCTCACAAATCTCATACTATGTTGTTGTGAAACGTCAGGATATGTTTGTTAAGTATAAATTTAGTATGATGATAAGGCACGAATGGTTGGATATCTTAATCAAACATTGTTCAACACCTTTTAGAGTGGTTATCAATATAAAGTAGTACTACACTGTCAAATCCTTCAATATATACCACTGAATTATACCGTCCAAATAAACCTATAAGTCTGGGTCAACAGAGTTTTGGAGGAGATGGTACTCACATTTACACTCATAGTGTCAACAACACCTGTAACATTATCAAATACGTAAAACGCAAGATATATAGCTTGTAAAAGTTTAAATCTACTTTGGTCTTCAACATTTGAATAAATTTGAGACATATTGTTTTAAAATCATTGCTATATCTCGAATCCTTTCAAATCATTTGTATGGGTGTAGTATGGTCTTCTTATAAATTGACACTGTATTACTTTTGATATAATGGTCAAACGTAGCAAAAAGAATTATTGCATGCAGGTGATTCGTGCTCAAAATGTGCAAAAGTCTTAAAACGTAAACGGTTCTATTTGAAAACGCATGGAAACTATATACATGTAATTCCTCCTCTATGCAATATTCCTCAAACGATATGAGCTGTTCTGCTTATAAAAAGAGTGACATGGAACTATTTGAAGAGGAATATATTTGAACAAACGTCTGTGAAAGCTTTGATTCTTATTGAAAAATAATTAACAATATTGAATAAATATGGAAAATTTGGGGCATGCTATATGTACATTTCAATGAGTAACCTCTCATTAGTAGCATTAGAACCAAAACATCGGAAGTCAAAGATTCAAATATAACAAAAAAAGCACCTAAATCCAAACAAATCGAAATTGAAAGTCAAATCCGACGACAGGGACAACTACTTGATAGTGCAACACCTTTTGAAACCTTTCCGTATTTTCAATGCTTTTGAATTTTATCAAATGCAGCAAATTTCTGTAAAACATTGTTTGATCATTTTCATGTCAATGACAACTGGGCTGGTGAATACCCTCGAGGACATGATCCACCAGCAGATTGCATATTTTTTAGACATTTATACATGACATTGTACATATAATTTACTAGCACTATAGTATACAACACTGAAATGTATACAACAGTATACAACACTAAAATTTAAAAGAAAAAAATCAAAGATGTGAGGAAAATTACAACATTACATCACCATAGGAAACATGTCAAATTATAGGCTGGCATCATACAACATGGAGCAAAGCTAAACTAGTTTTGTTGGGTCCATACTAGCCCCCTTTCTCTTTCAAAACAAAAACATAAAAAAAGAATCATGACACAATGGAATATAAATACCAGAAAACCATGTTTATCCATAGAGGCACTTTGATAAAAATAATTGTCAAAAAAAATACACCAGATCTGGTTAAATTTAAGGAATTTTGTCAGTGTCAAATAGATTTATTTTCAGTGTACATAGTGATATTAACCGTCAAAATGTTTTTTTTGTGGAGTCCTGTGTCGTGTTCTGTCTTCTTGTTGTTATCGAGATTGTCATGTCTATCGACTTGTTCTTGTTATCGAGATTGTCATGTCTATCGACTTGTTCTTGTTATCGAGATTGTCCTGTCTATTGACTTGTTCTTGTTATCGAGATTGTCATGTCTATCGACTTGTTCTTGATATCGAGATTTTCATGTTTATCGACTTGTTCTTGTTATCGAGATTGTCATGTCTATCGACTTGTTCTTGATCTCGAGATTTTCATGTTTATCGACTTGTTCTTGTTATCGAGATTGTCATGTCTATCGACTTGTTCCCGTTTCGATTGTAAGAGCTTGATATTGCTCTAAATATGTACACAAACATTAAGCTCTGTGTAATGTATGTATCTGATTCTTCAACAAAAAAAAAACCAAAAGAAATTTATATAAAGCACGTCTTGTAAGCAAGTTTAAATTGTAAAGTACTATTAATTCATTTGTATTGAAAATTTTCTTGCAAATGCTGTGATTACGGTATTAATGGTAGTAAGAATTTTTGTAGAGATAGTGTATGTCTGGGGCGTTTACCGTTAGGTATCTCCGATAATAATACAAACGTCTGATATACTTAATACGCACCATATTAACATGGACAATGGAAACAGCCAAAGATCTGTCCCTTTACAACACACTTTTCACAGTGCATTAAAAAAAATAATTTCTCGATATTTTTTTTGCCACCGAAAAAACCATGCTAACGAGGACAATTAAACAGATAGATGATGCACGTATTTCTTACACATTATTTTTACAGAAAACAGCAACTTAAAAGCGTAATTTTGACTGTCAAAAATCTGCAGAATCTAAAAACCGGTGAAATCCAATATAACTGGAACATTAAACATTAGCTCATCTTACTAGAGTAAACAAGCAAAATCTGAGAACCCTAATTTTGCCCAGGAAAACTCAGATTTTGTGAATGAATTAGAAAAACACGAGGAATAGTGCATTCAAAATATATTGTTTGGTCGTTTTGAAGCGACTTAAATAGAAAACTTAATTTCTTTAATTGAAACAAAATTCCAATGCATAAGAAATAGTTAAGAAACCAGAAATCCGATGTTTTAGGCTTTATATCTCCCTCTTAGTAGGTGTCTTGCCTCTTCAGAGGCTTATGATGTGTACTCGAAAATTTAATATTTTTTACAGCGCTGCAATAAATAATATCAACTGAACTGGTGAGTCTTGAAAGTAAGCAGAGACGTCTGAGAGTTTTTTTCAGCTAAACGTGTGATGGTATATTGTCTAACAAAGATAAGTGAGCAACAGATGGAAATTAGCAAAAAATAACAATCTATTTCGAACGTAACTATCATTATCACTTTTCTAAAAATAGCCGAATGTTTGCATTTTATACTTCAAACGCGCTCCTATTATTTTATCATTATGTAAGGGTATATGATAAATACAATTGTCTGCTCTTTGATATATAGAGATTTCTTCAACAGAATGACCAATTGTAGCATAAATTTTAATAATTCAGCATAAAACTTCATGTTTCAATAAAAACTATCCGAAATATTTACAGATGACAATGTTTTTGGTAAAAATTAGAACTTATTGTAAAATGTAGACGTAGGAGATATTGGACGATTGTATATAAGACAGCCGTCCAAAGAAAATGTATAAATTACAAACAATCAAACATTGTAAAATTATTCGCTCTGATTTGGTATAATACAACAAGTGACAGGTTCTGAATTTTTGTCATATTCATTACTCGATGAGATAAAAAAAAAGTTGTGGGTCACATGGAAGAGGTAAAGGGCAGTGTTCGAATTAAATATTGGATATAATGGATAAAAAAATATCAGATTCTTAATTGATAAATGATATTACAATTTGTTGTTGATGTAAATTACACCGAAATTAATCTGTATTCAGTCAATTTATTTTGAATACCTACTCCATATTTTACGAGAATATAGCGATCTTCTTTAATTCTTTAAATTAAATTATACGTTCAATGATCAGCATTAACAGATAAACCAAGCATTGTAACAGAGAAGAATCATTCTACAAATAGTCAATATTTACACGCGATTACTATTCCTATAATTTTTATACATTCATGTTTACTTTAACAGATACATAAAGGAAATCTATACGTTGAAGAAATATCTTCTATTCTGTGGAAAGTTTACCTAGTACGGAAAAGCTTGCTGGAATTGGAAAGAAGTCACGTTCGATCAATTAAAATGGACGAAGCTCAAAAAGAACTTCTAATTTAAACAGCTTTCAAAACTGAAAATCCCGTTTATTAAAATTATTTTCTGTATTTTTCAACGGGTAAACAAACTGCTTGAAAAATAATTAAGTAAAACTGATACTCTTAAATCTTATTCCCAATTAAATTTTTTCATGACTATACAGTAAAATATTTTATGGCTTCAAAGACAATTTAAAAAAATAGTTTACTTGCAATTCACAAAACAAGGAGGATAGAATTTAAGTTCATGCTCGTATGTGAATCAGTCAATTTAATTCGTTAGATGAAAATCTCTTGCATAATCAATTTAAAAACTGCAATAAAAAATCTCAATATTTTATAGAAACATTATTATTGTCATTATTATTCTTAATAGCTTGTTCATACAAGATGTACAATAAAAAGTGATTTTCCCCAAAAGTGAGAAAGCAATCATTATTCATCAGCGACCTTTGATGTTGAAGAAACAGGATTTTATCACAATTTCTCGTTACTGATAGAACTATTAGTATCGTAATTCAATTTATCACCTCGACAAATTATTACGTACCACTTGCCTTAAGCGGCATCTTAATTACCCTATTTACAGTGAACTTTGAAAAGACATGGCGATACTTTTGACACTTATTTCGTAAAGAAGTACTATAAGTGGTAACCTAAGGTGATTTTACAACCCATAATTAAAACACGTAAACCGATCTAAATCTAAGATATTGTTAAACCCCCCTTTCCATTCATTCCTAACCAAAATAGTGATTAGCGTATGATCATAATGGACTCACCTGTGTGGTAGGTTTATTTTGTAATTAAAACAGGTGTGATAAGCTCATTAACCAGTAAAAGTACGACATCCTAATTGTGTAATAATCTCTAACCTTTCAAATTCCTCTCTTCATTAATGCTTTTAATTTTTATATATTTTTAATCCCAAATTCATTTTAAATCTGAGGTTTATACAAGAGATTAATGTCAAAATAGCCTTTTAAAATTATTTCCCATTATATAAAAATGCAATTTTATTTATACATAGTTTAGGTGTTTAGAAAGTGTGAAAAGTCGCGTAATTATTTTACATATATTAATTATTTTGTTTTGCTTGACTATTTTAAAGCATCAGTTGAACACCTGCAGATTTCACATTTTTAAACTAAAGATGCATAGATCGATGTTACTGAATTCTAACTATTGGGAATATAGAAAGAAGAAATGTAGTATGATTTTCTACTTCTGATGAATTATGTTAGTAACAGTACTAGTACTGGGTTTTGTTCCCCAAACGTGAATCAAATAAACAAAATTGCAGGTTTTAAAATTTTGATTAAAAATTGTAACTGTCTTCAGCGGAAAAAATCCTTGTTCCCGGAATACACATGGTAGCTCATATAATCAATCGGTTCCTTTCTCTTAAAAATATTTGTGAATTAAAAACAGACAGAAAATATCCAATCACATGTATCATGTGAAACAAAACACTATTTACTGGACAGAATATACATCTTATGTTTCACTTTGTTCATAGTGTTCAGTGAACGTTTCAAATTGTTTCATATTAAAAATTGGAGTAATGGTCTTGGATCATGCAAAAGTGAATCAGCGGAAAATAATTTTATAATTTTGTGATGCATGACACAATATCAGGCAATTAAATACACATTTTAATAACAAAGAGTTATGTACGAAGAAAGGAAATATGATATACACTTTCACATCATCAGGGACCAAATGTTTGGAATTTCTTATTTTGACCTTTCCAAAATATCAATTGGTAGTATTGAATAAAACCTTTGTTCTTAACCCTATTCACTTAGATTAAGTACAGGTTAAGACGAAATGTGCATTTCAACAACGAAATTTACATGCAAGATAACTTGAACATGCATACAGAGGTGAAGTTCAGTTATCCAGGACAATAAAGTACGGTGTTTATGGTCTATAATGTCTAAACAACCATTAAATATTTATGACCTGTTTAAAATGGACATAAATTTCACATGAACGCAATTTCACCATATAGGTGGTATATAGATAATATGCTATAAGCTAGACATTAATACAATTTCTACCTTCAATAATGAAATATACTTTTAATGTTTAACCTGTTAGTTAGTTTTTTTTTTAATTTCACACTTTTAGTCATTTTTTTCAATTAATATTTTTATATCAATAATGGGAATCTTAATATTTTCCATTATATGGTTTATTGGATATTTATGGAAATTATTGTTATACGAAAAATGTAAATTAAAACCAAACTCAAAATATAGTTCACAAGTTATAAATCGAAAATAAAATCTTAAGTATTGAAAATTGTATAACTTATTAACACCTGCTCAAACCATCAAATAAACCGTAAAACAAATGTTCATTGAAGATATTAAATATTTCTTCATAAACCGAGAAAGGTATGTGTATAGCTAGTAAAACAGTAGGTTTTTGGATATGGTTTCTATTCTGCTATCATTGTATGCTTTAATGTCTTCCTTATCGTGCCATAAACATAAATCTATCATTCTTACATTAAAATATCATCATTAATTCAAAATCCCCTAAAAACCTATGCATTATTCTGTAATAAAATATTAGCTGGAACATTTTCTAATTTAGAAAATAATAAAACTATATTTATCTTAAATTCTTATTTTTTTACGGCATTGGGTTATTTTCATCAAGACAAATGTTTTTTTGGTGAACTGAATTGCACAGCAACATTTGTATACTAGTACCTGGTAGGAGGAATTTTCTATGATATAATTTACACTGAAGATAAATTGATAATATAATATAATAAGTAATTTGTACTTACCAACACATTCATTGGCAATTCTACTAGTGGCACGCGCCCATGGCCTGTCAAAATGGAATGGTTTACATTTTTCACATTCCGAACCAGCTGTATTATGTTTACAATCACACACATATTGACCTTCGCGATTTGTTACGCAACGAGATGCATGACCGTTGCACTTGCACCTGCCTCCAACAGCGAAATCTGATAAAGCATAGAAATAGCTTTCCCTTGCGGATTCGTCGTCATGCTCGTCTCCATACGTGTTCAATCTATTAAACACTACCATGACATCTGTCGCCGTCACCCAGTCTTGTAATATTGGACTATTATCAAAATCGTACGCAGATGGTCTTCCTTCGAGTGTACTAAATGCAACACGAGCTCCCGTCAGAGG
Organism: Geukensia demissa; assembly: GCA_034783895.1. Taxonomy (NCBI): domain Eukaryota; kingdom Metazoa; phylum Mollusca; class Bivalvia; order Mytilida; family Mytilidae; genus Geukensia; species Geukensia demissa. The sequence continues at coordinate 7,895,162 of JARWCS010000007.1, read as the reverse complement.
TTCAATATTACTGAATGATTCGGTACACAGTGCCTCTTGTTCGTTTGCTTTTGTAACTAAAGCTCTAGGAGATTTGGAATACATTTTCTTACAGTTACTAGAATAGTATTGGAATGGTACCCACGTTCTGCCATTGTCCATACTTTTAAATAACGCCATGGAATCAGGTCTTGCTGAACAAAACTGTAAACTAATATATGTTATTTCATACTTCTTCCCCAGTGATAATTTTAAAGTTACATTTTGAGGATATTGAACATATGTATTTGACATCCAACATGTCAAATTATTTGGATTGTTTAAATCAGTTAAATAAGATGGTGGATGCATACGTTTGGGATGGTTAGCATCACAAATAAAACAATTTCGGACAACTCGACCATCCTTGTCCGTAGTAGACTTACAAAACCGTGTTGGTGGAGAGCCACACGTGCTAGACGCTGTTACATCCTTTCCAAAAGCAGCGTTAACAAAGTCTGGAGTGCACAAATTTGGTTCCCCTCTTTCGTTATAACACGGATCTGGGGGAGTCTGCTGGACAGCAAACATATTCATGTATGATCCCGTTAATACATTTCGCACACATAAGCAAAATATCAGTATCAAAATTTTAAACATTTTTGAAATGTGTCTCGAAGCTTTGAACACCCATAATCTCATTTTTGATAAAAGTAATCCACAGTCAAACCAAACAATTTGAAAATATCGAAAATCTTACATTGTGTTTTTGTGGATGTCTCGTTCAAGAACAGGTAACGATTATAGGTTTGAATTTCCAGTATATCTTTACTCTCACTTAACCACACATTGGCAAAACAAACAATTTAGCATTAAGCTAATAGTTTTCGCCAAATATCATCTTATCATCTTCTCTATCAGCGTAGATCCATCACACTGTTACCGTCAGAATTAGTTTCTATTGTCAGATATTCCACCGAAACTCAGAGACAACTCGGCAGTGTCAAATACGAGAACTTTGTCCTATAACAACAATAAAGACAACTCAAGCTTTTACTGCTCAAGAAGTAAGTGGTCATAAAACATTTTTCTTCTGTCTGATTATATTGAAATTCCATTAATACGGTTCTTAATCCATGGGGCAGGCAGTACTCGCAGCAATTTAACAGCAAGAATAGCTCGACGGTGAGCCACGCCCACAAATGTTATCAATCAACCAGTATAAATAATTCTTTTGGTGATTGTGACTTGAATCTCCGCCTACTTGTAATTTCGTTAATTCATCATTGGCTTTACTAATTAAGATTGTAAAGGTGTTAAAAAGATAATTCAATCAATAGATAGAAAAAAGGATGATATTGGAAAAATTCCAAAAAATTAGCAGTTAGACGGATGATTTTTATTCCCAACGGTGATAGGAAGCAACTGTAGACTCTAAAATTACATATTTTTTTTGCCAACGATAGGTCTTAAAAGTTGAGGCGGAAAAGCTTCAGATTTCAACGTTTTAAATCATTTAATATCAGTACACATTATCTTCTGTTTGTTTTTGTTGGTGACGATAACATGTAACTGGAGAAATATAATAAGGACTACAATAACTGTACGCTGATTTAACTCTTCAAAGAATGAAAAAACGTGTCTCGTTTTTAGATTTAATATTACCATGGTGTTCTCATTGAGGGCGGAAAAAATTCACAACTTTTTGTACGGAGATACAATACGTGACATTAGCCCAAATGAATGTTCGAGAGGTAATGTGAGAAAAATGAGAGTGTTATGGAAAAATGCGTTAGTGATTTAATATATTGAAGATTGTAAATTATTTTCTCATTAAAATGTTACTTAACGTAAAAACCCAGAAAATAGGATGCAGTCCAAAGCTAGTGCATTTTAGTTTTACATCAACGGCACGTTATAAATGTGGTAAGAAATTCTATCGTTTTGAATCAACTATTATTCATTGTTTTTTTATTGTACCCACGTTCTATACCGAAGGACTGAAATTCAATGTGAATAAGTTACGGTATAAGTATCTATCAAATATTTTCGTCTTATGCTATAAAATACAGTTTCAAAATATTGCTATTTTTATAATATTGTCTTCATAATAATATTAGCGCCAGTAAGATACTATTTCAATGAAATATTATAAGAGAATTATTACTGATAAAACTTTTCAAATTGGTTTCTCATATAACTAGCCGATGATAATGTACTTTGACTGGCCCACACCCATACAAATATCTCAGGGTGTTAATTACATATATGATTAAGAATACCTATTATATCAACATAATATTTGAATGAAGTGAAATAATTACATCATTGTTATGATATTGAGGTGTGAAGGCGATGACAATCAAAATGACTCCCAGTCATATAGATCTGTATCACATTTCAGTGAAGAGCAATAGTAAACACAATAATTATGACCCACTAGCTTGTGGAAAATAAAGAAACTGGTTGTTACACAAACTTGGGGCTGTTTAGATATTTTTGTAAAATATTTATTGGTCTCTAACTCACACATACTGCCGATTTTAATTAAATTTTATGATCACATTTCCTGAAACCCGTAAGGAGCTTTGCTTTCTTAGCGACAGTTTTCGACCAGCAGCTATGGTTTTATTAGCAAGCTTGCAAATAGAAGCAAATTTTTGTCCATTTGCTATCTGCCATGTTAGCTTTAACCTAGCGTGTCTGACAAATGTAAATTTAAAGCGCTTTACACACAGTTAAATTTGGCTTTTGAATAATTGTTATAAACTAAAACGTTTGTGAGATGTGGATTGTGATGTTCCCGCATTAATTCCATATTCTTTCTAGGTTACTTGTTGGTCAAATTTATTTTGGGTTTCATTTATCATGTTGCTATCATAGTAATGAACCGATATAAGGTAAATTCTCATCAGGCCTTCGACAAGAACAGAATCCAATTTCTGGATCGCCTATAGATTGCAGGACGCGCGCTTCGCTAAACGCCACTTGAACAAAACTAAAGCGAAACCTAATGTGTACTAAATGCATACTAAAATCCCAATCATATCTGAACATTTTCCATATTTATAGAAACATAATAAAATCCCCCAACAACCGACAGAAAGACATACAAGTCCATTGCCAACAGAAAGAAACGAAACGAAAGACAAACATCAAAACTCTATACAGAAAACTAAAGTTTGAGTTACACGAACCTGTTGAAAATGAGAGCTTACTAAAATGCTCTGGAAGGGTAAACAGCTTCTGCCCCACTAGTGGCACCAATCGTGTTACTAAATAGCCAAACCTGTGGGTAGTCACAATCAGTATAGGAAAAGAATGGTGGTTGCGAAAATGGAATAATATCCGTTGCTGTGTGTTCTATTTTTGTCTTTCGTTTCATTTTGTTGGCCATGGTCTTGTCTGTCTTCCGACTAAACGATTTCTGTCTGCCCCTTGGGTATCGTCGAATTCCTTTTGTCATTGAAGAACCGCATATAAAGATAGAACGATTAATCAAGTCAAATTGCAACCAAGATAATTTCCGCAGTGATGGCTAAAATCTCGAAGCCCAATATCAATGTCGCGGAGTTGGACAACAAACACCCGCTGTCGTGCGACAATTTAATTAATTTTTTTCTTGACAATACTTACATCAGGTTTGGCGATAAAATCAATAGACATATTGCAGGGATTTCTATGGGTACCAACTGTGCCGTTTTAATTGCAAACTTATTCCTTTGTTGTTATGAATCTAAATGTATGGCCAAACTTCACAAAGATTCTTCTGAATTAAATAATACTTATTTGCAGTTAAAAACGTGGATATCTACAAATACGTCGATACAATTTATCCTAAAGAACGAACAGCAGTTGTCTTTTTCTAAATTTAAATGTTTATGTTTCACATCAAAACCAAAACTAAAACTGAAATATAAGACAAAAGAGTCGATTTCTTATTTCCTATTATAATTTTTTTCCTTACTTGAGGGGACGTAACTTTGACTCGGATTTCTCAACTTGCCCGTGTATGCAGCGTTGTTTTAGATTTTAATAAACGTAGTCTCGGTATCACCAGAAAATTATTTTAAAATCTTTGAATATTGTTCTTTGGGATCAACATTGACTCTTTGCCCAATAATTTTCATCAAAACTAATTTCAGTAAATATTTTGTTACATTTTTGTCTTACATGCTGTCGATTTTTGGCACATGCATAAGACCTAATTTTATTTGGCTATAAATGATATTTTTACACTAAACCCAGCTGACTTGTTTTAATTAATATACTAGGTTAAGAGACCCAGGTTTGTTTTCAACTCTGTTTGGATTTTGGACTGGCTTTCAGAAACAGCGAGTACTTTTTCGGGTATAGTGTACAACATGTATCAACTTTCAGTTACAATCTAATGCAGCTGTTTTTAAGTTTGTTTTAATATCGTTTTGTCACACCGCTTTCCCACGTTAGGGCAGGATTGAGTACTCACTAACATGTTTAACCCCGCCACATACTTAATTTGCATGTCCAAAGCCAGTAATCTATAAGCAAGTGAAAGTCGTTGTTTAATGCTGAAGTGTTACTTTTTTACATTATATATTATTATATAATTGATAGTTGTTACATTTGAAAATCATCACGTTTTATTTAAGGGCCTTTTACAGCCTGCTCTAGGGTGTAGATATGGGCGTAGGACATATTCGAGAATTTTGATTTGAACATTTCCGAGAATTTTTTTGTCCGTTTTCCGAGTATTTTATATGCAGGTAATAATTCAAATTTATAGCAATACAACAGAAAACGACGCATCCTTTCCGATAATTTCATAATGTTAACATTTGGACAGTTACACACAGTAACGGTCGATGCGATGCCAAAAACGACTACAAGGATAAAAAAATGATATTGAAAAGTGGCTTTTCCAGCCGGTCTGGCCCAGATGACCATAATGAAGACGGTCATCTCTAGGTTAACCTTCATTTGTAGCACAAAGTTACAAATTTAGTACTATGACAGATATCCGACTTCAACGTGTATAAGTCTGTAACTTTAAGCAGTGTAAACAATGTACATGTATGTGAACTATCTATTAATGTTTTGAAAATTTGTAATGTAACTCTTAACAGTGTGTATGTCTAATGGAACAATTTTTCTCGTAAAAAAAGGCTTTTGGCAAATACTCAGAAAAGAGAAATAAAATTCTCGGAAAAGGGTAAAAAAATTCCTATAAACGTCCATCAAATTCTCGGAATAGGGAAGCGACTGTAGATATATGTCCGTTATTGAAGGCCTTGTGGCAACATGTAGACATTTATAATTATACGTTATGGAGGGCTGTCTGATAGATAATCATACCATGTTTCTTTTGTTATACATACATAGCTGTCATGATTTTTTTTTGAAAGATGGAGTGCAATAGAAGATTCAGATTGGCAAAATGTAACAAATTTTATTTCAATAATTTTAATAAGACATGTTTCTTTAATGCATGTATTTGTTCATGTAATCAAACAAGTCGCATCCTAAAAAAGAAGACCAAATAATCACCGTTCGTTCGCCCTTTTTGTTTGGTGACTTCGACGACATTTGAATGCCTTTCCACTACCACAGAAAAAGGGAGAATAAAAAGAAATGGTAGATGCTAAAGAGGCAAACGATAACCGTGAGATCAGAGGACTGACAAGGTTAGTACCATGGCCGAAAGAAGAAATGAGGACAAAAACCAACACAATACAAAGGATATCAAACGCTAACTGCGTTATGTTATCAGATTACAAGCTTTTGCTACAGGGTAAGAAGCCATAAATATAAAGATCAGAATTGCAATACCTATAAAAAATTGGCCTACACAGGAACGACCGTCTGGTGGGAGATGGCTAGCACAATTAATATATTTCTAATACTGCATGGTAAAATTCCATTTTCAAGTTGGTGCAGTCTAAATCATTTACTTCCAGCAAACTACAAAATCAAAATTTTGAAGAGGCGTGGGTCCTTTTTTTTTTAAAGTAATCTCTTGCAAGACAGATAACTTGGACATCAATGACATTTTGGTTTTTTTATGTTTAAAAGAGTTCTATAAATTGTTTCTTACTCATCTAGTTCTCCATAAGCAGATACGATATATGTGTTAATATTATTGATAGCAATGGTATCTATAGAATTGTAAGTGTCCATGCATGTAAGGAATTTCAGCTGCAAATTTCGCTACTTACAAGGTTTCTGCATGTGGTGAGATTTCCTTGAAAAGGTACCACTTATTACAACGTAGTATTGAATCTTCCTCCGCTGAAATGGCTGCAATTACTTAAAAGAGAAAAGGGGAGATTGCAATTAATATCTGTCTGTAACAAACAAGTCAATTGTTACCAAAGTTTCAGCTGTCAATTTGTATAATAGTTAAAATAGGCGGTAGATACTAAATCCTTATTTAAAGCAATACATAAAATTGTTCTTTAATAACTTTGACAGGTTAAGGAGGAGAATCGGAAAATAACAATGTCACCTCCACACACTTTTCATTATACTAGTAAAAATAACAGTATAGGATATTTGGACGAACAGGATTCTGTGAGCTATTGCTCACTAAGTATATCCCAGCTTTCCAAAAAACATTTCGTATAAAGATTAAAAAATACTGACTTAAAGTAGACTTGCGAAAAGTCTGATTTCAGAAAGCGCGGTATTGGAACGCTAGATGAAGTAATACACCATATATTAAGTGCCTATGATATATAGTTGATGAGCAAACTACGACGACAGTATTATTTTCGGAAAATAAAAACAGCATATCTCCTTTGGAAAGGGGTATATTAAAACGAGAAGTTTATTGATAAAGAACTTGTAAAAGACGATACAAACACATCGTTGTCGGTTGCAAAACATACTTTCCACTAGGCGATCGCCATTCCAGTGGGTACTAATTGTGCTCCTCCCCTCGCCAATCTATTTCTTTATCGTTTGAGGCAGACATTCTTCAAAAGCTGTCACAGAAAAAAGGGAAAAAAATCAGCCCAAACTTCAGCATCCATTATAAAAGTGTTGTTCTCTCACTGAACAATGCACGATTCTGTGATTATTTTCATCTCATCTACCCAAATGAGCTTGAAATTGATGACACAACAGACACCCCAAGGTCTGTTTCATACCTTGATCTTTATCTCGAATTGGTTTGATTGATTGATTGATGCTAAATGACCAGCAACAAACATTTCATGCATATTAAGGACTTGAACAAGTTATCGAACAATAAATCTGTAATGGGTTGGACTGGGTGTCGGGTCAGGTAGTTTTCTAGCCATAGGATGCCAAATTGGGACGGTTATGATAGGGACTCAAAATTTAGCCTGAGCAACTGGCCACCTACGGACTACTCATTACGAGCTGGTGCAAAAGGTTCTTTAACGCGCTGAGCGTGTGGCATTTTCCCAACCTGTGACGCGGTGGTAACGTTCCCGTCTGATACGGGTTGAGAATTTATACATACCGCCCAACCAACGAACGCCTTTTTTAGGAGGAGTTCTACCCCTGGCGGAGAAACCGAGTACCCTATTTCTAAACCCTGGCTTCTCTAGGGATGGTCGACTATTTTTTTATATCCCTCCTAACCAACGGACACTCCTTTAACAGGGGTAATCTACCTGCAGGCGGAGGAACCAAACGGTCTTTTTCTATACCCCGCCCCCTCGAATTGGACAATGGAGGAATAAGGCTTCACGCAAAACTATATGACAAAGTGTTGATTTTAACTTTCACATGGTGCGTTTATTGCAGTAATATTCCAGATGCCCGGTGTATGGCGTACATGTAATAATCTACCATTTCACACGTTTTTCAAAAGCATGTGTCAAATCCAGCGATTTTCTAGACAGAGCTTTGTCGCTGACACAAAAACCGCTCCGACAGGGATTTGGTGCTCCTCGGTTGAAGTCATCACTCCAGAATTTTACGGTTGACACCACAATCTTGTTGGCTAGTATAGAATATCCGTTTCTTGTAAAGTTGTGGAGTAAACCAAAAACAGGCTGTTCGCTTTCTCAGCCTAGAGGTTGTGATCTCGTGAAACCTTCCCCTTTACCCTGAAATGACTAATACTTGATTGGAAAATGGACAATGTCGGGTGTCTTTAAAGAGACAAGAACTGCTTACCCTTCCGGACCAACTGAGTTCACCCCGTTTTTTTTTTGTGGGGTCCACATTGTTCATTTGCATTTGATTTTATTTTTATATGTATATGTGTAATGTTCCGTCTTGTTCTCGAGATTGCCGTGTCTGTCGATTTCCCGTTTTGTCTGCCCCTTCGGTTTTCTTTCGCTTCCTCTTTTGTAAGTTTCTTTTATTTCGATTGAGCGTACATGTATAAGTAGCTTTAGGAGTAGCAGATATAGAAATGACCCCTTTTCAAGCATATTACAGGACAAATTGCAAAAAAAGGAATTTTGCTTATTTCCTGGAAAAATTAAATAGGAGGCGCAATACAAAAATTTTGTTTATTTCTATTAAATCATCGTATTAGAAATTGTTGTCACCCTTTAAACATATTGCAAGTCAAAATTGCACAAAAAAATTTACAGCATTTAAAGTTTGGTTAACTTCTATTGAGTGTTTAAGAAGGAGTAGCAGAAAATGGTACCCCGTTTTTTTTCACTGCATTTTACACGCCAAAATTGCAGCCACGATTGAAAATATTGATTTTCTCGAAAGATACATTGGAGGGCAAAACTATTTTGTAAGAATCTGTTAAGTGGTTTTAGAGTATTTGTGAATAAGAAATTGTTACGACGACAGAGGGTGATCCCTTACTGTATATGCCGCTCCTATAAGCAGGTGACACAATAACTACCATTGAGCGAGTATATTTGAAATATTTCAATACTTTAAAAAATAAGAATTAGGAGGAGAGATAAACAAAAACAGTCAATATTTCTGAAATAATATGAAAAATTATTTATTTAAAAGTGGAACACATATCAGAAAGATACGATCCACACCCTAGTCACATTTATAACAATTGTTTTAAAGACCAATTTAACTGCGTGTAAAGCGCTTTTCTGGAGTTTTGGAGGGACCAAAAATAGGAAGATGAGTCAAACTTTTATGAACCAAATGAAATATACAGTTTTCTGACATTTCCTTTTATGCAACAATGAACGCCGATAAGCCAAATAAAAAGATGACAAATACAATGTAGGAAAGATGTAAACTGCATCATTCCAACATACATTCTAGTACAAAAAACTAACAAGAGCATATAACTTAAGCATGGGGAAGCTTTTTGTGACCTCAACACAGCACAACAGAAAAACTCCGTAATAATATTTAAAAGAAAGGATATGGAATATATGTCAGAAAAATACGATCCATATCTTGCAATGACAAAATTGATGGTAAAGGTATTTTATCAAGCCCTCAATGTAGTTCTGTGAATGTGATGAACATCTTCA
>JARWCS010000007.1:7860898-7872015 GCA_034783895.1 Geukensia demissa | reverse complement strand
GTCAACATAGTCACCAAATTTAGAGTTATTCAGTGAAAGGACATCATCTATATAGCGGAACGTGAAACCAAATGATTTAGCCAACTTTTTCTCTTTTCTCTGTAGAAGGCTCTGTATGAAGTCAGCTTCATACGAATAAAAGAATAAACGGCGAGGAGGAGTGCACAGTTGGTCCCCGTTGGAATGCCGACAGTTTGTTGAAACACACATAAGTAATACATTCTATTTATTTAAAAGAGGACGCTATTTAAAAATGACAAACCGTTTTTAATATAAATTAATATCAATTTCTAAGGCTCTTACTTCTGATGCAGAAGTAACCCTAAGGTTAGTTTGGACTCCTGGTTTATTACATTGTTTTGGTGCTGATGCTTGTGCTAATTGAATTTATAACGAGTTGTCAATCAACGAAGTGGTCAGACAGTGCATCAAATTGATATTGGTATTTTGTGATTTTTTTATTCTAAATTATTTCTGAACCACTTACAAAAATCTAATTTGTTTTTAACGAATTAAGATGGATTAGGATGTTGATTTTGATCAAATGAGCATCATGAGGGATTGTTGTTTTTGGGCTCTTGGTTTTAGAAATATTTGACTTAAATGAGCTTCAGTGCTGAACAAAAAAATAATAATAAGGATAAAAGGGAAAACAACAAAGCACATTAAATTCAATTTACTTCAAAATACCATACATTTAACTTATTATGGAAATATCAATTGTTTGTAAAATTGTAAGCAGAAGATTTTTTTTAAATGTTCTTGATTTGTTAACATCAAACACTTTAATTCATTGACGTTAAGACAACGTCAGACAAACGTTACCTTTACATGTTTGTTATGACGTCAATGTAAGTATAACGATTGCATAAGGTTAAAGCGATGTTTTATACTGAAAAAATGATACGTTGCGCTAGCTTGGTTAAACGAATAATATAACGCCATGATGATGTCATTTCTAGTTAACTTTATATGTACGTTATAGACATCGAACTGACGTTTAATTGACAGTACTCGACGCAATGAAATATTACTATCTGACAACGTTTTGTCAAACGGTTTAATAATGAAAAAAGAGATGTGATTTATTAAACTATTTAACCAATGCCACTACTACTGGAATGTCCTATTCAGGGTGCTTCAATCCCAGTGTTGTTCATGAAACTATATAATATGATTTGTGAAATTCCTGCATAAATTTTTTGAACGGTCAAATACTATGGTTTATCTTTCCCGAGATAATTTTAGCAGTTATTGAAATTTTATTTACTTATTTTAGCTTGGAAATAATTTGTTTTAAAAAGCCCTGAAATGGATTGTGTATTATTTTATTTGTTTTAGTTCCAATAGCCCTGACTGTTGAGTCTTCAACAGAAAAAATACAAATCTGTCGTGCAAAATTATTTTTTTTATCTTGCATCTATGTAAGTATTTCTGATTTCGTTTTCGAAAAATAATCGCAAGCTACTGATAAGATTAACGTAAACTGTCATGAGAAACACCGATACTCGTATGGAAGTTGCGTTCTTATATCCCATTTATCATGAAATAATTTAGTGGAATACCGACCGTATCCGCAATTATCATATAATTAAAATATTTGCATTTCATTTCTCATTGTGTATGGTTAGAATGAGTCATTGCAACTTTGATTGAATTATAAATATTATAAAGACATATTAAAAGCGAACTATATATAAATTTTTATTGTTGCTGGTTAATTTTACAATGATTGCAATACCATTCGCTGCTCCCATTGTTTCTTTGGTTGCAGTCAACACATATTCTTTACTTAATGAAATTACTTTAACTTTGACTAAAAATTTAAAGCTTGGGACATTTACAAAAATAATAGTAATACAAAGGCTTGTGTTAGCGGACTAGCACTTTTATTTCTGTGGCTGTTTGACTAACAATCTCACGACCCAGCATGTTATATCAAAATTTTGACTTTTGAGGCTTTCACCCTAACTATGATATTGGTATGTATCTATATTTGTTGATTTCAGTCTCTATTGCTTGAGTTTCTACCTGTATTACTGGAATTTCTTTCTGAATAGTCGAGTTTCTACCTGTATTGGTGGGGGTTCTGTTTTTATTCTGTCTGTATTTCTTGAATTTCTTTTGGGTTTTTTTTTAGTTTTTCCCTGTATTTGTGGAGTTTCCACCTGTATTGTCAAAAAAATTACCCAAATTAATTTTGAGAATTTTGGTATACTAGATGTACATTTCAAGCTGTAACCTCTTATCAGTAGAATCAGAACCAAACGTAGGAAGTCGAAAACCAAACATACCAAAAGAAGCATTAAAATCTAAAGAATTTGAGATGAGAAGCCAAATCCGACGGCAGGGACAAGTTTGAAACAGGAACCATTTGAGAGTTTAATATTTGTAAATAATATTTGCATTATTTTTGTGATTGATTTAGTATATGTCAATTTTGTTGGAAAAAATCTTGCTATGTATTGAAAACAAATTACATTTTTCAATATCTTACCTTTATAAAAAAAACTTTTTATGCGCTAATATTCAAAGTTTTTCTTAGTTTTCTAATGATTTGGCAGTTTTTTTTCCACACACATGTGTTCTGTTTGACAAAGTATACCCTCGTAGAGTATTACTATGGATGGTCGCAGTAATCTGACAAAGGCAATGATTAACATGTTGTGATAAATTAGACAAATGTCCGTTTTACCAATATATTTTCTATGGCGGGAATTTTAAAACTTGATGAATTTCAGTTAAACAGGTGTAAACTACCATAAAATTGAAATGTAACAATTAGTCATGATGGACTTCATTTCCCTTCGTTTGTCAACGATGAGGTGAAATATTGTCGTCCATTGTTATCATGGCGTGTGATCTGTGGGGCTGTAATTAGCCTGTCACGGGTACAGATGAAGACATGAAGTGAACTGTCGTGTCACTCTGTTTGTTGGAAATTAATATTGGTCACTTTGACACTACAATTGTACAGAGGGGGTCTTTAAAACTGTTAAAATAAACAAATCACTACATTGCGCATGTCTCATTGCTTGCGTTATGCAACAAATTATTCAGAGGGAAATCGATATAATGTTGAACTGCTCGAGCATTACGGAAAACGTGAAATCTAGCAAGTCACAATTTAGCATTCACGGCTGTATTTAAATCATGCATGTATTTTACTTTTCCTTTATCCTTCAGATGGAAATTATGACTGGTTGCTTGCTTGTTTGTCATGTATACATATATAAAAGGGGATTAGGGGTATCTGAAAAAAAAATTTTCATAAAAAAAGGGTATGAATGTTGAATTGTGTAGCCATTTAAGTAATTCCACGTCGTTAATATACAATCAAAATATTCGCCTTCATATAAGAATAAATTCCTCACTTCCCAATCTTTTTATTTCCAGCTTGTAACTACCAATTATTTAAGTTATGGAATTAGGATTACACAGACTTCCAAATACCAACAGCTGTCCTTAACTTTTCATTTCAATATGCTAAAGAATATATATGTATATGCATTAAGGCCATTGTTATGCTCCCAAAATCTTGATAATAACCTTATACAATCAAAGTTTAACATAAAATATTTCCTTAAGTAATTTTTATCATTTATAATGAAATAATAACATCAGTGATCAATAGCGGATCTTAATAAAGTTAAGTTGAAAACTTCATATTTTTATACCAAGCTGATCCAAGTATGCAAGAAAAATAAGAAGAATACATGCATTTTGTTGAAATCCTTAATCTAGAAGACATGATGATGATATGACAAAGCTTTTAAATGTTTGGCATTTTTAAAGCAAAAAATACTTTTAATGCTCTTGGTCACTTTGTATGTTTTCAGTTTGTTTGATTCACCTTTTCCTTCTCTATCTAACAGAAATGTCTATGTATTTATATATAAATATTTATATTTATATATATCTTGCATGTAAAGAAAGTAAAATAGTCTTTACAAAGTACAGTTATATGTAATGAGAATTATATTTTACAGACTTTACAAAACTCAAAATATGGTTTTCTAACTTCATAAACTATAAAGGTAAGAACGAGCCAACAACACAGTAACCTTAAAAAACACCGTGAACCCAATCCAAAAAAATGTACCGGAGACACTGAAGAAACAAAAATAAATATATATAGCAAGACAGATACTTAAGAATTATTATACTTAACAATGTCAAAAATGTCAAAATCGAGAAAAATGTCACATTTTAAAAAAAAAATTCTTTAAAGCATGACATATATTCACTTCAATTGGCACTATTTTATATTTGATATAAAGGTATCTTGAAATCTTTCAGCAATATGTTGATAAAAATTCTGCATACAAGGAATCCAGTAGTAATGGTGGTTACACAAGGAACTCCATGTTTTGAGCTATGAAATACATGTATAACAATGACAATCATTCAAGCCTAACATTTAAATTACAGACAGCATGATTTTTTTTTATTTATCTCTGTCGATTTTTACCGACCTTTTGTATATGCCTACTGATTTCAAATTGCCAAGCTCCAACGAAATTCTGTTGATTGTGTAATATGATGTAATTTATATATTTTTACTATAAATTGATTTTAATAAATATCATCAATACTTACGGTAATGAAAAAAATATCCATGTGACACGTTAATGTGCCCAGTGAAACTGTAATATTAAGCTTAAAATTGTTCATCTTACAGACATATGTTAAATTGAGAATGCAGAGGATGTAATGATGTGTTAAACATTTTATGATCCTTATAAATATTGGTCATTTCACATCCATTAAATAATTTTGAAGATGCTTAATATTTGAATTTTATTTTTAGAAATTCAAAAGCAATGCATTATGATAATGTAAAACATTTTGCTTTCAAATGTCTTTTTTCTGCTATTTAACGCTTGTGTACGTATCTGTTGAATATTTTAACGTCACTCTGTTCTAATTGATGCATTTTACCTGTCTTAATTTTCTACTTTTGTTGATTAGATAAATGAAATACAGAATAAATGAGTTTTCTTTCAGTTCAGATATGCTCCAGTAACGAACGCGCGTCATTAAAAAATACAAAATGTTTCATCTGTTTCTTTCTTCTTCGAACTTAAATATATATATTATAAATAAATACTTAATATTATATTAATATAGACAAACATAAGGGAGAACTTCAAAAATATTTCAAAACTAAAAAATACATTTTACATCAAAAACAATTGCGACGCTTAGAATACAAATTCACAAGATGCATTTGCGAATAGGAACTATCTAATATGACATGAATTGTTAAATTCTTAATTGTCAAACATAAAATGCACAAAGTAAAGAAAGAATCAAACGCTTGATAATATGTATTGCCAACTGTCAACTAAATCAATTGCGGCAAAAATGATGTTCAGATTTAAGAAATCCAATTAATGTCTTTGTCAAAATTAGCAATTAAGATGTAATCTGCCATGTAATTCTGTACAAAGCCCTTCTAAAACAATTCAGCCAGCGTTTATTGTTTCACAAATCTATCGCCAAGCAAACTCTTATTAGCGTATTCGAGCAAGAAAAAGTTATTGAAATTACATTTGGATTATGGCTACATCACCGGTCATTCGAATCAAATTTGATAAGAGAAATTCCATCAAACCCTCATTTAATTCGTTCTGATATCTTACTTTCAATTTTATGTAATGTCTTTGTTGAGATCAATCTGAAAATGAAGTTCTAAGACCGCTGAAGCAATTCTAAGTAATTGTTCAGCACGGTCATTTGTATGAAAACTAAATGCGCCTCGATGGTTGAAATTGATATAATTCAAAGAGGCTATTACGGTTCGTCTTATTGGCTTCCTTTTATCAGAAATATGCTTGAAATAATTACAAGATATCTGGTCTCCGTTGACAGAAAGGGATTAGGTATTAATTGAAACAGAAGCACTTAATAAACTAGTTTCCGTTATGATTTTCTTCCACTTTATACGTACTCAATTTGCTTCAAAATTTCCGGAATTAGATGAATTAAATGACATTTAGAAGACTGCTTTAGAAATTAACGAAATAGTTTAACTTCCGTTTTTAAAGATGCAAAAACGATACAGAAATTAAATTTGGTTGGAATTGATATTGTAGAAAATCTTACACTAGCATTGTAGATTTTCATGCTTTCAGTCGCTATCACAGTGATGTATTCTTGATTCTGACATATATACTTCAAATATTCGGGTTTTACATTGTATTAATATCATCAATGCCGTCCAATCGCTCTAATGCATTATATACATTTATATTCTATGTACCACCCATATATGACTGAAAAAAACAACAAATTAATGGTGCATGATTTTACTGCATTATATTTGCCGAGTCTCCTCTGGTCGTGTTACAGGAGTAGGACGTTTTATTATTTTTTTCCTAGTAAGCAGAAATCCTGGTATTGAGCCTTGGTGTGATGGATAATACTCTCCCAAAATAAAAAATCCTTCAAAATGGGACGTCCGTTAGTTTTCTTGTTGTTTAAATCTGTCGGATTAGGAATGCAAGTTGGTCTGGTGTTGGTAGCTATACCACGCTCAAAATCTTAGCACTTTCATTAACCTGCATTTCGTAATGAGGGTTCGTATGCGGTCAGATGCTATTTTCCTCCACGACTACGTAAATAGTCCGGAATAAGCATCATACAGTATCAAAGTTTACTGGTTCATGATTTACTTTTTGTCTTAAATAATCAAAATTTGTATGCCCCCGCCCTTAGACGACGGGGGCATTAAGTTTTACCCTCGCCCGTCCGTATGTCCGTCTGTAAATTTTGGTCAAAGATTTTTATGTGGAATTGATTCGATATTTGTTCTGAAGCATAATCAGGGTAGGTTGTACCGTGTCTCCTCTTTTCAGGTCCGACATGTCTGCTTACTGTTTGCCGAGACATTGATGGAATATCAATGCTTTAAAATTTTGTTTAAGATTTCTCGACTTGTGTATGCTGGATTCATTTTATATTTGGTCTGTAAAATTATCAAAGTGAGTTGTACCGTGTCTCTTCTTTTCAGGTCAATTATGTCTATTTCCTGTTTGCCGGGACAGGGCATCCATGTCCCATGGGCACATTTTCTCTATGATAAATTTTCTAAAGAAATTTATTTAAAAGAACTTACGTTAACGAAAGCTAATAAAAAGGAATAATAATACCTTTAATTATTGAACAGAGCTGTAAGTCTACAAAAATGTATGATAAAAGGACTTCTTTTCCTTTCCAATCGTAAACTTGTCTTTGTTGATGAGGATCTGCCTACAGCACCTTCTTATGTTAACATTTTGTAACTGGTCCCATTTCCCCGTGATTACATTTAGTATCAGACTTAAATGACCGTCACCTATATCTCACCGATAAACTTTTAAGCCAAGTTCAATTAATTTTAACACCGGTACTGGGATTTACTGCGAAGGTACAAATGTATGGTCGCAATTGTAATTAGACAAGTATATTATCGGGATTTTGACAGCTAGATATCGAAAATATCATCCCGGGAGCCAGAACATGAATCTTTGCGGCGAATGAGCGTAGCGAACGAGCCCAAAGCTTCATATTCTGGCGAACGGGGATGATATTTAACAATATCTCAGCGTTCATAATTCCGATAACTTATTTATCACCGTTCAGTTTTTATATTTTAATGTTTAAATTATCAATCTTTTATTCAAATTCTCCTAACTCTGTGCGGGAAATAATGTGAAAGTCTTGATATTTATCCGCGGATACTCATTTGGGTCACTAATACGCAGTCTATTCTAATTTAGAATTTATGAATACACGGCACCAAGATTTCGTTTTATTATTAAAGTATCGTCGTGTATGCATCAAAAAGGTCTTTTTAGTCAATTACACTACGTTTTATACAATGTAGTATAGAAAAACTTGTCAACAAACATAATGTCCGCGAAATAGTTTTCAATGAGATAACAGGTAAAATCAGCAACGTCATTTATGAAACAACGCCAGCTGGAAACGTAGGATAGGTTAGTTACATTTCTTTATGTCGGTTGTGCTGTTCAAACTTTTTTTGCATAATCGTCCCAGGATTTTAAGAAATAGTCCCAGCAGGATATATCAGGAAGTCTGAAAGGCGTAATTTTCAAGAGAACTTTTCATGTGTTCCTCGACATTTACAAGAAAAAAGTCTTTTGTTAAACGAAATATCATATAAAACCTTATTTAAAAATGGCCAAAATAAATAGCATGATGTCAAAATAAAGTACTTTAAAGTACTTGATGAAACTTTGAGAGATTGATATATTCGGGTCAAGTTCATTTGCACGCGCCGGCTACGATACGACTTTTACTGAAATGTTCAACAGGTCAATATAGCTTTTGGGAAGGATGATAAGGGGATATATCATCCTACATTTTATAGTAACGTTACAAGATTTATTTAGACATTTATTCTCCGAAACTTACAGTTGAATTAAATAAATTTATTCATAAAGGATATTGATTGTTGCCAGAACTTTACAACTTGCTTTCATTGACATTTCCGTTGACAAACTCATTACTACTCTTTATCACAGCATACCCTCTTGGTTTATAATCATGATTTCTGGCGATACAGGACAATATAGACGTTCTTTATTTGATAACTTCTCGGGATGATAGGGTTGGTGACTGTCATTCGGTAAATGCTACTGAGCTTTTAATTTTGATATTTTCAGAGTAACTGTACGTTTTCGGATAAGGATTTTTACAGTGTGTCTTTAATGTGATACTTATATGTTGCTTCACCTTTGGTCACGATTAAAAAGGCAAGTCATAGAACTCATGACTTTTGGATTGTCTACTCGCCATTTTCATTATTTAACTAAGATTAGGGTTTTTCGTCTGTCACTAAGGCTGTCGTACTTAGTTTTTTTAATCTGTAGTGTGTAATATTTTACTTTAGGTTGCGCTTACTTGTACTCATTTATATTTGTGTGTTTAATGCAAGGAAACATCATTATTATTCATGATTCCTAATCCTTTAATTTCATATTTTGTATTTTAATTTGTAAAATATATATATTTATTATGATTATGTAAATGACTTTTATCAAACAACCTATAAATCTTATAAGCAAGGCCATCTCGAGTGTAGTCGGGGTTTAGAAATAGGCTACTCAGTTTTTCCGCCAGGGTAGAACCCCCTAAAGGGCCCTCAGTTGTTTGGTCGGGATGTATACATTCTCAAAGCGTCTCGGACGGGAACATTTAACCACCGTATTCTTGTTGGGAGAATTCAAGGCTATCAGCAGGTTAAAGAACCCTTTGCTACAGCGTGTAATGAGTGGTCGTTGTCAGCCAGGTACTTATGCTAAATTTCCTTCCCCTACCCAGACTGTCCCAATTTGGCATCCTTGGGCTTAAAAATTCCCACGTTTTACCCAAGCTAACCTATGAGTGGCCGTTCATGTCAATTGCGCGATATTTTATCGCGTTAGTTAAAATAACGCGTTATTTTACTAAACTATCGCGTTACTTTTAAACACTAACGCGTTATTTCTCCATTTTATCGCGTTAGTTTCCAAAACTAACGCGTTATTATACAAAACTATATTTAATATTTGCTATTTATTTAAAATATAATCAAACTAACGCGTTAAATTTCATAAATAACGCGATATTATTTTTTGACACGATGGTTAAAAGTAACGCGTTATTTTGTAAAACTATCGTTTTACTTTGTTAAACTAACGCGTTATTTTGTAAAACTAACGCGTTACTTTGTGAAACTAACGCGTTATTTCTACATTTTATCGTGTTAATGTCCAAAACTATCACGTTAATTCTACAAATGTAATACAATCCTTTATAAAATTAAGTCATTGGCAACGTTTAATTCCTAAATGTTTAAAAGCTGCATGCATAAAAATGAATATGTCATTAGATGAGGAATTACAATATGATTATTCAGTTTTAATTTCATAGCAGTATGTTGTAAGAAATAATATTTGCAGTTATAGAAAAAGTCAATACCACAAGTTTGCGATCCAAAATGGCGGAAGACACCCGAACCTCCTTAAATACTGTTGTGCTATTAACTTACTGCTGCTTCTATCAGAATGATGTACAATATGAATGATATGTAAATATGAAGGTGAAACTCGACAAGTTTACCAAAGGATTTTTCAACACGATGAAATAGGGAGTGGGTAATGTTTTGTAGGGAAAAGTTGTCTTGTTTCTATATTTCTGGTTTCTGTCCGCAGTAAATGAAATAAATACAAGCCTACTTTTGACACCACGAAAATTTTGATTGCCCTGGTGTCCAAAATCTTTTTATTGTTTTGTTCATTGTTAATTAATTTTCAAACCTGTAAACAAGTAAGTTCAGATGAATCTGATGGTGGTGAATTCCATATTCTATTTATCTGCAAAAACACGAATATATATTGATAGTCTCAAAAAATAATATTTACCATGATATTATAAAACAATCCAAATTGTATGAAAATGGAAGGGATTTATGTACATGTATTTATTATATCGAAGTATACAAACGACTGTTTCTAAGACAGTTATCTAATCTGTTTTAAAAATGCATCATATGAGCTGTATCACATTTCCAACTCGTTGTGTTTATTTCAAGATATTTACGAAAATGTTCTCATGTTACACATTTGTAATGGGTCTGAGTGTTTACAAAAATCCAATTACAACTTACCAAGTTTGATTTACGTTTATACGAGTTAGATACATGAAAGTTCAACTTTATGTCATTATTCATGTAGTAAATACTACCCCTCCTCCCACACAAATTTTAACTTTCTTACCTTCTCCCTCTTAAAGACCAAACCATCAGCAGCATTTGTCGATTCTGTAATTATAGAAACACTGCATGCCATTTTCAAACTATCACCTCACAAATAAGAAATTAAAAATAGGTGCTAGTTTAAAAGATCCATAGCTCCTGCGATGATTTAGTGTATAATGTTCCTGGAATTGGATTATTTTTAAAAATTTTCTTAAGAAACACCTAAGTGACTTTCTTTTTTGTTACCTGACCGTTTTTATTTTTTGTTAGGGCTATGTATACATATCTTAGACATATATAAAAATAGGAGATGTGGCATGATTGTCCATGAGACAGCCACCCACCAAGTGATCGTAGAATTTTAACTTCT
>JARWCS010000007.1:7846856-7857666 GCA_034783895.1 Geukensia demissa | reverse complement strand
TCGAGACTACCTTTTTTTACTTTCTCCTTTTATCTGGCCCTCCGGTTTTCTTTCGCTTTCTGTTTGAAATTGCTTCTGATGGTAATTTCAACAGCTAATGATGATCGATTTCGGTCAAAGGAAGTCAGTGCTGAATAATAAAAAAAGGAAAATAGAAAAAAATGTTTCCTCATTTAAGGTTACGTGACTTGTTCGCACAAGTCCATATACGTAACCATATTTTAAAATTGATAATCTTAAGTCGTCTTGAAGGATTAGTAGGTCCCCATATGTCCAGTAATACAATAAAATGGCTAGATATCGTTCAAAACAAATATGTATTTATATGGAGAATACGAAAGGTCAGCTAAATCAAAATGTCAAAATCATAGAATCATCAATATCAATATCAAATGGCTCATTATTCCCTGTCAGTCATGTTCGTTCGTTCTAAAGTCTTTCAAAACATAATTTGCTCTGTTTAATTTAATTGTTACTATTCTACTTTAAGACAATTCAACTAACAAAGATATATGATATTGAATTGTTTATGGGGAAATAACTCCTCGTCAGTGTCAAACCCGTATTGATTTTGAACACGAGTAGGTCTGCGTAGATAAGGGTATTACTATTCATTTAAATATATATTATCTCCACAAATAGATTTTAAGGTCAGACTAAAATGAAAGAAATGAGGTTTTAATTTAATGCTATGTGCAAAGCAAACTCATAATTCATAAATATTTTACAACTGATTACCGCAACGCAATGGATCTATTCAATGTTGAACAAGTCTGCTAAAACAATTAATATTTGTGAAAATTGATTTTATTCAATTGAACTGATGAATTGATATGCATAAAATGCAAAAGGTCACAAACAAGTTAAACATAGGAAGTAAAGATATGACGAATATACAATTGCTGCATTATCAGTCACAGACGCTAATTGATTATGTAATTCTTTAAGGTGTTGCGTAGGAGTGACGCCTTTATTGTTTTTATAAAAATCCATGCGTAGATTTAGAAATCTCTTGTCAACACAATAGGTAAAATAAAATTGATGTCCAAGTGCAATATTTTATCTTGTACACATTGACACTTTTTAGTTGACCCATTCAGGTTGATCAATAAGGTCATTCGTGTGAGACTATAGTGAAATGTTTGAAAATGATGTTTTATAATAAAACATATAATAATATGAAACACCGACGATAAGTTTTGTTCGACAAAACGAGCGGCTTTACCGTGAATGTAGAATATTACCTTTCCCTTTTAATCAAGGCAGAAGTATTACATAGACTGCCGATATACATATATCAGGATCACAAGTCATGGTTTGGTCAGTGTACCTCTATTTTGGGTTAAGCACAAAATATAAAGTGAAACTACTATTATTCAATGATAATATTTTCATAAAAAATATCCATTAAAAGGGGGGCATATGTCAACCAATGAATTAAGAGACAAATAGTCATCTCATTTATCCCCAAAACGGTTTTCTGTGCCATAATTGACGTGATAATTCTCTTCGCTCTCTACTGAGAAGAAATCTTCTCTTTAATCTGTAAATAATAAAACGTGCGTGTGCTTAATATACTAGTAACTTGTTTAAAAGTTCTACCCTTTATTTACACTTATATATTAAAACGACATTCTAGTTAATACAATGTACCTTATATTTCTTCGTGTCAGTCTTTTTAGGAGATTCTTCTGTTCGTTTTACTAAAAAAACAATTTCCGATCCGATTGTTTATCTTAAGTTTTTATATGTTAGAATCCGTGTGAGACTATAGTGAAATGTTTGAGAATGATGTTTTATTGGTAACCTTTATCAATTAATTCAACACCTTTATAATTGAAAAACACCTTAAAGAAACATTGAAATAAATAATTAATTTGAACTGATTGTCTTTGTAAATTGATATACATATGCAACTAAAGTTTTTTCAGAGCAGTTTCGTGATATATTTGTTTTGCATGAGTTACAAGAAAAAGTTTCAATTACATTTCTTTCACAGTCATAAATAATAGACAAAACTGCATGCAACGCTAGTTCTTTTATAAATGTCTTGACCCCGAGTCGTAATTTTGCATAATTAAATCCTTTTAGTATTTATCAATTTCCAGGGTTCACGTACCCAGAAGAATACCTGTAACACCAAACCTGCCATGGTTGCCCTCTGGAGTTAATTAGTGTTCATTTAGACTTAATTCTTTTAAGCGTGAATCTTTCATATACTTTGATAGTAACCTGAACCCTTACAATAGACTCCATTAAATCATTTCTTTCCTAAAGTTGCGTGCGAATTGTAAAGGTATGATAAACCTGACAAAACGGGTGCGTAAAAACAAAGAATACAATGTGTCAGTGGGTTCCTACCATGTCATCTTACGACAAACAGTTTCAGAGCTGTGCCTTTTAGATATTTAAAAATACTTCAAAAGTGATTAGCATGAAACGTTATATGGTAAACTACTAATAAATTATTCAAAATCAGCCACAATGAGGGTAATTATGTTCAAAAGTATAAAGGTTGTTAATTTTTATGAATAGAAGTTAATATATATATTCTTGTTCTTTACACATTGAACGCTGAAGAGGGCGTTGCGGAATTTAAACTGTTCTGTTATTGGGCGCATGTTTAAAATGCTAATTTGCTTTATTTGATTTTTAGGACGATAAAGAAATCAAAGAAAATGCATATCAACAAAATAACCACTTGTTGATTAAGCAGTCCATTAAATACAGGTACTTGTAAATATACTTCAGCAGTTATTATTATTTTTAATTAATTCAATGTTTCCAAAACGTGAAGCAATACATAACATTGTTGATGTAATTGAACACATTTTCTACCCTCTAAACAAATGTAACCTTTAAATATAACAGATCAAAAATATACTTGCTTATTTTTGACTTTTATGCTCTTAATGATATTTCTACGAAAAATCAAACTGGTCCATTGTGATTGATGACTGTGCTAAAAAAAGATCCAGGTATATTCTCAATTGTGTTTGGATTTTGAATTAGCTGTCCGAAACAGCGAGTATTTAAGAGGTCGGTAAATCATGTTATCTCTTGTTGTTTTAATAGTTGTCTGCATACAATATTTTGACTGCATATTTTATTAAAAAAATCAATAAGGTTTGATTTTACGTCTTTTTATCACACAACCGTCCCAGGTTAGAGTGGGTTTTTTTAGCGTTAACAAACCTGTTTAACACCACCACATATTTTATGGGCCTGTCCCAAGTAACTATAGTGCATGTCGTTGATTTTACGTTTTACTGTAACTATACTTAATTGATCGCTTATTTGTATTGTTATATATAAAATATTATCACATTTTAATTTTTCTGGCTGTTATAGCTTGTCTTAGGATGTGCATATTTGTCCTTTGTTGAAGGTCATATGGCAACCTGTAGATGTTTTTAATTTATACGTTTTTGATAGCCATCTCATTATAATTATACCATATCTCCTCTTCCCATAAAAACATTATTCACAAATGTCAAATATTACAAATAGATTCACAACATAAAACAAAGAACACTTACCTAAACACCAACTCGCTTTTGGTTTATTTATTTCTCTATCATTTTTCGCTGTGCATTATTAGTTGTGTGATAATACAGGAGAATGTTGAATCAGCTCTACCCGTAACAATAACTGTAGACTACATGTATTAGCAATAGCTGAGTGGTCTTGGTGGTTGATTCACTTTAACCCTTAAAGATTACTGTCGACTGTATATTATCGATAGATGAGTGGTCTTGGTAGTTTATTCAGCTCTGCCCGTAACAATAACTGTAGAATACATGTATTACCCATAGCTGAGTGGTCTTGATGGTTGATTCAGCTCTACCTGTAAAAATTCCTGTAGACTACGTGTATTATCAATAACTGAGTGGTCTTTGTTTGTAGTTGATTAAGCTCTAACTGTAACGAGTACTGTAGACTACATGTATTACCAACAGCTGAGTGGTCTTTGTAGTTGATTTACTTTAACCCTTAACGATTACTGTCGACTACATATTATCGATAGATGAGTGGTCTTTGTAGTTTATTCAGCTCTGTCCGTAACAATTACTGTAGACTACATGTATTAGCATCTATCCCAAAAACAGCCATGAGATGGACTCCACCAGGAAAACGAAACAGGGGCAGACCAAAGGAAACATGGCGAAGAACAATAGAGAAGGAGATGGAAGTTTGCGGGTTGACTTGGGGCCAGATTAACACTATGGCAGCAGACAGGCAGAGATGGAGATCCTTAGTGAAGGCCTTATGTACTATCCAGTACGAAAAGGACTAGCCACAACATGTATTAGAATAGTTGAGTGGTCTAAGTAGTTGATTCTGCTTACCTGTAACGAATACTGTAGACTACATGCGTTACCCATAGCTGAGTGATCTTGGTAGTTGATTCATCTCTAGCTGTAACGATTACCGTAGACTACATGCATTACCCATAGCTGAGTGGTCTTGATGGTTGATTCAGCTCTACCTGTAACAATAACTATAGAGTACATGTATTACCAATAGCTGAGTGGTCTTGGTAGTTGAATCATCTATACCCGTAACAATAACTGTAGACTAAATGCATTACCCATAGCTAAGAGGTCTTGGTAAATGAATCAGCTCTGCCCGTAACAATAACATGTACTGTAGTCTTAGTGGCTGATTCAGTTCTGCCCGTACCGATGTCTGTAGATTACATGTATTGCCAATAGCTGAGTGGTCTTGGTGGTTGAAGCAGCTCTACCTGTAACGATTACTAAAGATTACATGTATTACCAATAACTGAGTGGTCTTAATAGTTGATTCAGTTCTGCCCGTAACGATAACTGTTGACTACAGGTATTACCAATAGTTGAGTGGTCCTGATAGTTGATTAAGCTCTGCCCGTAACAATTTATTTGGGCTACATGTAATACCAATAATTGAGTGGTCTTGGTAGTTGATTCAGCTTTGCCCGTAACAACTAATGTAAACTACGTATATTACCAATTATTAGCTGAGTGGTCTTAGTAGTTTATTCAGCTGTAACTGTAACGATTACTCTAAACTACATGTATTATCAATACATGAATGGTCTTGCTATTTATATATACGTCCTACCTTTAATGATAAGACAATCACCAATAGCTGAGTGGTCTTGGTAATTGATTTCTTTACATTTTACGATTATTGTAAGCTTTTCACCAATACAAGTGGCATGCCTGGTCTTGGTGGTTGTGTCACGATTACTGTAGGCTACTATCAACAGCTGTTTATTGACAACACAGTATTATATCGTCAACCATACTGTGTTTGATGACATCTCGTGTTGGGGGACTTGATTTCTGATCTTCAGGAATCTCAGCCTGAGCTCGCTTTCAGTAACTGCGAGAATTAATTAGAGTGGTTCCTTCTTTTTGCATGCATTTTGTTTAGAATGTTTATTATGTTTGATTTTTATAGTTCGGCTGTTACTGCTTTTGTTTTATGTTTTTATTTTGTTTGTCCACTCGTTTGGGGGTGGGTTGGGATCTCATATATCTAGTTTAACCCCACTACATGTTCAATGTCTTTCCAAAGGAATTGTTTGTCTTTGTGTTTTGTGACATTTTGAATAATATTGGATAAGAGCAGTATTATTTTACGTATACACGTTTTTTTATTTGGGCCGATTTAGAGATTTCCACAAGGAGTGGTATTGCACACTCGTTGAAGGCTTTTTGGGGACCTGTAGATTTGTAAATTCCCTCTGTTTATCTCGTGGTAAGAGTGGAGTCTCTATGACATTTACTCCATATCTTTTCATATTCATAGAATACTATTTGACTGTTGAACTCAATGTCTTTAAATCTAATAATTTTCAATAATTGATTTGATCGAGGTAAAACAATAACAAATATTCAAAAATTAAGGTTGGTCTCACGAACGAGCTATGTTTTTAGTACCAAAAGTTGTCTTTAAATGTCATTTTATCTAGGTTATCTTGAATTTCATGATTTTTGACAATTTGGCAAAAATCTAACTTTCATTTTCATGCATTGTTAATTTACTGACGACCAACCGATAGGATGCATTTATTATTCAAACAAAAATGGTTATATGATCTTTTCAAAATCACAAATTTTGGGCCAAAGTCACGCCTTATTGCTCCTAGTCCTTTCCAGTCAGCACAACAAACTTATCTTTTGTAGAACATTATTGTCAATCTTCGCACCTATTGGCCAAGTAAAGAAAAGATCAAAATTTTAGATTTTTTAATGAACCGAATGTTTTGAATACGAATAAGCCTGATAATGTCTTGGACATGTTTTCAGCTGTAGATGGAGGCGCAGACATCGGAGGTCAATGATAGTAATATCTCGCGTTATTCCTATATTGGGATATGGATAAAAAGCATATTTGATTAGCATTTGGTTATGCTTTAAAAAAAACTTATGTGCAAAAACCTGCTACAGCTTCTCATTTTTACACAACCGTGATGCTCAATATTTTTATTTTTCCGTGAAATGATATAAGCTTGAATTACTATCATTCATATGAAATAATTGCTCAATTATCATAGATCAACTGGAATTTGTTTATCATTTATCGCCAAGGCAGCTATTGAAAGTTTAACTCTTATCAGTCCGAGCCTTATGACCATGACTACAATGTATCTCCGTCCGGTAAATTTACCTAATCCCCAAAATGACGGCAACTTCTGAATTTCTGAGTTTAATGTTGGCAGCCTACGTTTATGACGGTATTAGCATACATTGATACCAAAGACAATCGAATAAATTGTACGGTTAGTTACACCAAGTAATGGAAGTGATATTCACTAAGAAAATAGCGGAACATCAACGTCGAAAATAATTAAATTTGAATTAATCAACTGTATTTTCTGTTGGCAAATCCTTCGACGTCGTGGAAAATTGGTTTATGATGGAAATGTTTGTTCACTGTTGCGACATTTTCAATGTAAATGAATTAGAAGTGAATATTTTTGTTTGGAATGAGCATTTGATAGTTTGATTAACACGTCGTCACGTAATTCAATGTCACCCACAATCAGTATTTTGGAATAAAATTAAAGATTGAGTGAATGTAGGGAATCGAGAAGTTTTTAATTCTCCCAGGTCGCAAAATATTTGTGACACACAAAATGTATAATACTAAAATAATAAAACGCTTACATTCTTTTTAACTTCTTACTAGTTTAAGTACAAGTCAGGGGTTGTGTAGTAGAGGTCACATCTTTCAGTTTATCAAAAGGAATTTGAATATACCGAAGGGGCAAACGAGTACTGTTAAGTCTTATGACGGACAAGAGTAGAAACAGAAGAATTACAGCACGCAAAACAGCATACAGAAAACTAAAGAGCGACACGAATCATCTACAGATTTCTACAAAACTTATCAAAAATTTATCAATTAGAAACCATTGGTCCCTCCTTTTGACCAGAATTGGCTTTATGAACTACAAGAGGTTGACTACACGTTTGTACAATAATAACCAACTGATTAATCATGTTAATATTTACATACGAAATTGACCATTTGTTTAAGAATACGTACAACGTTATATCCTTTTCGAAACGGCAATGATTGTACCGTTTTTTAGACTATTACTAACACTAGAAGAGCAGGAGTTGCTTACACTTCCGGAGCAGCTGATATCACCCTGGTTTTTGTAGGGTTCGTGTTACCCAGCTTTAGTTTTCAGTGTAGTGTTGTGTGTTCTATGTTTGTCTTTCGTTTCTGTTTGTTGGCCATGGTCTTGTGTGTCTTCCGACATAACGATTTCTGTCTGCCACTTTGGTATCTTCGAATTCCTTATAGCAAGTGATTCGTTTATTCGTTCTTTTAGATGTTGGAATAGATTTAATCCAACAATTTGAAGCGCTGAAAGCAACTCAAAATTTAAAAATGAAATGAAATAAAATCAACAAACTAAGAGTATCCCAAATTACTATTCATTTGTTCCAAGAAAGCTTAATGTAATTCTAACGAAACTAAATTATCCGCCTGTTTTTAAATCATGATCTAAACAGAGTAAACATCCTTTTTATGTGGTTCTAACATTTGAATTGCAAACCATTTTTTCTTCGAATGTAATTGCTAACTCCGGGAAGGAAAACGATCTAACCGATAAACGGAACGAGCTTACATAAGACAGTCCCATATGTTCCTTGTTATGTAGTTAATTTTAACACATTTATCATATTTTTTCTTCTGTCTCTTCCCATATATTCCTCCTTTTCTTGTTTGTTACCATAATAACATTGTATTTTTTTTATTTAATGAATGATATCAAACATTATTGTTAAATATTGTAAAGCGGAGGAGACTTCCACCAAAACGAAAGGAGTAGGTACGTTAAGCCCCATATTTGGCCCAAATTTTAGATTTTGTGACACAGTGATATGTTGTTGTGAAAATGCTGCTTGATAATCGTCTTTTGATAATTCATTACTTTTTCTTGCATACTTTTCGCCATTTCGACAAAATGAAAGGGTATATTTGACTATTTTGACAAGAATTTAACATTTTCGGTAAAATGCTCAATTTTTTGAGGTGTTTTGTTCAAAATAGATATGATCGCACAAAAACATCACGATTATAGTTTAACCAAACATTTGTAACTGAAAGATCTAATTGTGCAAAGGTTGGTTGTGATGTTTTTTGTGCGATCTATATTAAATTCGACAAAATAGTATCAAATATTGCATAAAATTAATTAATATCTTAGTATTTTCACATTTAAAGCATTTTCCGCGTGTCATGTGACCATTGTAGAACTAATTAAACTATAAATTCTGTTGGATTTTCTTTTTATAGACATTATTCAATACAAAAAATATAAAATAATTGATATTAGCCAATTTTCATTTTTAGCCAAATTCTTCCCTCGTCCTTTTTTTCTGAAATTCATGACCAGTCTAGAAACTACAAGGATGTGATTCTTCTGCGAGATAAATCCTGTCCGACTTCATTTAAATTTGTTATTATATGTACTTTCACCATGGAATTTCTGGTAAATTCTGTGGGTCATGAAATATTCAAATCACATCCCTGATTAACTATATCTAACGTGGAGTTGCATATGAAGTCATGATAAGTATAGCCCCACTCCCTTTATATTTGTGTATCACATGTTGACAAAAGACAGCAATCAAATTTGATTACAACATATGCCCAATCTATTTAGCTATATACCAATTTTCAAATCAATCCATGCCGTGTGAGCCGAGAGTTTTGAGACGAAAATTTTCTCTATCATTCTCTAAAGTGAAAATGGCACAGTGCAATGAAAAGGAAGTTATTAACAGGAAGCCACCAAAATAGCTTACATAAAAAAAGTTGCATTACAATTTTCTAATCAATCCATGCACTGAGGTTTTTGTGACAGAATTTTTCTATATCACTCCCTATAGGGAAAATTGGCATAATTCTATGAAACCGGAAATTGAACTCAAGCACCATGCAAACTTACTTACAACATATGCCTATCTTATATACCAGTTTTCCAACCTGGATTTTTGTGATGAAAATTTTGGACAGTCAGATAAGGTGATTTCAATTTACCACCCACTTAGCAAGTGCCTTATAACATACAGTAGTATGCTATGCATTCTTGATTCCAACATTAAGCTTTATTTTATCTTTTTTCCTTGGTAACTTTGTATGTACCATTTTCTTTTTACAAAATTAAACATTATTTTAGCAAATTAAAGAAATGTGAGGCGGTATTTCCAGTGTTATGTGGCAATATGATAGACCATATTTATCATTGTACTTATCTATCGAAAGGATGGTTTGAGCAAACAAGAAGAGTTAAAAAAGTAATAAATTTTTTTACTATAATTAACTTCCTGTTATTGACTCCAGCATAGAACAGCTTCTGGTTATACGAATGTTGACATTACTATCAACTTTTCCTCCACATCGTTTTTCAGGAAAAAAATGTTTCATTTTGCACCTAACATATGTTACTAAGCATGTCTGCATGTATTAGTAACAAAGTCTATTAACTGTTCCCAGGTTAAGACAAACCTTACCTATGGACTTTTGCCTCGACTGGATCACCTGGACAGTCAAAGAGATGTGAGAAGTATTGAGCTATGGTCTCTGGTGTTAACTGTTGTCTGAGGTATGGTAGAATGGAAGGATGTCTGGCTACAACTCCTAAAAAACAACACAATTTGACTTGACCTTTTAACTTCAAAGTATTCTAAATGCTAAGTGGACTGAATGTTGCTTGATATTTTTAAAATATTTCATGCATATTCAGGATAAGAGCATATTAATGATTGATGATAACTGAACACTGCTTTGTTCTAGACCAAAATGCTGAGCAGAATTTTTAACTTACAGGCTCATGAAGCAACAGTCTGCAGGAAGACATCCCACTTTGCCCCAAAAATTATAATGTCTCTGTGTTAAACAGTCTTTGTTCTTCCTAAATGCTGTGTGTTTAGCAGAGAATTAGCAAACACCAATTTTAATGTCTTTGGTTTGACCCAGCCAGGGATCGAACCCACGACCTTCTACACTCGAGGCGAGCACGCTAACCATCACACCACTGAGGCGGTCAACCTGTAAAGGGGAGATACAGTACAACTCTGATAATGTATTTGACCAAATATCAAATAAATCTAACATACACAAGCTAAGAAATCTTTGGTGAAAATTTTACAGCAGGGAAATTCAATTAATGTCTCGGTAAAATATGATGGATCTGAATATGGGATATATGGTACAAATCACCCTGATAATACTACAGACCAAACATCAAATCAATCAAACATACACAAGCCAAGAAATATTGACAACTTAGCTTTGAGTC
>JARWCS010000007.1:7793897-7815098 GCA_034783895.1 Geukensia demissa | reverse complement strand
TTTTATCTTTTAGTTTGTTTCAAATTTGTCTTGTCTCTTTGGACTATGCACTTCTGATCTCTCACATCGGTATTCTACACTGGAGTTACCTATGTGGAGTGGCTAAACAAAAGGAAATTACACGTGTATAAAGAGCAGCACAAAATAGATGGGTTTGTGTATTATTTTAATTGTTCAATTGTTTCTTTTGTGTTCTGCCATTTACGCGCATTCATTAAGCAAAATAGAATCTGAAAATGTATTGTTTGTAAGATAATATATTTTTTGAACATATTTGACCAACCTGTTAATACATTTATGTGGTATATTTTAATGTATATTTTGTATTTTCTTTTCAGATCTTCAATACCCCGTGTCAGAAAACTAAAATTCATTATGCAGAGGGTACCAAGCTGAACAGTCAAAAAAACATTTTATTCTTTGTAAGATCGAACTCTGTTTTGTGACTGTTTTCCACTTTATATAATATCGACAAAAATAGTGTATATAAAAATTGCAACGGAAGTAAAATTACAGTGTTGCATCAAGAGAGATAAATCTGAGCTATATAATAATTGAAGTTTTAATGGTTATATCTTCAAAAAAGGATTAAAGATTTTCATTACATGTATCATGGTGTAACATATAACAGTGTTGTCAGCGATCATTAAATTGAATTTCAGCAACTATTTTAGCTTATGGTAATTCGGTTGCATTTCGGTCGAACAAGTATGGTATGGAGCCCTGAATTTCTAATTATTTCTGCTATGAACGTACCATACGTTGAAATAATGTTTTACAGAAGCATTTTTTTAAATTCTAAATCACTGAAATACGGAAATGCTTCGAATCGTATTGCACTTAGCAGTTGTTCCTACCGTGGATTTGGCTTCCTATTTCGATATGTGGTGTTCTGAGTACTTCTTTTAATATGTTTGGGACTCGGACTTCCTATATTTTGGTTCCTATGCTACTGATGAGATATTAATCCTTGAAATGTGCATATAACACACCAAAATTCACCATATTTCTTTAAAATTGGTAATCTTGTATTTTGAAATGTTTTAAAAAATAACATTAATTATGTTAATAACATAAAACGATTTAACAAGAAAGTTAAATCTTTTGTTTTCTCACTCTGGCAATGCTATATGAATAAATTGATCCATATGGTATCAATGCATCTCAACTAGTTATGGACCTGTTACCGGTAATAGAACAATAAGTTGTCCTCTTCCCGAATTGACGTTTACCTGTATTAAAGTTTAAGGATTCCACGACGGGTGTCGCGCGCAGGACAGGGAATGCTTACCCTTCCGGTGGATCTTATCTCACTCTTGTTTTGTAATTGAGTTTATGGATTTCAAGCCATTGTTCTTATCAGGAATTCGAAGATACCAAAGGGGCAGACAGAAATCGTTAAGTCGGAAGACAGACAAGACCCTAGTTGGTTTCTAATTTGTCTTGTCTCTTTGAACTTTTGATCTCTCACATCGGTATTCTACACTAGACTTGTTGTTGTCTATAAACTGTGTTTCCCAACACACATTCTTATAAAATTTTGTTCATTTCAAATTCTATTGATAAAAATGCATGCAAAGGATATTTAAAATAACTGGTAAAATAAAGCTGGTTTTTGCTGTTATTTCAATTTATGTAATTTAAGAAGATATAGGTCACGTTATTCAATAAAATGTTTGGATCTTTTTTAAAGCTTTTTATGATGAACATTATAACATAAGATAATTGATATCATTACGTTATATGATATATCATCAACTTGCTTTACACAAACTTTTATTTGGTGTATTACATGTATGGTACATGGTATTTTTAACGAAAACATTAAGATACAAGTAATAAAAGAATAGCCATTGTATCAAGGCTAGAGAAATAAATAGAAGAAAATGATCAATGATACTGTTATTTCGTAACATTCATAAATATTTTCAGGTTTCTATTATTTCTACTTACGTAAGGTTAAGGTAAAAGCCTCATATAAATGTAAACGCAACACAGGCACCAATTTACCTAATAGAAAGTTACTTTACAAGCTAGCACCCCTCATGGAAAAATTTGGGAAATTAAGGTTAAGACTTTTTTTGTCATTGAGAGAGGGGGTGAGAATTTTTCTGTGTTTGGAAAAGGGGGGTAAGTTATTTTTTTACCGGATCATTTTTCAATTTGCCGGCCCACCCCTGGAGATAAATAATGACCGGTCCCTAAAGTTATCGGGAATTTCTTGTTACCTGTAACATGTAAAGTGTTTGTGTTTTCTTCTAAACTGCAGAAAGTATCAAAATCGTGCAAGGTTACTAAGACCATTCCTAATAAAATTATAAACTATTTTGTAAATTGTATCTCCTTTGAAAGAATATTTGATGGTATTCCTATTAGTCAGTAATTATGAAAGTGTATCAAAGTTTTTAGGTCGATTTTAATAATATATTCATAATTTTTTATACAATGTAAAGATCGGTCAATCAACTTTTGCTAATGTCGTTGCATTTTATTGGACTTTGTGACCTAATAAAATCAAAGTTTTAAGAATATGTTGTAAGGAAACATAATATTCCAATATTTTTATACAGAATGTAAGAATTAATCAATATCAGCACCCTTATGCATTTAAAGATTTACAAATAACTGGACTTTGTGTTCAAAATTTTGAATTTTACAATATTTTTTTCTACAAAAACTTAAGTTTCGTTTGACAGAACTCTTGAATTTTGAAAGTTTATTATTTTTGCTGATAATGCTACCTTTGTAGTATGAGTAGGACCTCAAACAAAATTCTTAAAAAGCAAAAACTATAGTTTTTTATTGGAAGATATGCATTTACGCACTTTCGTATATCTTTTTGAGCACTTTTTTTTCTAGATTGCGCACTTTTTCTTTATGTTTTACGCAGTGTTATTTGCCCTTACGTTAGCTAATTTGGAGCAAATATTCATAACATATGAATAATACCAGACCCACATTACCAGCCTCTCCGTCTATAACAAATGAAAAAACGACCAATGTTTACAAATCCGTTCTAGCACTAAACATGTATCAAACTATCTTGATAAAGTCACTGTGAAATTTTTGTCATTTTTTAATTTCCCATGATTAAGTTCATCCTTACTTTTTCTTTTAAACTTAAGTTCAGACGTAATTTTAGAAAATCGGCAAATTTATCACATTTTTGCATCAGCAGACGTTTTAACAATAATGTCAACATGTAAAACTAAATTTACCTGGAACTTTCCTGTATCGGACAGGTATACCGATGTGCAAAAGATTTGTCTCCAGTGGCAATTTTACATAAGAAAGATTCATTGATTTTCTTAATGTATGATTTTATTCATTAGTCTTAGATTCACGAAATATTCGGACCAAACTAAAAGAATCATAGTCAGAAGATGGTATTTTTATTCCCCAATGTCGACATTATCAAAGTAACAGCAAAAACCTGCAGCCTTATTTTAAAAAACGTATGGAAATCTTATATTGTAAATAGTATTATACTTATGTTTTATTTTCACGAATATTGTTTAGATTTTACCGTCATAACACTGTGTAGAGTGGCTTTCTTATAGGATGTTAATGTATATATTACATGTGCTTATTGTACAAAGGCTGAGACGGAAATAAAATATTGAAATGAATTGAATCATACGAATATTTGCAAGTTCACGCACAATATGGGATAAATGGTAAGATTTAAGATGCTCATGCTTTGTACAAGAGTTTATATAGTTTTTGTTTCTTATGGTTTCTGTTTTTAATTTTTGTATGATGTTTTGTCCTTTTCATGTTTTGAGTCAGTTTTTTATCTTCTGTTTCGAGTCCGATGTCTATTATGTTTTGTTTCGACAACTCTAAAATCAATATATATCAATAAATGTATAGTTAACAGCAAAAGCAACACAAATACCTTTAGCCCTTGTTTGGGTGAACCATCATC
This sequence comes from Geukensia demissa, assembly GCA_034783895.1. Taxonomy (NCBI): domain Eukaryota; kingdom Metazoa; phylum Mollusca; class Bivalvia; order Mytilida; family Mytilidae; genus Geukensia; species Geukensia demissa. The sequence goes on along the minus strand of JARWCS010000007.1, from coordinate 7,811,170 downwards.
AGGCAAGTAAACTCCAGAATGGGAAAACCTAAAGATATGCTGATTATTGAAATTATTGAAAAATCTAGTCATCAAATGCTATTTTGCGATTGTAATTTTGCACATTTTTACAATGCCGTAGACACCTTGTATATCCATACCATAAAATAACGAATGTAAAATTAAACACTGGTGCATAAGTATTAAAAAATTTAACAGATTTGTATAGTTTTCAGATACTGTCAGAACACGGAAATCTAACTTTTCCGAGGAATTTGGTCATACTGCTGTTTGCAAATAATTTCGTGGAGTCGGAAACTTTTTTTCGTTTTGCCTCTATTTGTATTTTTGTTTCGTTCTGGTTTTATATTCTGTTTCTGAGCTAATAATATTAGATCTGATTTATAGGAATGCTAGTCTGGATTACATAACTCTTAACCTAACTCATCCTATACTCTTCAGTAAAATAGGTTTTGCCTCAAAATATTGTTTGATATATATTCATTGAGAGTGGAAGCTTAATTATGATGATTATCTGGTTTTTTTCAGAGACATGTTGAATATTTTCATCCGTTTAGAACTCAAATAAACCAGAGTATCTAATATTGTAATATTTATAGTATTATATAGAAAAAAGAGATGTGGTATGATTGGTATGAGACAGCAATCCAAAACGGGTAAATCACAAAATCTACAGGTTGTCCTGAGGAATTTAATAATGGACACATACCCACACACTTCTATAGTTTTCCGAAAGGCTTTCAATAATAGATACAGGTCCACACCCTAAGCAAGCTGTAAAAGGCCCAAAAATACAATGCGGCCATATTCAAATGTAACAACATTCGGCAAAATAACAATGTAAAACAAGTAACACCTTAACATAAAAACATCAACTTCCACTTGATAACAGGTTTCTGACTTGGTACAGGACCATAAAGTATGTGGCGGGGTTTAACATATTTGTGAGTACTCAACCCTCCCCTAACCTGGGGCACTGGTTTAACAAAATGACAAAAAAACCAGCTGCGTTAATTTAGACTTTAGAAATCGATACAGAGTACGGAGACAATCATAAGTAAAACAATAGACAAGAATATGCACCGAACTCGAAATGGATTCGCTAATTCTGATAGCTAGTTCAAAATGCAAACACAGTTAATAAAAAAACTTGTTTTCTTAAGCAACGACATCAATTAAAACACGTCCAACTGGATTCAGTGTCGAAATATCATTATTGGCAAAGAAAAAAAAAAGATATTGTGCAAAAAATAAAAATTATCAACAGCATGTAGAACAAAAATATAACAAAATATTGACTTATATTATTTTTGATGTAAGCTACAATGCCGATATCAAAGAAGACAGTTTTCAAAGTTTGTATTATGTGTATATGGAAATAAAATAGTTATCACACCCTGTTGTTTCTAACGCAATGCATGGGAGAATTATTAACTGAAGATGTCTATTTACCGGCAATGGAGTAATATAATTATATTTCATAGATATTTTTGTTGATATGAACATATTTTAAGCCCTCTCAAATGTTATATTGGTATCCAACAGATGATATAACTGTCGTGAAGATAGAATAAAGATATCAATGTGAAGTTTGCAATCAATATTCTGGAGTTTTTTTTAACTTTTTATTATTATTGTGTTCATTATTCATAAGTTATAGCATGCACATTAATATGCAAAGAGTTAGGTATTTTGTCACACGTAAATGATTAATATTAGATATATCAGCTTTTTCTAAATTCAGAGAATGTATCTACTCTTTTATCGCATTTGGAACATTCCATATATAAAAAATAATATAATGTTAGGGTAAAAAGAATCAAATACTCCTAGTAGTACGTGTGGTAAAACTTTCTCTATATGTAGATCCCTAAGTAACTCGAAATACTATATAGTCTTAGAAGAATACAGCAGAAAAGGCAATGTAGAAGCAGATTTCATTAACGAGTATTTCTTTATTTATGGTGTGTGTGTGTTATGGAAATGTATCTTATTAGTCATAAGTACCAATAATTATTTGGTCTGATAGGTGTCATTTACAATCCGTTTATTGGTGGCATGTAAAGTGCACTTTGTTGAGTTGACAGCACGTTGAGTTTTAACCCGATGAGTCACTTTTCGAGATCCAGTTTATTTGCCTAATTCTTGCAAAATTTTTGTAAATTGTTTTTAAACTTTAATGGTATTTCTTGTTGGGTTGTCATTATTTCAAGTATTAAAGTGATTTAAAGCAATTAGCATGCACATTGTATAAATAATTATAATTTTGAGTTATTGGAAATATAATATAATTTTATATCAATAACTTTCATGACACACTAGCTTGTATATCCTTATAAATATCTATAATAATTTTATTATTGATCCTATAATTAAATTCTTTAAAGGTAATTAGTGCCAAATATTTTTCACCTATTTCTAATAATTGTACTTATGGAGTTAGCCACCCTAAATACCAAGTTACCTTTGGAGTGAAAACTATTTCACCGTACATCAATTAAAGCATTAGAGAATGGTTTATCAGATTAAAACATCACTTACTCAGGCACCGGCGCTGAATAGAAATATTTGATCAACTGTTTTTAAAAAATAGAACCATCAAATTAAGTATATTTGTTGACATTTATTTAGACAAACAAAATAGAAACATTAACATAAATAATCTTAACTGCAGCAGGTCTTTGTAACAGTATCTGCGTCGGGTCTTTAAGCCCATTGCGTTCGTTCAGTCGGGAAGAGTCAAGTGGTACGAATAACACATTTAACGAACAATTTGTTATGCTCATTGCACATCGCCCTATCTCGGTTTACACCTATGCTTATACGTTGAAATTCTGAGTATGCAAGTAATATTATATTACATGCCTCAAACAGTCCAAACGAATACATGAATATTATGATATAGCACGATACCATATTGTAACGTATATTTCATTGTTGTATATTATTTCGTTGTAATATCAGTGACTTTTGCAGTTCTGAGATCTATATTCCTCAGCACTTGATTCTGACCTCTGACCCTCAGTGTCACTTACATGTTCAACATTAACTATATTATTGTCATTATCGCCTGTAGCACTTTCTACGCTATCATTACTGTCCTCATCATGACAACGTGAGGCAGCACGCATTTTTTGTTCTACCAGAAACCCTATAGGTTGTGTAATTGGATATAAAGGCATCATACCTAGTCCTAAAGCGTTTACTGATTTGCTGGCTTGAACACGTGGATATTTTGAATTAGGTCGTCTGCCTCGTGGAACTTTCGGCGCTTCTAATAAACTATCGATGCTAAATGAAAATTTTCTATCAGCGTCATGATCCTGGTCATGTTCGTTTGTAGAAGATTCATTGCCACTTGAGTCGTCTGAATTATCAGAACAATGTGAACAGTCCGAACTATCTCTCATTGGATCGTTGTCATCGTTTTTATCGGTCAATCGCGATTCCGTCGAACCTTCATTTAAAGATTTGTTGTCTTGAAGAGATTTTCTCTTTTCCTCTAATTTTTTCAATCGCTCTTCTTGTTTTCTTCTTTTCTTTTCTTGGCGCTCTATTTCCTTTCGTTTGATTTCCTCTGGATCCATTGGAGCACCACTACAGGTCTGAGGATGAGCATTATGAGCAGGTCTACCTGGTCCTTTCTTTGTATGTTCCTTCTTACGCCATTTAGCTCTACGATTTTGAAACCAAACCTGTAAAATAAAATATATAAATATTAACCAATTATCAAATTAATTTCTCTTTTAATATTTGGTACATTTTCATAAATTTTATTTGATAACAAAAACTTAATTTTTTTTAGAAATGTTCCATTAAGAATGATGGTCTGTAATTATTCTTGAATGAGACATATATTCCATATTTTTTCTTTTAACTATATAAAATATGTATGCCTTTCTTTTAATGATAATAATTTAATAATTTCAAAAACAAAAATAATATTACAAATGTGTATATATGCATTTCTCACTATTGTAACTTTTACTTAGGCTACAATAACCTATTTCAAATGTTTCAAATTAAAAATAAATTTCTAATAATTCTAATTACAATATTCCATTACCTCAGATATTTTCTTTATTTACTTCTTGATATTTTATTAATACATGTAGTGTGTAAAACGATTTTACAAATTTGTATGCATTTATTTGTTGTATAATAGACATTTTGCTCTTCTTTCGCAAGTGTTTGTAAATAAAAATTAATTCCATTATACAAATTAGAACTAGAATTTAATGACATCTTCTTATAACCTCCAACTAAATATGTAAGTTAAATTAATGAACTCCATAAAGTAATAAACCTAAATAGATAAAAACAAACAACAAATACAGTCATTTGATATTTAATTTTCAAATTAATTTAAATTTATCATTGTTACTTATCTGTTTTAATGAGTTCAACAAATTTATTTTGACTGAATTATTTTCTTTATATAAAATGGTTTACACCGATACGATTGATTACATGGGTAAGGTGCAAAAATATGCACAGCTATACTCCTTTCGTATTTAATTGTAAAGTCAAAACAACTAAAATTGATCTGAGGACTTTATTCCCTCCTAGACAAAGGCCAAGTGGTGTCACTGCCAAATGATATTAGTAGAGTACTTTGTATGTTTCGTAGAACAAAGAGAAGCATAGTTTGAACAAAGTCACATCAGAACAATGATTATACACTTTAAACACCAGTTCGTAATTTTGTCAGGGTATAAAGATCTTTGGTTTAAGATCATACTTTCAAAAACTTTTTAAGGTATATCATTTTCAGTTAAATTAGGGGTTATACTTCATTTTAATTGAATTAAGGTTTTATTCGCCCAGATGATGCAGACCTAAATTACAGGGTAGAAAAGTAAACTGACACAAGGCAACTCATTATATTGTTTATTGTATACATCCAAATTTATACTTTGTGGACGGTTTTTACACCGCATATGTTTCCCGCTTGTTGATACGTCCTATTAAGAAATAATTTACGAGACAGAGCTGGTATAGATTTTTGTAAACGATGTAAATTACTGATTTTTGATATGGATTGATGTCTAATTTGTCATGTAAAATATAGTGTCTAAAAAGGGTAATAAAATTAGAATTAAAAACACATTTATTCAAATATGGAAATGTATTTCAGTTTGTTAACTATTTCGTCTCTACAGCTTCACACATTTTTTAATTCTAATGATTTTATATTTCATGTGTTAGATATTTTAAATAAGCCATCCATCCATCCATGAATTCAAAACAATATTTGTACATAAATTTTCTTTATATAATTTGTTTAGTTATTTATTATACACAACATTAGTAATTTTTATATTACAAATTTACAGACAAGTCGCAATCATTAAAATTATTATGAAGATTTCTATTGGAGAATTGTAAAAGATGGTTAGATATTATATTATTGACCAATTATTTCAAATGTCAGTTATATCAATGTTAACATCTTGTTTTGATATTAAGTAATTTGTATTTTAATTGGACATATAACTGTAATATTGTTATTGTAATACTGTGTTTATTTAGCTTTATGTTAAGGGTATTATCAAAAATCTCATTGTGTGGAAATAATATTTGGATTAATTTTATGAATATTTTGACATTAAAAACTGGGTAAAATTAAATATTTGAATATAGCTGACCTACCAAGATGGAAATTTGAAGGTTTATGGCAATAAGTTGACTGATTGCATCTCGACTCTGCGTGAGGCGACGAGATTGAATTATGTCAATCATGCTTATCTTTTAACCTGTTTTGCGGAAAGAAAAAACGTCTTTACAAACTTTTGTTGAACAAATGGAACACAAGAACAATGAAAAGGTGGTAAATAGACGTTCTACGTCACGTCATGTGACTGCCGATGCCCAGTACCAGAGGCCACTTAAGGGATGAATAGACGAAAGATTTATACAGTCAATGTTTCACCTTTTCTCCATCTGGTTTAGATAGGACACAGAAAGTTCAAGATTAGAAATATTATACATGCCTTGAATGCCTTTTGTTTGAACAAAAACATATATTGTACATATACTATGTCAGATAATGATTTTTGTCGTTAAGTCATTCCACTTGATTATATATATCAAAAGAAAAAAACAGGCTCTGTCTGTTTTATATTTTGTTTCTTACATTTACACCTTTTATTGAATAAAGTTAATATATATTTCAATCCTTTTTTAAGCATTCTTTTGTGTAACCCACGCATGACACCTCCGTTACAGAAAAAATAGTGCATATTTTGCATAATAAAGAAAAATTTTGTGTCGAGTTACAATAGGTCGTCTGTATGAAACAAAATGGTTTACATTTTTGTTATGAATATTTATCATTTATATGTTAGTGTTATTCTTGTAAATTTGTGTTATTCACATTTATTGTCTTTCTGTTTTAAATGGTTTGATCTTATAATTCAAATGGTTATTTCGCATAAAAATGATTGATTTTAGGTATTTTTCAGGTGAAGCATCTATGTTGATTTTATTTCTTGAAAGGAATCATTTATATATTTATGAATCTTTCTGAAAATTTATAACCGAAAAAACATAAACATTAAATAACAACAAAACATTAAATAATATGATAATTAATCTTCAATTTGAACCCTATTTTTTTTTTTTTTTTTTCGTCTTCGAAATTTAAATTTTTTAAGCTAAAAAAAAATAAATGAATTCGCTAAAAGCTAGAAACTGCACTTAAATCATGGTTTCATGTAATACTGTTTTACAGTCCATAAAGATATCATGACAATACACCATTTGGGTATAATTTCAAAAAAACAAAGAGGTTTTGTTGTTTGCGACGTATATTAGAATTTTAAAGTGGCAACTTTTGAAATACTTGAAGAAAGAAAACAAGCACTTAAAATGCCGTAATTCTTGAATAAGGCTTTAAAATGTAAGATGAAACCCAGATTCGTCAAAGTATTCTATTTATCTAATTGATTTACAATTTTCAAAACAGACATTGAAGTAATACAATATTGTTTAACGCAATTCTTGCGGACCTAATTATAATGTTCGGTTTGCTAAATAATAAATCAAATATAACACCCCAAATTTACGGTCCTCTGCCACGTAAGGCGGACCACTTCTTTTAAGTTTGGTGTGATCTTTGAGATTTCAAACGTATACTTCAAACATAGTCAAGGATCTTATTCTAGATAAGGGTGAAAAATCATACTTCTTAACTAATTTAAATTAAAAGACAATACTAAGTTATTCTGTATTTTCAGAAGAATCATATGTCACAGAGAACCGTTCAAGGCATGATCAAAAGAAAATCCAGCTTTTAATTGAATTCTTGTTGAGTAGCTAATGACTGCTTAACATTAAATGTTTCTAGTTTTATCTGTTTTTGGAATGTATTTCTCTAACTTAAACGAATTCTTCGTCTTATCTTTAAAAATTAATTAAAGAACCTGTCGTTTGTTTAATCTTCTTCGATTGTCTCTTCTAATTTGTTTTTGTTTCAAAAATAATTTCTCGGGCGCAAATTTTTATGGGCTTAAGTTATTGGAAAATAAATTGCTTGTTCAAATTAGAAGTGCAAAAGAAAATATTTAATACAATACACAATGCATTACTTGTATATACTATAATTTTTACTTCAAACCACAGGATAAATAACGTTTTATATTCTATTAAACTAAAACCTTTGCATGTTATGCGTATTTGAATAAGACTTCAGTAAATAAAACAGAAGTTGGTATGCAAATATCGGTATTTAATGTATATGTTGTAGGATCGTTTGTTCCTGGCCGCTTTTCGGAGAAATAACCCGATTTTCTTAAATAGAATAAATAATTCATTATAATACGATTTAATGTGTCAAAACAAATACTGGACAAGCGATGCTAAAGAGATACGTCAATATTATACCAGCATTTGATGTATAACCAGATATGTTGAGAACTAAATATTTAAAGAAGGATAGCAAAGAAGGTAAACATTCAACTGACCATTTTTCACGATTCCTGTTATTGTATAGTAAAAATACTTAATTAAATTTACGTTGAGTATTGACAAAATTACCTTTATTAATTTTCATGTTTTGTAAATTTATATGTTATTCAAGCACATTAATAACTATTGCCTCCAAAAAGAAATTATATTTATAAGATTTCCTTTTGTAATAAATTGGAATGTTGACTGATTAATTGTCGTTGATCAATTACTATGATTAAAATCAATAACTGTAGTTATGTTTTATTTCGCTTCAAAAGAATATTTGTAATAAATTAATAATGATATATCATAAACCAATAAAAAACATTTTATTTTTTCTTACCGTAAAACATAAATATCGAATATGAATTAAAACTAACGGTTTAATTGACTTGCATAAGATTTGGTCATTGTAACTTCAGGGTCAAAATACCATATTTTTATGACTTAATTTTGACATACATCAAAAAGGTGAGATATTCGACAACTTCTTCGACAATTATAACAGGTAAAAAAGACAAGTCGGCCACTTTGTTCAAATTACTGAATTAATTGTCTACCGTGTTGCCTCTGGGCACATATGTTACTAGAGATCGATGGATCAACGCGGACAGTGATGAAATAACTGTTTGTTCTTAAAACATTTCTTATTATCTCAATTTGTCATCATTTCTTACTAATTACGGTAAATTCCATAAAAAATGCGTTTACTTTTAAACAAAATTTAACAATGAATGCTCCCAAAATTACGGAACACAAGATTGATTAAATTTATAATTGATTTGTACCTCTCATTTTATGATCGAAAATTATGTTCTGTTATCGATTTATTTTTTAATGGATTGATTTTGCAGTTTCTCATAAAGTGTTTAGATTGTTTATATTTGTCAACTGTTTTCTTTCATTTACATTTTATCGACCGTTTATTAATTTGGGGATGCAGTCACGACGCGTGAATTCTGTTATCATTAACTTAAAACTGTTTTAAAACATTTACGTTTTGTGATAGCGGTAGAGAAAAATCAATAAATGAACGACAGCCATAAACTCTTGCGACAACTTTCACTTCCGAATTGATTAACTGAAACAATATAACCAACATCTTTTCTTCATTTAAGGCCAATAGTTTTATTGACAACAACACATTTCAGTTTTCAATTGTTTTGAACGCCAACAGAGGAGCTATAAAACTTTCCAATTTGTCAGAAAAGTGAATGAATTATTAAAACAGGCATTTTTCACAATATTTTCCACCCAAGGGGTTTCGGTTTTGTCGTTTTAAATGTTTCTTTTTATATGACAACAATTTAGATATCACAAATATTATCACCAGCGACATTTTACATTTTGAAACCTGATGCTGCCATTAGTTTCAAAATTATTTAGTAATGGTCAATTTACCGTGGAAACGAAAATGTGATGAAGCAGTTAAAACGTGGGTGAAATGAAGCGAGGCTCACTTAATCCTCTTGTCGACTTAATTAGTATAAATTCCGTTTATAGATGTTAAAATTGGAGAAGGTGTTGTTTGACAGATGATTATAATATTTTCCACGCCATTACTCTCAGTTTTATAAAGTAAATTTACTTCCAAATAACTTAAAAATCACTCTGTATTAGAAAGTTATTTTTCAATTACAGTGATCATATATTTGAACTATTTTTTTAATTCTTTAAATTAAATATTTGTTTGACATTTTAAAGACGTGACACTAAATTATAAAAATCAGTATTTATTCGGACAAGTAAACGACGTGTATTAATTCAATCATCTATGTGAGTCAACTTTACTGGAATAACGACACATCCAAGGTTTAGGAAGGGTTATATTTACTAACTCATATTTTAACAACTGACAATTTCTGATGATTAAAAAATGTAATATTACAACCGTATTTGGACAAATAAAATAAATCCGACTTTTTTCAATCCGTATACAATCGGTACAAGATATACTAAAAATTACCAACTGCTAATTGATTAAGATAATGCTAAAAACAATAATTACCTGCACCCTAGATTCGACGAGATCAAGACGTAAAGCTAGAGCTTCTCTCATAAATACATCTGGATAATGGCTGTCTTGGAAGGCACGTTCTAACTCTTCCAGCTGCCATCCAGTAAAATTTGTTCTTGTTCTCCTTCTTTTTGCAGACTGACTCTCCGCAGAATCATCATCGTGTTCTAAAAGTCAAGTATAAAATTATTACAAAAAATTAAAAGATAAAACAAAAATTAAAGAACACAATATAACTACGTAAAAGTCATTAATTTCATTTTTTTGTTGAACATACAATTTCATCAGTACAAAAAGAACAATAAAATATAAAAATCAGAATTATTAAGTGATATTACATGTATATATGTTATTTCTCAAAATCATATCATCAGTAACAAACTTTATACAAGTAAAAAAATTCTCAATGTAAAGAGAAATGATTATTAAAATTATATGTAATTTTTTATGATGCCAAAATTCAAGATACTTCCAAATATTGCTAAAATTCAGGATATTCTCCAAACATATGAATTAAAATGATTTAGAACTGCTTTTAAACGCACACCCAGTCTCAAAAGTACAGTTGACGTATTAATATATATATATATTATTTTTTACTAGCTTATAACAATTAATGTCAAATTTAAACATAGAAAATTACGAATAACTTATTGCTTTTTATTAAAGTGTTTAAAATTATATAAAAAAATTATTTACTTATATTAAGGTATTCCTGTGGCAGGATTCTAGAACAAAAACTTATCAGTTCTTACAGTATTATTTAAATCAAAATTAAGGCAACATCTTGTACATACCTGGACTTTTTAGAGAATTTTTATCCGAGGAATGACCGAAACTTTGTCCGTGTGAATTATTTCTTGAATGGGGAGAAGATAAAAGTCCCTCCATTTGAAAACGCAAATCTCCTGGGTGTCCATTGAAATTCAGCCCATATGGGTTTCCTGCTGCAGCAGCTAGGGCAAAAGACCCTCCAAAATGGGCTGCACTTCCGTAAATTGATGACAAAATCCCATAGCCATGGGGGTAACGGGCATCCAGAAGTCCAAGTGGTCCAGTCATATTTCTTCGACTACCGTTTTCTTGCCTCGAACAGAATGTCAACATTTCTAACACCTTTGTACAAGGTCTGATAGAAGTTCTTGTCATTTAACAGTAAAGTCTCAGCGCACACTTGCCGTTCCAATAACGCCGTTAGCCAATCAGATAAAAGAATCACTTTTGTGGACAAAGATGGGAGGGAAAGTCGTCATAATGAGTTGTATGCAAACAAATATTGAATGTCCTCTGGCTGTTGTAGACATTTAGAAGGAGATGATCACAAAATTAACGTTTACTGATTGATCAAAGTGACATTAATGGCATGGTTGGGTTAACATATGCTTCACTGCTTACAATCATTCGTAAAAACTTTAATAGATTTAAATAAAATCAGGTAAGGGATCATTATTCCAATTAAAAATCACATATAAGTATATATTACCAAACCGTAATTGCAGAAAGCTTTATAAAATATAGATAATTCAAAATTTAACATTTACAATATCATCTTAGTACAAAAATAATTTAAGAAAGCTCTCACGTTCAATATAAAACTTATTTCATTACTTGAATTTTAATTTCAATATTATTTCATACATTTTCATGTAGAATTTTTTGGGGTTTGGTCCTCTTCAAAATATGTTCATTTACCCTTATTTTAAGTTAAAATTAAAATACTTTCTTTTCATGAGTATATCATAAATGTGGCTTCTATTTTCAACACATTTATATGGTTAACTCCTTTGTGGCGACAGCTTTATTTGTGGCTTTCAAATTAATGGGATGACATACTTTAAAATAAAAAAATAACAAAAACCGTTCAAATTAAATCACAAATTAAAAATGTATTCGATTAATGTGAATATTTTTTTTATTAAATGCGAATGTTGTCATAAGAAGAAAACTTTTTTAAAGGGGGAATTATAAAAGGATAAGACGCCTTATGCAAACCATATATTAGAATACTGAATGGAACCCACAGAACACACTGGGTAATTATGTGATCAAAAAGAAAAAAAGCAATACAGCTTTGACTTTTCAAGCTGTTTTTTTTTAGAATAATACGCATGTGTAGCGCTTGGAAAATCTGTTGCCTAAGTACCTTTTCCGTTTCATATCCGTGTAAATACGCGCGAAGATTGCGAAAGTAACATATGAAAAAATCTCAAATGCAAATGGTACTTTTGTGTAACATTATGCTCTTAAAAAATAGCATGATTAGATCAAGTACCCAAACAATATCCCTTTATTTCTTGTTCTAACCTCACAACAAAAAGCTGGACAAATTAGTTTATATCATCAAAAATTAATGTAACAAGTCATTTTTTTCAAAAATTTTCCTTGAAAAAGGCCTAAAGTTTAGCTATAAAAATGTTAATGAAGTTTCATTGTATTTGTCATTAGTTCAATTGTTCCATTTTTTGTCATTATTTGTGCTCAAATGCAATGCCATAATTTCTTTACAATCTGATAATTTGCACTGTATATACGAAAAGGCTGCACTTAGTTGTCCATAACGTAGGACTTGCCTTCCCATTTCGATTTGTTTGAATTAGAGTATTTCTTTGACTATTCGGAATACCTATGTTTTGGTTTAAATCTTGCTGGTGAGAGGTTTCCTTACCATATTTATTCAACATTGGTATACTTATATTTTACAGAATAAGACTGGCTATATTAGGTACAACAATTCAATACTAAAACTTAAAGGATCATATATTTTTTTTTAAAAAAACGTGCAATACTTCTTTACCATTTTCTCCAAAGTGTGGCCAATACATTTATTTCGTGACCAAATCAGCCATAAGTGAAATGACAAAATTAATGTATTAGACAAGCCAAGAGTCCCTGTCTACCATGGAAAATATTAAATAATACCTTACCCCATCAGCTGAAGAAGTCTTAACAAAACATACAGGATTAAGAGGTTTTCGGGTTAACAGAATCGTCCATTCCATATATGTCAGACTTGTCTGACATGAAATTTATCAAACAATGTTTCACAGAAATGTGCTGCATTTGTTAAAATTCTAAAGACAATGAAAATACGGAAAGGCCTAAAAAAGTACTGCACTTAGTATTTGTCCCTGTCGCCGGATTAAGCTTTACTTTTCGATTTGTTTGGAATTGAGTGCTTCTTTGGCTATGTTTGGATTCTGACTACCTACGTTCTGGTTCTAATGTTACTTATGAGAGGTTATTCCTTGAAATAGCATACCAAAGTTCTCCATATTTATTCAACATGGGTAATTTTGTATTTCAAGGCATTAAGTCAATAGAAAGACAGATACTAAACATTAAAACAGTTCAGACAAACACTAAAATCATAATTCGAATGTGCTGAGATTTCAAGACGAATATGAAAAATGTATATTCATTTACAAGACTAACTGGTTGAGAGTTTGTTAAAATAATTATACACTACAAATAATGACTATAAGAGCGAACTATAGAAAATCAAATTGGCAACAATGAGGACATGTCAGCAGACACGACAAAACCGAGGAGACGACAATGGCGAAATACGGAAGATAAAATAAAAAAAAACTAAAGACGAGAACATACATTATATTTATTTACTGTACAGACAACACCGAATATGGGTTATATCTACAATATCTTTCAAAGTTTATTTTATATTCTAAATAACACTTTTTAAATATAAAAAATCAAATACAAGTTTAAGCTGTTTTTAAAATATGGCACAATTCCTTTTCTAAACAGACTTATGCTGGTAAGAAAACTGAACATTTTCATATACTGTCTCTTACCCTTCATACATATTAACATTTACAGCCATTCATGTCCAGTAAGTTTAAGTCTTTGAAGTGCAACCTATTACTGTTGTATTAATAACAATACTATCAACGTCAAGTCGCTGGTAATATTGTTGGGACAAATAAGAAGAATTTTAATGTCTTTGATGAATACTTACTATTTTTAAAGATTTCTGTGGATCTTAGACACTTTTATAGCTATTTCGTAGTTTTACTGATGTTTAATTGATTTTTTTACTTAATGATGTCAAATTTGAATCATAAATGAAAATATAAACTGGTAAACTATATCTAGAGTTAATGCAAAACGTACAAAATTACCCTAAATTATTTTTACGATATTTTCTATCTGATCCTCTTTGTAGGATATACATCGCGCGATCAAATGTTTAAGTCATTTATTGGAGAAAATTAAATATATTTAATTTATTTAAAATTAAACAGGTAACTACGCCTTTTCCATTTGCAAGTCTGTAATCAAAGACCTCAAAGTGTTTATTAAAATAAAGTGTTAATATTCCATTTGCAAATTCAAATTAAACCAAAGATTCTAAACACCGCATTTCAAGATGAGGGATTGTTGATTACAGATTAAATGTGTGAATAAATACTGTCTGTTAATCAAAGCTACATAAAACAGATCCTAAATCTTTATATATCTGGCGGGAAAATATAGTTCTACGATCTGATATCGCTTCAATTTTATGTTCCATAACTTTTAGCTATAATTGAATATCTAACCAAGTTTACACATACTAAATTTTCACTAAAGTTAAAGCAAAGTGTTGTTTTTCACTTAGGTGACATAGTTCACATGTAACAATGACCATGGGCTAGTGTAAAATATTAAACTGCAGGCAAACTTTAAACGGTTTGATACATATTTGAAATGATAAAGTAACACCAAAATTATTTATGGTCACTGATATGAATTATCGCCATGAAAAATCAATATGTAATGTGGTATTACATAGGAATAAATTAAATTAATGTAAAAGTTTCTCAAACCTAACAGCTGTAAGAAATTTCTATCATTTGTATGTTTGTATAAGTTGTTATCAAACCATGTGGATTCACGGTGTTTTAATATTTGTATAAGTTGTTATCAAACCATGTGGATTCACGATGTTTTAATATTTGTATAAGTTGTTATAAAACCATGTGGATTCACGGTGTTTTAATATTTGTATAAGTTGTTATCAAACCATGTGGATTCACGAAGTTTTAATATTTCACCTCTTCATTTATGGCAAGTAATCTTAATTTGCCAAATACAGTGACTGTTGTTCAAAATTGCTGTTTTAGAATAAAAGAAAAAATGTCAGATAACAGTTATTTTGCGTTCAGAGTTTTTTTCTTAATTCCTCTCAAGTTCAGAAAATGCCGAAAGCCGGGAAATAAAAAATATCGAAAGAAAAGAAAAAAAACCAACTTCATTTCCGTAAACATGACGTAAAATCTTATTATATTATATTATTTGTCAACGTAAGAGTTTTGTTTTTCTTTCTTCACTTTATAACAAGTCGGAGTGTGTCCCCAGAAGCACCTATATCTCCCGTCCCTTTTACCAGGCGTATTTTTTCTTTGGGTGGGGCTAAATACTATTCATCTCTTATTTTTATTTTGGGTGCATGATAATGAAAACCGAAATAATGACCATTAGAGAGATGATACGATCGCGACTATTATTTTAAGACATTAGCAGAATTAACAACAGAATTGATGTACCTTTATCATGATCATTAAACACACAAGTAACACCAAAATATCAAATAGGACAACAAATATAAAATTATATTTTTAAAAGGCAACAAAATCAAGAAATCTTAACACCAAAGAATATTTCCAATCAACAGACAAACAAAACAAACAAGAAATACAGAATGTATCAATGAAACACAAAACCATATCCTAGACTAAAGCGTGATAAGAGTCTGTTGTTAAAAAAAACAGTACCTACTGTGGTAAGGATATAGAAATATACGAGATAGAACAAACAAGAGTTTCACGGCCAAAACATAAATCAGCCAAAAACTTTAAAAATGAAATCATGATCAGCAATCCCTTATCTATCAAAGTAGATGATGGAAATCTGTTTATTCTGATATTTCATCACAAATATTTTGCCATAGATAATGGTTTTGGATTCAAGGCGGATTTTCTATTAAAGGTCAATTTGTCATATATAGTCATTATGGAATGATTCATACAAGACAATGTTTTGGAATTATGTTTAGAGAGTTTGAAGATATTCGTCTAAAATAAAATAATTCAAATTATTAATACTCTGTCATATTCATTATATTTGCATCATTCAAACGATGAGAATATAATGTATACTAGCATTGTGATAGATGAGGTAATATTTATAATGATAAACCGTTCTAGCGTGTGCTACAAACCGCAAATTTGCTGCACACTATTGCACTTGCTCCAGGATATGGGTTAGGGATTTTATGTTGCAATGGTGCCAATGCGACGATTATTGGTAATTTCTCGTCCAATTTAAAAAAAATCATGCGACTGCTACATAGTTTTTCAAAGGCGCATAGGTTAGGCTCTACCCAATATTAATTCAATCAGTCTTTCGTTTATGACCATTTCATTTTTTTGGGATTTGCTGTATTTCCTTTTGTTTTGTGTCCTGTATTTGGACTTGACAATATTTTTTCCATTGCTCCCATGATAATGTATACCAACTTATTGTATAAGCTTTTTGACAGTGTCTTATTTTATTAAGTACATTATTGTTTTGTATATATTATTTTGCACACTAATTTGACAAAGTTCAGCAGGAATATGATACTGTTACCTGCTATTATGACAGAGTTTAATAGTAATGATGCCACGGAGGTTAACTCAGATCATGAGGAAGTCTATGATCTATGTGCATTTCTGTATAGAGAGCAGGTAAATTACAAGAATACGAACAAGTAATAGACTATTCACATTTTTCAAAAAGAGAGATACGCTGTGATCAAAATATTAGGAAAGTATAAATCGTGGTTGATTTAATGTTTCACGGTGCGTTTAAACACTGGATGATCAGAAACCTTTCTCTGAGCTAGATCCCCCATCTTGTTTATTTTATTGTCGAACCGCAAGTGTGCTAAAATTATTTTGCTATTTATTTCTACTATGACTGACACTATTTTATTTTAAGAACTTACTTTCTTCTTTTGTCTTTTTTTCCTTTATGCTGTCTACCTTTATTCGACCACTTGTTTTAACTACGCTGTAAAGAAAACAAAATACTTTGGTATTAAAATTAATTATATTCAATTTTGATAATTTATCATTAAATTCATGGTTTAGTCTCTTGGCAAGTCAATTATAACATACACACGAAACAAAACAATTTTCATTGCAATAACAGTATTTTTCTACGTTTGCATTGGGATAAATACTTATTGATCCCACTCTTGTTTTGTAAAGGAGTTCGTGGATTCCAAGCTTTTGTTCCTTTTGTTTACGTTTTATCTTTTAGT
>JARWCS010000007.1:7712198-7730037 GCA_034783895.1 Geukensia demissa | reverse complement strand
GCAGAGAACTTAATTGGCAGGCAGGGATACAGAAACTAATTCTGGAAGAACTTTCCTCTAGGGTCATATGCTTAACCAAGTTTGGCTGTGGCAGCCATCTTGGTTGATGGGTGGGATTGCAGACATAATTTTGGCATAAGATCATTTGAGGACCATTCCACCAAAGTTTGGAAACAATTGACTCAGTTGTTACAGAAGAAAATACTCAAAATATACCACCCCCTTCTTTATTTTCAGCAACGGAGCCATTTTGGTTGGAGGGGGAGGGGCAGAATTCTTGAAACAATTTCGGCATAGTACCATCAAAGGACCATTCCACTAAAATTTGGTGGCAATTGGTGCAGTAGCTTAAGACAAAATGATATTCAAGTGATTATCCCATAGGATCCTATGTTAAACTAAGTTTGGCTGTTGTGGCTATCTTAGTTGGTGAGCAGGGATTCCGTACACAGTTCTGTTAGAAGGACCATTCCACCAACGTTGGTTGAAATTGGCACAGTAGTTTCAGACAAGAAGATTTTCAAGTAAATTTCCCATAGGATTCTATGTTAAAATTACTTTGGCTGTGGCAGCCATCTTGATTAGTGGGTGAGGAGACAAAATTTTGGTAGAGGACAGTTGGAAGGTTTGCAATTGGAATGGTTTAGTAGTTTCAGACAAGAAGATGTTCAAGTGAATTTCCCATAGGGTCCTATGTTAAACTTAGTTCTGCTGTGGTGGCCATCTTGGTTGGTGGGCAGATATGGTTACAATTTTGTTAGATGACTATGAAAGAACCATTCCACCAAAGTTCAGACAAGAAGATTTTCAAGTGTATTTACCATAGGGTCCTGTTAAACTAAGTTTGGCTGTGGCAGCTATCTTGGTTTGTGGGGGAGGTCGATGCCACACAATTTTGGTAGAGGACCATGTAAGAACCATTTCACTAAAGTTTGCAATTGGCTCCATAGTTTCAGACAAGAAGATTTTTTTAATATACCCCACCCCTTTTCTACTTTAAGTAACAGCGGCCATCTTGGAAGGAGGGTGGGGATGCAGGACACAATTTTTCTAAGAGGACCACCCAAGGTCCATTCCAGTAGTAAAGTTTGGTCCAAGTTGGCTGAGCGGTTACAGAGGAGAAAATCAGAGTCGGAACCAGACATTTGGAAAGGGGGGGGCCTTCTTGCCAACACATACATACGTAAGTTGATCTGACTTTTGGAAAGGTGTGACAATTAAAGCAAGGTTGCCTATTATACCCTTAATTTTGTAAGAAATTATAAATGACTGTTAATAATGTTGCAAGTTTGTGTGTTCAGGCATCACATAGACAGAATATAGTTTCATGTATCTTGGTCAACGACAATGCAGACTGTCGTCATGAAGTCCTTAAAACAACATAAAGGACAAGGTGCGTTAAGGAGCTGAAATGGCCAAAATTTTAATGATTTTTTAAATTTCACTTCATCAGTTTCTTTCATGTTTGAATTAAAGCTGAGATCCCACTGAAAGAAAAAATGGCAATTCAATACATTCAAATGAATTTTACCTTTTGTATAAATATTTACTTGGGTTTGCATGCGCTCAATGTTTCCTAGTTCAAAAATGCTGTCAAAATTGCACAAATTGGCCCATTTCTTGCAAAAAGTCATATATGTCCCATGTTCTACACTAAAAATCTCAAATATCATGCAGTTATATTCGAAAAATCACACTGTTCCGATCGATTACACACCTCAGCAATATTTTAAGAACAAAATTATGTGAATTCAAAAACGTTTATTTGTTAGGCCAAATAAGGCCATTACGGCACCTACTCCTTTCCATTCTAATGCTTATTATTTTTTTTTTGGTAGCTTTAAATGTCCAAATAGGTTATCTTTGTGACTTTATACAACATCTAAATGATAAATTGTAGTCCTTACTGGTATCCGACCAGATCTCGCCAAGGACTATTTTTCGCCATGGTAGTTTTTATGGGGATTTTAAAAACCAGATAACTCTTAACTTAATGTCCTAATTTGGAGATCCGAATACCATCTATTTATTTTCTGCTTTCTTTCTTAAATTCAATAACTTGGTTGTGTACAAAAACCTACTGGTTGAATACCAGTACCCACTGTTTTTTTGTCAATCAATCAAAATTTATGGTTTCCTATGATGTTGCATCATAATGCAGATACTGGTTGTTCAAAACTTTGTCATATCTGTTGTCATCCGAGCCCAGGTGATAAGAACTCAATCCTCTAGATACAGTAAAATTTAACCATATACTTAAATAATCTGAGCAAAGCTATTAAACTTAATTGCCAGTGGGTAAAGTTCTCACGATATATCATAAAGAATATACTGCATTTAACCTGAGGATAACTTTTATCTAGAACCCAGCATTGTATACTTACATTATGTATATGACAGAATTCTATTCCTTTTAAAACCTGCCATAAAATCCTACGAACAGTATTTTCATCTAAACCATTTGGACATTTTTCTAGTTCATCTAACACAGTATGATCAACAAATTCAAAAACTAAATAAAGTCTTTTCTTTCTACGGAACACTTCTATTAAATTGACTAGGTGGTCATGTCGTAATTGCTGAAAAAAAATAATAACCTTAGTTAGATAAATGAAATGACCATTATACAATGCAAACTACATAATCTGTACTTTTTGGGGTCAGTTTAGCAAGTCCAGATTTGCTAATAGGTTAAAGCCGTTAAGTGTGCTGATCATGAAGATAATATAGCCTTAATCCCAGTATGGTGTGGTATAGAATTGTACAATTTTAATTCTAATTTTAATTTCAAGATAATATAAACTCATCACTGCATAACATTTTGTTTTATAATTTAAGAGGTCATATTTTCATGACTGTATGAAGGTGGCAAATAATGCAAATATTCAAACCTCTGGAAACTCTCCTACTATAGAATTCTGACCTAAGTGTAAAAGCATGCTTTTAATTTAAAAGGTGTTAACTTTTCAAGATTTGTTCTGGAAGGTAATCTAATCATAATTTATTTACAAAACCATGGTCATCAGAATATTTAGGATTTTATTGTTTTTGTCCTATACTTGAAGTCAGGACTGAAAAGGGTGATACCATTTAAACAGGGTTAGCCTTTTCACACTTTAATGTCTGTACCAGTCAGACTAATCCTGTTGTTCTTACATGCATGTGCTTTGTCCTGTTTGCGTGAGATTTGAGGTTACTGTGTTTCTGATTTTTTGTCCGTTATGTTCTACCATTCCTGTTATTGGCTTTCAACATAATTAAATAAAACAGCATTAAAAACATGTACACTTCAAATCCAGAAAAAAACATCATTTCACTTTAAAATTGGACAAATATGTATTCAAGGGCAATAAAAGGCGATTGAAAAAAAAATCAAGTAAAAACTGTCTTTCCACAAAATCAAGGATCAAAAATAAATCTTAAGGTTAAATTCAGAATTTTGCCCCCTTTGGTCTTGAGCTCATGTTTTAAATTAAATGTACATCAAATATAGTATGTTCATTTCTCCAATTCTTTTTGTAAATTTCACGTTTCTTAACAAGTGTGGTTGATTCGAAATGACACACATAGTTATGCTAACATATTTTTTTTACCATTTTGAAATGGTAAATTCAAATCCAAACAAGAATCGGCAGAACCCCACATTTATTAAAACTTAATGTCTGTTTTAGAATATTTAAACAGATTTCTCCCTTCCTAAATTTATTATACACCCAAGTGCCAAATATAGTAAGCCCACATCAAATAACATTTGTTCTGACAATGACACAATAGAATGCAACAAGAACCTATAAATTGATCAAAGGTTATAGGTCAAGGTCATATGGAGGTCTTGGCTATGGAATGCATTATCTTTTGATGATATGTAGTAAGCCTATGTCAAAAGATAAAAACGACAAAATGCTAAGATTGATTGTTGGTTGTTGGTTGCTTAACGTCTAGTGGCGAATATTTCATGCATATTCAGGACAAAAAATGCTAAGAGAATCAATAATTTGACCTGAGTGTCAAATGTCAAGGTTACATTGAGGTCATGCCAATGTGCAACACAACATCTCAAGATGATAGACCAGGTCAAAAGAGATAAAGTTATTGCCTGGACAAGACTGTATGAGGAGAAGAACAAAAGAGAAGAATTCAGGGTAGAGAGTGCACACTGCATGTCTACCTTCAGCAAAGGAGAGATGGAATGATTTAAAGCAACTTTATCTTGCAGATGGAATGATATCTGGACCTCCTCAATCAATTTTGTACATGAAAGAATGCACATACCACTGCCCTTGGTGGTTACTAACTGAGGTCTTACATGTAATTGTATGAAGTAGTCAAACATTGGGGAATTATCGTGGGCATTTTATCTACTTAGCAATGCAAGTCATTTAATTTTCAATTCAGAAATTATTCAGTTTATATCACTAAAAGTATTTGTCAATAAACATAAATCAACTCCTCATATTTTAAAATTTTATCTACTGAATTCAAACTATATCCATCAGACTTCTGTTCAGTTCTGTAAGTGGAGTGTGCCCATTTATAATTAAGATAACAATGCCCAATTCATTTAGACAAGCAATCTTAACTATTCTTATGAATGCTAAGTTAACTACAATTCCAAAATATTTATGTGTATCAATAGATGTTATAAACCCCTCAATACACAAGCTAAGGCAGACTAAAGCATCGATTTAAATTCCAAGTGTAAATGTGCTACGATTATAGGATCATGTTCAATCTGAATACGAACAATAAAATAAATAGCCTGTTTTAATACTGCCTTGATTAAATTGTAGATATTAAGTTGTTAATAAAAAGTTTGTCATTGAATATTAAATGATCTTACAGAATATCGTTTGACTTCAATATATTATGCATTTAAAAACACCAAGCAAGCAAGTTCAATGAACAAAATTAATAATCTGTGAAGTTGATTTAGTTCCTCTAAATAAAGAATTTAATATTCAGTTAGCACAACAAAATATAAAGCAATTAAAGGAACAAACACATAATGAAAACTTAAGAAAGAAAATAATTACTTTCAATATCTTGCAATCTAACCCTACTATCATATAGACTCTCTATTGTCTGGCATAAAGTTTATGTTCCACAGCTAATTCTTTGACAAAAAACCAAAAGTACATTGTCATTAAGGTGAAAACAACAAATAATGACAACAATATAAATATAAATAATAAAAAATGTCTATTGACAACTTATATCTTAGACATGAATATTAAAATGAACAGTCATTTTGGATACTTAAAAGACCTGACTTGTACATGTATATATATAGAATGAATAGAAAATATGTGTGTTTATTGACTGTTACCGGTAATTACATAACCTGTAAGATTGGTAGAGAGAGTTGCCGTCTTTAAGAGTGAGGTTGGTAGAGAAAGTTGCAGTCTTTGTAAGGTTGGTAGAGAAAATTGTCAACTTTGTGTGTAAGGTTGGTAGAGAAAGTTGCTATCTATGTGCACAAGGTTGGTAGAGAGGGTTCTCATCTTTGTTAGTTTGGTAGTGAGACTGCAGTTGCCATCTTTGTTAGTAAGGTTGGTAGTGAGAGTTGTGGTCTTTGTGAGTAAGGTTGGTAGAGAGAGTTGCCATCTTTGTGAGTAACGTTAGTAGAGATAGTTGTGGTCTTTGTGAGTAAGGTTGGTAGAGAGGGTTGCAACTCACAAAGGTTGGTAGTGAGAGTTGCCATCTTTGTGAGTGAGGTTGGTAGTGAGAGTTGCCATATTTGTGAGTAAGGTTAGTAGAGAAAGTTGTGGTCTTTGTGAGTAATGTTGGTGAGAGGAGTGCCATCTTTGTGAGTAAGGTTGGTAGTGAGAGTTGCCATCTTTGTGAGTAAGGTTTGTAGTGAGAGTTGCCATCTTTGTTAGTAAGGCTGGTAGTGACAGTCGCTGTCTTTTTGAGTAAGGTTGGTAGACAGAGTTGTGGTCTTCGTGAATAAGGTTTATATAGAGAGTTGTCGTCTTTGTGAGTAAGGGTGGTAACTATACTGACAACTTTTTACTAAAAATGATTTCCCCATCCTTCTTTCATTTTGATTGTTGCCTTAATCAGACAAAAAAATAAGGCAGTATCTAGGGAACATGAATAATAAATAAAGAAAATAGGTTGTAATTGTATAAGCCATCCCCTCCCACAAATTAAACGTCCAATTAGTAAAGATGCCATTGGTGACTGATTGTATGGATATATTCCAGTGAAACTTAACACAAGGCTTGGATCCTGATTAAAACAAAGTGCTGACAGATGGCTGTATTGATAGGCAGGTAAAAAATGTACCATCTGGCATCTACAACTTTGTTGCCTGAGGTATAATTTTTTTCCAACATCCCTACTAGTCAATCATAATTATTATTTCTAAAACTAGAAAATCTGGCACACAGTGTTGAGTCTGAAATGGTCATGGGGACCAAATATTTTAGGAACACAATTAAATATTTTTAAATGAAGCCTCCTTTTAAACATGGTTCATCTGGTTAATTTATGATCTACAAATTCAATGATCCTTTACGTTTGCCATTCAAAATATATTAACTGACAGACATGATTTCTTTACCACCACAAACAAACATGTAAAATTCTTAAAGGATCTCCTATAATGTATTTGCCCAGTTAAAATCTTACAATCTGGCAAGAAAATTTTCCATGAAGCCATTCTAAAGTGAAAAGAAGGGATGTGCAAACTTATTAGGGAACACACTGTAGATTCTTCCATTCTTGTTCATAATGATTTTATTAACTGCTGTTGGCTGCAGTCAGAACAGTTAAGAAATGCCCCAATTCTGCTGTATTATGCTAATGAGTAGTCTAACTTTAAGTTTTAAAGTTTTTTAAGTTTTTTAACTGATGTTTTGTTATTTTTTGTTACAATCAAGTACAACAGTATCTCAAATATTAATAATTTTTAATTATTTCCAAGTAAAACTGACTTATAAATTGTGTTTGTTAAACACTGGGAATATTTATACTTATACATCAAAAGTGCATGCATGTTTTTTCTGCTTGTTGAAGGTTCAATGAAAACTTTAAGATCTATTATTTACAGACATTATGCTGAATCGGTTTACTGCCTGTTTGGTGTCCAAGCTGTAACCCTTCCATTTCACTAAATAACTAGTATGCAATTCTATGCTGTAGCTGCCCACTTAAAAAAATCCTAAGAGCTACCGGTACTGTAGATGATAAGCTACATTTCATGTTTTTCCATTTGAGTTATAATCAAACCCTAGCAGGAATTTGTAAATAGTAACCTTGGCAGCCAACATATGTAATTTGTGAAGTAATTTCAACATGTTTAGTTGGCAGATGTATATTATTATACCTGACCTGTAGCAAAATCAATGATATATTTCAGACGATATCTATATAATGCATAAAATTTAAGTGGGGTAAAACAATTTTTATGTCTGAAACAATAGTTAAATGACTTGAGTAAATACATACTTATAACCATTAAATATTTAACAAACAGTAAGGACTGTGGTGTCATGAACTCCAGCAATCATTTATGGTTTAATAAAAGTTTGCATTAATGCAAAATCCATAATAGATAAAAGAAATTATTTATTTATTATAGTCCATTGATGTAAATTTTGTGTCCACAATATTAAAGATGAATGAGCAAAATTCAATTGATAATAGCATTTCTCTGTTCTGTACATGTATTAATGTCCCTGAAAAAAAGCTATTAACACGATGAACTGTACCATTTCAAATTAATTCTTTTGAACATGTTGAAAACAAACCCACAATCCATATTTATACACATATTTTGTAAATTTAACACTAATTGCTCAATGAAAGTCAGCAAATTAGGTAGTTGGCAGACAAAAGGTAATCCAGACTTAATCTAATATGCACAATATTTAAATAAGATTTTGAATTACATAAAAATAAAATGTTTTTAAAAACATTTAAACTATATTATTTTCTTTGATGTGTTTCTACAGATTTTTTTTTCTGGATTTCATAGGCAGAACAATTCAATTGAAAGTAAGTTACAATTCCAAAAATATTCCTATATTACTTTATGACAAAACCATATGTTATAAAAAAAACTCTCATAGCCAATGCACCCACATATTACACCCTCAAATAATCAGTAAATGAATACCAAATTTCAACCAAATATGAGCATTTTTACATTTCCCCAGTCCCTCAACAGATGTATCTTAAAAACTTAATCCATACTATTATTAACAAGTTCCCAAAGAGGAAATCCATCAACAAATGAAAGTGCTATTAAGGTGACAGCATGCCACACGCAAAAATCCATGATGTTTAACTAAGTCGCCATCCCAAAAAAGTGGCCCCCTTAAAAATGTCTCATGGAGAGACTGACAAGTCATGCATTCAACAAGTCATTAAAAGTAGTCATTTACAACAGATTTAAAAGTCAGATGTGCTTATAGTCCATGACAGGCCTGTGAAAAAAACAACTTTCTATTAATGTACAAATTCACATCATTTCAGGTCTGACTTGTTAGGAGAGAGGACAAAAAATCCCATAACTCTAGAATGGCAAAAATAAAAATGTTTTAAAATCAACCTGTTATTTAGACACAATGCGCAAAAAATCAAAACCAAAGTTATTGAGAGGAAAAATGACACCAATATAATATCTTTTTTACTAGATCTTATCCAATAACAATAAGACAAACCTTCAACATTCTGACTTCCCTCAAGGCTATCTTTTTAACCATTTTATCATCTTCACTTTCTAGGAATTTTTTGATTGCTACAAGCTGTCCTGTTTCCTTGTGTCTACATTTTAATACCATACCATAGCTTCCCTCACCAACTAAGCCAAGATTTTCATACTTCTCCATGATGGAAGTAAATAGTATATACCTGTAAAACAAAAAAAAATCAATAGGGATGACAAATCTTGTCTTCATAACAGTATCTGTTACTGGAGTGCTATGGGTATGTCTTACCTATAGTTACTTTATATGCCTTGTAATTGCAAAATTGTATCTATATCATGTGCGAGATTTTAAAGCATTTGCCTTGAATGCAGAAATTATGAAAAAATAAAATCACATTTTGATGTAAAATATCTTCAAACTTAACCCTTATACCAACTTTGAAACTAACCATATCCAGGTTTATCCGATAATCTTATCATAACAATAATAATTATAGGGTACCCTAAAGTAAAGGAAGCCCAATGTCATCTTTAAAAACAAATGTTACTGACATTCTTTGCCAAATCAGCTTCCAACGCAATACGCCAAATTTGTTGGACCGTTAGTCATTTCTGATAAATATGTACTTTGGACTTATATATCTCTCCGATAACTATACCATATGCCTGGAAACTATCCCCTTCAGTCCAGTGAAAAAGAAATTTCTTCAGACCAATGGTAAACAAAGAATAACTTCACATAGACTGCAACATGGTGTCAATAATCCTTACAATTATCTATGTCTGTACCAACTCATCTAGCCCATGAGATATTTTATGTTGGAATTTGAGTGTATGGGATTGTTGGTTGACCAGTGAAGCAATTTTTAACCATTCTTTTTTTGTTGTTGTTTTTTTATATTTAAATGTACTTTAAGATCATTAAACGAAGGGCTTCATATGTATAAAACCTGTTCAATTCTGTTAAAAAAGGGATTGGACACGAAGTTATACAACATTATTAAAGTCCTCTCCAAATGGTTATACAGTAAATGAAACATTTTTAACCTTATCCAGTACCATTACTGTTTCTACACCAGATCATGCAGACGGTTGGGAAAGAACGAGCACATATATAACAGGAATTTTTTGTACCAAATTGTTGAAAATTGGATTTAAGCCCTGACAAAACTAACAAGAATATCCTGAGATTGACAAGATGCATCTGCGAATAATTTACCAAATATGTCAATAACAGGCTTTATGGAGGAAGCAACTAAGTATGAATAACACATACTACTTTGAATTTGATGGAGCAATAAAGGACATTTTTATTTGAACAATCCCATGACCTACTGTAGGTCAACTAAAAATACAAACAAAAATATCACTTCAGTCATGCCAGTAAATGAAGTTTTGTCTCCACAAACAGAAGTGAACTCAAGATACCTAACTGATAAAACATTTCAAAAGATTTATATTCCTTACTTAAAAAGCTAAATTTTACACATTGGGTGCATTCAGATATCCTTCTATTGTTACATTTGGGTAAACCTAAAGTTGAACACCAGCATAGGGGAAACATTCATCAATGGTTATCCTTGGGTAACCTAATATATCTTATGGTTATCCGAATGCTGCCTGTGACACAGGGCACATTCGGATATCCTTTTATGGTTACCTTTGGATAACCCTTAGGATGAACGCCACTATAGGCGAAGCATTTTCCAGAGTTCTCCTTGTGTAGCCTAATGTATCTTAAGGATGTTATCCGAATGCAGCCACTATTTGTTCACTTCTAAGTTTTTACATACCAGTTAATTCCCTTTCATACACAAAAATGCCAGTAGTATATCAACTTATTCTGTTTAAAACCATGGTATATTCATATGGTATATGCACAACTATCTGAAAAGAAAATGTCATAAATGAAAAGATATCTTCATTTAAATAAAACAAAGTTAAACTTTATATAACAGTTTTATAAAAATGTTCATAATTATTCCAGCTGAGGGGGGGTGTGGTAACAAATATAAAGGTCAACAACATCATCTGTCCACAATTTAACACTAATTAAAAACTAGAATATGTAACGCCATATTATCTCAGTTCAAGGATATAGCTTAAAATCATTTCATAGAGAATAATCTTTATCTGTTTGTGTTTAATTATATACATGAATGATGAAATAAACAGACTAGTAAAGGACAGAAGTTTAACTAAAAACATAACAACATGTGTGTTGGTATCATGCAGGTATTTAAAACTGCTGGCACACAGCTTAAAAAGGCTTAAACTTAAGTTTCTTTTAAATACCTATTGATTGCATAGAGATTTTTTAAGGATTATCTTTATGTTCATGCATTTCATGTTTGAAGTGACATAGGATAAAAATCTACACCCCACACATAAGTCATAATAAGTCTGTGCTGAAAAATAAACTGAACCTCTAAATAAATAAATCATGAATATCAGTATATACCTGTAAGTTAATAAAAATAAGCAAAATTATTTTAGCAGCTGTGATCAGCTTGAGATTTGATGGTTGCAGATAGATAAAGTTTACCCTAAAAGGAAAGCTAATATGCAACGAACATGGCATATCAATTTTAAAGAAATTTTTTTTCTGTAAAACTGAGACATAAGTCACTGGATCATTATTATAAAACTAAAAGCAAGTTTGTGTGGCATCCAAGAGATCACCAAAAGTTATTTACTTAGCTTAGGTTTCATAAAGTACTTTCAATTTGAGGATTTTCTCAACTCAAAATATGACCAATGATCATTATAGTTTTCATATTTGAGGAACACCTAAGGATTTCATGAAAATCTTCATTTCACAATAGCTTAATTCAAGTCAAAGGGATACAATGCTCTGGAAAAAATATTAAACTCTTGGTTCAGGTTGGAAAAATATGAACTATGAAAAGAAAACATCCAGCTTCATGCCGAACACAGAAAGTTTGATAGCCATATACTGAACTAATGTTTCTCTTAAAACTGCAACCAAAAAATAATTTAGCTTGGTCTTTATTTTATAGTTGTTAATTAAAGAATGCAACATTTTTCTATCCTTAACTGAACCCCTAATTGCAAAAAAAAAATGAAACTAATATTGAATGATAATAATACAAATGAAGAGCTCCTGTTAAACAGTTGCTACAAGAAGTCAATTGTATAAGAATGAGTTGAATGTTTTAAAATAACTCAACATTTTCAAGTTTTGCTTCTTTCTGCAGAACTACTTGAAACCAAATTCAATTTCAATGGCTTATGACTTTTTCATTGTCAAATTTGAAAGGCTCTTTCGAGAATATAATCAATATTGGAACTGTAACTAGCCTTAATCTACATGTCAAACACAATTTATAAACACATATAAAATTTTCAAAGAAGTACCTTGCAAAGACTGCAACACACTGGTGTCATTTTTTAACATGAACTGATTACAGTTTTTACAGTAAGCATATGGTACTGGTAATTATATTAAAAAATTGTCAACATTTATTTTACATTTCCCTTTTTTCCAATTCAATATATGCAAACATTCACAACTAAAAAGCACTTCTTCATGTACTTCACAATACCTGTGAAAAGGCTACTGGCAATAAATGATAAAGAAAACCCCCTGCTGTGACACTTGCAAATTGATTATGGTTGAAAATTTTTTCTTTGATTTATTATAATGGGGTTGGAATTCAGTTGTCATATTCCAGAGAATAATGTATATATTTCTGAGAGATGCACTCTTTTGATAGGATTTTTTCCCATATTATACTGAAAATCATGAACATGAAAAAATTTACATGTACATGCTCCTGTTCCAATGCATTAGGTAACATGGGTAAACACCTATAATGCAAGCTAGTATTAATAGCTTTCTAACAGGACTCAAGGATTCTTATTTTCTGTTGCATGGGCCAATTGAAATCATTAAACTTAGGGAAAGTTATAACTTATATTCTAATGTTTTCTATTCAAAAGAATGAATATGGAATATGTGCCAGAAAGACAATCCACATCTTTTCTTGATTATGCACTGCACAATTTCTCATGAAGCTGTTGCCTTTAGTTCACTAAATTTCCATGGGGCAAGACACAAGTTCTTAAAAAAATAGTGCCTTGCATTTCTTTCTTTTATTAAACATATTCAGTGATATTGTTGACAAACTAGAAAACCAATGCTTGAAAATGCTTAAATTTCACTGTGTATGAAGAGATTTTCTGGATTAACCTTCATCTGGTCAGCTCGGGATCAAATATAGGAAAAGAGGGATTATGTGCAAGCTATTAAGGCCTTCCTGCTTGTATAACAGTAATTCTGTAGTAAGTCTGATCAGATTAAGCAACTTGATACAGACTTGAAATATAAGAATTTACAATGTTGGCAAGATGTAAACTGTATCTTTCCAACATACATTCCAGTCCAAAAATAAATAAGAGCATACAACTCAAGCACGGGGATGCTTTTTACAACCTCCACACAGCACAAAAGAAAAACTCAACAATAAATCATTTCAATTAGGGGAAAGTGAATTTTGATATTAATATGACCCATGAATATTCAAGTAGAAATCTTTTTAAAAAATCTTGCCTAAGGGTGTGGGTATTTGTCCCTAATTGAAGGTCTGTTAATTGATGTTTATAATTTGTTTTTGATGGCCATCTCATAGACAAATTATACATATCTTCTTTTTCTACATAGAGCACTGGGAAATTCTTTACATCCCTTAATTATTGATGAGCTTGTACTTGGTCTCTATCCTACAATGCTTAAAAATTTTGACTAATTTTAAAACAATTTTGGAAACCTACCTGCAAAATATAATATTCTATTTTATGTTAAATCCACTCTAATGACTTCACATTCTTTCCTTAGTTATAACTACAAGCCTTATAGAATTATTCCAATCTTTTCATCCTAAAGTGAAGGTTTAAAATAGTGCATGTACACCTTTCCTCCTTATTTGAAATTAAAAGTGAAAGTTGTCGTCTGCTTCATCATTATTAAATTCATAGTATTGTATTAAGTTTGCTGTTCTCCATGTTTGTTTCTTAACAACTTGAATATAATTAATCCGGTTAATCACTTATATTGGCAAGTGTAACTGTATAATTAAGAAATGTTGTTTAAATCTATGCATAGATATTTTTAAATGAAACACGTGAAAACATTAAGAACGGTAAATAGAAAACTGCTGATATTTTTTGCTACAAAGTTCTACTTCCGGTAGTAAGCATAACTTTAAAAGATCATGTGTGTTTCAATTAAAAACTATATAATCCAGTTTCAACATGATTATAACTGCAAATGTTAATTACACCATTCAAGTTCTTTTTTGAGTGATTGCCAGAACGCATGTATCTAGTGACAACAAATGTTAACTTCCGGTTCAAAACAGTCACATTGGCGGGGCAAGGGAGTTAACCGTAACAGAAAACAAAAAAGAAATGAAAAATGCTAAGAGAAACATAATTTTTTGACACAGCTTAACACTTTTACTGGATAATATGAAATGCTATTTATATATTTTTGTCTCTGATGGGAAAGCATATGCCAAAACCAACAGGGCCCTAGCATGTGCATAAAGAAAAGTAAACTGGCCTTCCTAAGTATACACCCGTTTAGAGGAGGGAAGGTTTTTTAATATCTTAATGTAAATAATTTCATTTTTTTTGTCTGATTTCAATGCTTTTTCCATAGAATTTTAGATGACTTAGCGAACTTCAGGTTGTTAATGGACTAAAAGTTATGATAAAAGGGACGCCTTTTTCTTTTCCCATAGTTAACTTTCAGTTTCTTGATGGCTGGACCTCGTATGAGGTTTAACAGGGATGTATATAATCTAAATATACGTCACTGGGTTTAAATTTCACTGCAACTTTAGGTTCGCCAAAGTTTCTGACTTTAATCAGAAACGTATAATACAAGAGATTAGAAAAGTTTCTGACTTTAATCAAATACATAGGAAATATGTAAGAGATTAGCAATTCGTTAAAACATTTTAACATGGCACGGACCCTGTCTTATCTTTTGTACCATTTTCCCCTGAAAAAGATAATTTATCACAATAAACTGTGTTGCGATCACAAATAGGTTAACTTATCTGTGCAGAATAATGAATTTGAAAGATTTATTTTCAAAAATGAAAATTAAATGAACATTAAAAGTGGGAAATTGCACAAAATTGAGCGTTTTAAGAAAGTGAAGGTCACACTCTTGTATTATATGGCTCTGCTTTAACGGTCGTAACTAGAGGCGTAACGATATACCGGTATATCGATATATATCGCTGTATTCTTTTAAAAACCCGGTACACCGGTATAAAATCTTGCGTATCGATATTTTCCGGTAGACAGTTTAACACCTAGATGCTGAAATTAACTGTTGTTGACATGGAGAAGTAAAATATATGACCAAATAACATATTCTTATATATAAAGAAACAGATTTCTGCCTCATAGCACAATATTTTCAAAATTACCACACAAAACAATTAAAAAGTGAAAGAATGAACGACAAGAAATGAAACATATATTAACAAACATAATATTAAGTCGGTACGTATCGATACGTATCATGATACGATGATGTTGTTTCGATATATCGCGATACGGTTTTTCATTTACGATACTCATACCTAGTGGTAACCTACATCTTACTGGTAAACTTTTGCAGCAGGGATACAGATATCACAAGCTTCTCAAGACTCATTCGAATATACATGAAATATTTTCCACTGGAAGTTAAACACCATTACATCAATCAATTTGTTTTATTTGAAGTTTCTTTTCAACTATCGTTGGGAGAGGTTTCGGTATCCACTAAATTAGTTTAAACACCACATATTTCATGTGCCTGTCCCAAGTCATTAATTGTGGTCATCGGTTTGTCAAATTATGGAGTCTTACATTTATATTTGCAAGTTAACCTCGGTCTACTCTAAACTGTTCCTGCTTTTACCTTGATTGTTCCCTGTTGTTGACTAAATGTTTGTCTTATGTTATATGTTAATGTCGGGCTATTGATATTTGTCTTATGTTATATGTTAATGTCGGGCTATTGATGAAGTATTTGCAGGAATGTTTTATCCTGTTGCTTTTGCTTAAAACAAATTCTTCCGCTTACAAGTTAATTTGTTCTCTGGTCGGATTTGGCGAATTTCTGTTTGATTTTTGTGGTTCGTCTGTTGCTGCTTTTGATTTTTTCCCATCGGCCACAATTTGGGGAAGGGTTGGGTACCCAAGTTAATTTATTAGTTTAACTACATCATGCATACGCCTCCTGTGTCTGTCCCAAGTCAGGTTTGTCTCTGTGTTATGTTAATGTTTTGTTACATTTTGGATAATATTCAGTTAAGAGCAGTATTATTTTAAGTATACACGATTTTTTTAGTTGGAGCGATTTAGAGCTTTTCACAAGGAGTGGTATTACACCCTTGTTGAAGACCTTTCGGAGACCTCTATATTTTTTAAATTCTCTCAGTTTTCTCGTGGTTGGAGTGTAGTCTCTGTGACATTTTCCCCATATCTTTTCTTTTTCGTATTTTAATGAGCAACATGCACCATGACACATCTCTTTCTCTTTTCGAGATGTACGCGATTGAAAATTGGCCACGCCCTAATTGTTGAAATTGGTTTATTTTGATTTTTCCCGCAAATGATTCCATATGAAAAAATGAATCCAACCCGTTTTGCAGGATTCATCAGAACTTTATATAAAAGAGGTCAAAGGATAGAAAAAAGGCAATTTTGAAGGAGATGAGATTTTTTGTCCAATTTTGGTGGTTTTCTTCATTAGATTCGTCTCATGAGAGATTTCGGAAGTGTGTCAATGGATTTTTTTTCTATCTATACCGTTTTCGACATGATTGGGGTCAAAATGGGCGAAAAGTTAATTTTCGAATAATATGGAAAATTTTCATTTTTCATTAGATTTTGGTATGTTTTTTCCAAATGATTCCTCACGAAACGTTCAGCAAAAGTTCCGGTAGTTTTAAAGGATAAAGGAGGACAATATGATCACTGATATAGCATGTTACTGTGTCAAGCAAAACACTGTGTCCACACTTGAGCAAATGTTTATTGTCACATGTCTACGTGTTGTGGTCCCATCACGCTGCGCTTGCGAAGCACCTCAGTTCTAGGTAATTCATGCAATTAATGCGGACTTTCCGTTAAATGCATTTGAGTAAATGATTTTTCGACCCCCCCCCCCAAAAAAAAAAAACCAACAAACATACAAACCAAAAAAGCCTTCCAATGTCACTACGACTGTGTGCACTGACAAAATAATAATCAGTTCATGTTTGAGGACAAATATTCATTTTTACAAACGTCCCTGGATTTTGTTACGTAGTTAATTAATTTTGAATTTTAACACATATCTTTATTTTTTCGATACATTGAATGATTTATTAGTATGTAGGCAAAATTTAATTACTATTAAGAAATCAGAATTTTTATAATGAGCTAAAATTCATAATGTTCCTAATTGAATGATAGTCATATATGGCGTAAAATACTATTCAGACATAAATAAAACAGAAATAATAAGTTTGTGATGTGTATAATGTTACCTAGATAGAGGTTTTTATGCAGTATTAGAAAATTCTATAATCTTGAAATCTCCCATTTTTCAGTTTTCCGTCCTCATTTCAAATTATAGAGATTTTATTGCCAAATAACCGCTAGATTTAAGTACTTTAATGTTTATTCTGTCAAATTAATGAAGAAATGCATCATTTT
Organism: Geukensia demissa; assembly: GCA_034783895.1. Classification (NCBI taxonomy): domain Eukaryota; kingdom Metazoa; phylum Mollusca; class Bivalvia; order Mytilida; family Mytilidae; genus Geukensia; species Geukensia demissa. The sequence continues at coordinate 7,712,654 of JARWCS010000007.1, read as the reverse complement.
ATCACCCCTGTACAAAGCCTTATCCACAAATAATACAATGTTTGTGCTAAATATAAGGGTAAGGGGTACTATTTTTTTATTTTCAAGATGGAAAAGTGTCCAAATCGTACCAAATTTGCTTCAAAAAGATAAAGATAATTGATATAGTAACAAAATCTAACATCAAAACATTCTCCTTGGTAGTTTTTTAGCAATCTGTCAGTAGTAGGGGGACAGTCTGGTGTTAATTTCTCAGGTGGATGCAGTGGATGCAGTGAAAGTGCAAGAAGGTCACTTTTACGTGGACCGGAAGTGACGTCACCGGAAGTCATGTGGACCGGAAGTGACGTCACCGGAAATGACATCATGTATGACGTCACTCTGTTTTCCCGCGCTTTTTGGTTTTTCGGGAATTTTCGGGAATGTTCGTGAATGTTCGAGATGTCTTTGGTGTTATGGTACGAGGGCGAAGCCCTT
>JARWCS010000007.1:7681535-7693222 GCA_034783895.1 Geukensia demissa | reverse complement strand
ACATTATTGTGTCCAACAAAATACTGTGTCCACACTTACCCAAAGGGTCTTTTGTTTCCTTTCACATTTCAATGTGCAGCGGTCGTATCATGCTGCGCTTGCGAAGCACCTAAGTTAAAAAAAGGATGTAGAATTTACTACCCATTTTAGCCTGTCTCCTTCAATGTTCAAATAGAGAGCAGGGGACATGTCTTTCAGAACAGACTCAATATTATGTTGTTTATTTTATGTGGTTATTTACATTAGTATGATTTATTTTGTGTTATTTTTTCTTTGTTATATATATATCCTTACAATACCAAAATCCATGAAATTAACAGCTTAGAAAGAATGTAACAAGTTTGCAGCTCTCAGCATTATTATTTTATATGACCACAAAAATTTTGCGGTCATGTTATATTATGGGCATGTTGTTGCAGCATCCTTGTCCGTAGACAGTAAGGTTTCCGTTTAAAAACTTTTATTCTATTATTTGAATCGATTTGAAATTCTAACAAATTGATACCTAATATAAAATACAGGTTGAGTGATCTAGTTTTACAATGCTGTGTATTGCAGTAAATTTTGTCTTATTGTTTGTCATACTGATGTAAATAAACTTTATTTTTTTCAGATTGCAAATTATGGTATAGGTGGCCATTATGAACCTCATTTTGATTTTGCAAGGGTAGGTAATAATTTGTTATTTTATACAAAGGAGAGCTAAATGTATTTTTATTTGTTTTCCATGAGTATTATATTTTGCATTAGAACTGGGAATGTGTTTTATCTTCTAATTATTTTATGTATGTCTTTTAAGAAATTAATACAGATACTAAGGAAATTTAACAGAAATAACTATAGTAATTTTCTATAATTTATGCCACGAAGTCTATTAAGTTACATACCAGCATGTTATATGGTCTTGCAGAAACGTGAGCCTAACTTTCTGGAACAGAGTGCCGGTAACAGGATTGCAACCTATTTGATATATGTAAGTCTTGGACATTTTGTTTGGTGCTCCATTTTAAATTGTATAATTTATACTGACACAAAATTTATGCTTTACACAGAGAGACGAAACAAATGCATTCAAAGGTTTGAATACTGGTAACAGAATAGCAACATGGTTATCATATGTGAGTCCATATATATTATAGCAGTACAATTTAAAAAGAATTATGGGAGATATTTGGAAATTAATTACCTTATCAGATTTACCTTAATCGTCTTAATTGAAAACTTAAATGCTATAAGTTGTTCCTGATGTATGACTTTACTTTACTCATATTGAAAAGACATTTCTTTGACCTGTTAGTTTTTCCAGACAGGATATAATGCAGGATGTTGGGTAGTTCAGCATTAAATGGAAAATTAAGGGGAGATAATTTTCATGTCACATACAACACAATTAGAACAGTAAATTGCAGTTAATTATATTGTAGATGAGTGATGTAGAAGCAGGAGGAGCTACAGTCTTTCCATATCTTGGTGTCAAATTATTCCCAAAAAGGGTAAGTTCAGCTGACCATTTCATAAAAGGTTGTAAGTGTTATTAGTGATCGTAACTTACATATGTTATACAGGACTTATGAGTAATCTTTTTGTGAAATGTTCACTAGCTTTTTATTGATGCAAATTTAAGGACAACCACAGCAACTGTCAGCATGTAACATATAGGCATCTAACTTTGATAATAATCTTGAATGTTTATCTTGAAAAACTTTGATGGATAATTTCACACTTTGAGAAAATAATACTTGTATATAATTTTAAAAAATGTTGCCAAATGGTTATGAAAATATTACACAAAAACAAAGAGGCTAAGATCAAGGTATAACCACCAAATTTAAAAGGTAAAAAACTACAGAAATCAAATCATAAAAATACGAAAAACAAGAAAAACAGAGGACTGCCCAATATTTTGACCTACACAGTCTTTGACAAGGGTAGAAACAGGAAGAGACGATCAAAATAAAATGTCCTAACCAATTGATGGACTACTCTTGTTGTATATAATAAGTCATTAAGTCAAATGTCATGATAACAAAATCAAGAATGAAAGAACAGTTGTTTCACAATGTGTATCTACAAGAATTTGATTAATTTCCATTATTATTTTGTAGGGACAGGCGGCATTTTGGTATAACTTGTATAAAAATGGAGATGGTATATATAATACTCGGCATGCAGCATGTCCAGTACTTGTAGGCACAAAATGGGTTTCAAATAAATGGATACATGAGAGAGGACAGGAGTTTAATAGACCATGTGGAATGAAGGCAGACGAATAAACGCCATGACAAGTTTATAATTTATTGATGATGAAACATTGCAATTCCATTCATTCAAATCATTTGATGTGTATATAGAGAATATCATTTGAATCAGTCCATATTAATTCAGAACATTACAGTTTTATTTTAAAGTAGTTCTAGATCTTAATCAAAATGCTTTAATTTTTATTAAACTTGCAATTTATTTATTTGCTTCTGGTGTAGATGAAGAAAGCTTTTCATTTATACTTCTCAAGAACTCTTATTCTATGAATTTATAGTGCTGAAACTTTTGAATTCCTAAATTTATATGTAAATAGCACACCAAATTTTTATAACTTTTTAGTTCCCCTTGAAAACTTTTTCAAGAATTTTGCTTTAGAATATCCAGCAAATTTGGCACATGCGAGTTTCACATGATACTTGTGTTATTCACATTAACTGAATTTAACATAGATTTCACTTCACATTAGTTATATAAAGTTTAAATTCAAATTTTTTCACATAACTATTAATGAAAAATAATGCAATTTATTGAATTTCAACAAACTTTTCTATTAATTATATGATAAACATTTCATGTGAAATTGACATAAATTACTCAATAATAATAAATCAACATGATATTTTCACATGAAATTCATTTTTTATGTCAACAATTTCCTGGTGTTAAATATAGAGCAGAGATTTGTAAATGATCCTCTCTCAGATTAAAATTGAATTTGCATCTAGGTTTAAAAAAACCGGGGTAGGGTGGGGTAGAGATTGTTTCTGATTGAATCCTTTCATTAACACTTGATCAACTGAATGGGCAGTTGAAGATCATCTATAGATAGCCACCAGTTTTACCATTGTCTACATAGTGTCTAAATGGAACTCCTATCAGAATAGTATTGAGTAATTTCAAGCCCTTGTCTGACAGTAGTATTGGATTTACATGGACTACACTTATAACTTGTACAGCTGTCTTTGATTGTAAAGAATTTTGAACACTACAACTAATTTATATATTTCTTTTTAATATACAATTTGGAAGTCAACTTTTGACACTGATCCATTTCAACACTTTACAGTTTTTTATATCTCTAAAGGTGTCAATTTATCATTCTTGTATGCATATTTTACTGGATGTTTTTCTGATGATTTTTTATATTGTTATGGACCTTTGACCCCACTGCATAAAAGATTGATACCAAAGTATAAGCTTTACTCTTGTTTTCTTCTGGTTTTTCATATTTCTAAGTGTCATTCTACAATATAGTTTTTTTTAATTCATTTTGAAGCTTTGTATATAAATTTTAGGATAGTGTCTTTTTTATCATTTATCTTTATTTTTGTTATACAGCTCACGGTATATTAACATTGTTTAAACTAATTTCTAAAATGATGTTTTGTATGAATTGTGAAATTAAAGAAAAGGTATAGAAATTTTTCAAACTCACAAACAAGTTTATGTTGCCATAACTTTCAAGCAAAACAACATTGTTCAAATAATTGTATAGCCAGTTGCATAATAATTTTACTACATTTATTTGAAAATAAACATACAATAAGTAGATGATGTCGTCTTTCAATACTATTTTTACATTGATTAATTTTATTTGTTTTATGGTAGTTAATAATGACCAAAAAAATTGGGGTATGATACCTAGGGACTGTAAGGTGGTAAATTATTTCTTTTTTCACATATTTAATTGAGACTTCTTTTCTGCTCATTTAATATGGATCAAATTTTGCTTTTTTTTATTATGCCTTCATTACTGATACAAGGGCTGATATGGATTTTATGTTGTTAAACCTTTGCAGCCAACACACAATCCTAGGACATTGGTGATGTCACCTTTATTTTAGTTTTTAGCTGTACTGCCAGGCAGTTCTGTTTCGTTTCTACTACAAAAATGTATTCCTGAATAAATGAATAATGGAACATATTGAATTATTAGTTTTGTTTGATTTTATATTTAAAACTAAATACAGACAAAAATATGTGATAAATTGATTATTACCTGTCACTTTCCAAATCAACACTTGTATAATCCCTCGACTCATATCATCCCTCAAGCCAATATGGGAGTCTCATGATGATACCTGGGTTGATATGGAAAGTGACATGTAATTATCTATAATATATATTTTATAGCTTTATAATTTTAACAATGATCTGAATGTCATACATTTAATAATCAGAAAAGGAATCTGTGATTTTTTGTTTTATATGTTTCTATTGTAAATATATTCTTTGTGGATGTTAATATTATAAAGTTTTGTGTGTATGTCTTTACCAAACCTTTTAACAAGTTGAAAATGAATGTGCCATTAGTGAAATTTGAACATCTTGCCTACATTTTAATAGTTTCAATTGTGCCATAACATGAGCCAATTCTGAAATGATTATTTTAAGCATTTTATCTAATATTTATATTTTTTCAGGCCTGTCAATGTAAGAATATTTTAATATAATGAATTGCCAGCTTTAATTGTTACATACAATATGTTTTAATGTTTGCTTAACTATATTTGATAAAAGAGTTGGTAATTTGAAAACACTGTTTGATATTGTGTCCGTTTTTGGACAGAAATGTATTTGGCTTGATATTAAAGTCTGAAGCCTCCTTGTATATATAAAATTTAAAAAAAAAATTGGAAATGACCTTGTATTGTGTACTTCAGGTACAGATAAAAAAGAATTTTTGTATTATATTGAGATTATATTCCTATTGGATTATATGAGCTTTTGCTTTGATAGGGCAGAGTCCCTAGACTATGCTGGAACTTGTAAAGGGGGTTCTCCAGTATACTTAAAAATATAGATTTTAACATAGGATTTTGCTTGTATTTTTTACAATATATATTTAAGCAAAACAAAAATAAAATAAAGGGTCTTCATTGTAATAAAAATACTTTTAGAAGCAACACTTTTCTTTAAAAATAGCTTAGAAAACATTCAGTAAATTGTGAAACTGGGCTTTAGAATGTCCAAATAATTTTTGACTGTGACCCCAAGGTTCTACTTAAGATTTTTGCTTAGAAATGTCTACTCAGAAGTAAGTCTTATCCATTGTAGAATTATTTTTTTTGTACCCGAGGACCAACCTAGTATTGGCCCAATGCATGAGTTTATAAAGTCACACAGCTTCACAAAAATGTGTTAGTCCTGGTAGAAAATATAAATATCCAGTATCACTTTGAGGGAAAATGATTTCAAGAAATCAGAAATGAAATATTTGTATATCCAATAATTTATAATACCAAAGGTTTGCCAGTTTTTCATCATTTTTCAATCTTTAATAGGAACCTGTTGTGAACAAACTTATGGAAATCTCTAACCTATTAAAAATGTCATAAATAATTTAATTTTATAAACAAAACAAGTGAAATATGTTGGTCAGAACCATAGTACAGTACACATATAGTTTAGATTATTTATGTTATGTTTCCATTGAATCTCGGATCAAAGATCTTTAAATTCTACATCAAATATGTCATTATTTATGTTTAATTTTTACCTTAAACAAATGTTAGCAAATCTTAGTAACTGGAAAGATGTGGATACTCTTTTTTTCAAAAGTGATTTATTTAGTTGCATTAAATTGGTTAAAGTATCTGTGACCCATTAAGAAGTGGAAAGTCTTATTGGTTTATTGTGTGACTTTTTAGGTACTTAACTGACATTTTCTTTAACTTAATCCTGTTGTTAAGTTTAGATCAGATGTACATGATTGGAAATGATAAATCTGAGGGTGGATCATTTCATTCCCTGTACAAGAAAAACGTCTCACATTTGCATGATCACCTGTACATTTTACTTTAGTAGAATTTAAATATTTTAATTTTTCTTAATCTACAATTTGATATTAGACTATGTTATGAACATGTTAACACACATCTTAAGGAAGATTTCGTAGTTAGAAAGAAAGCATAATAATAGATATAGTGTTCTTAAAAGAACTAGCAAACAGATTTATGTTTTTACAAGTTTCTGTATCATACACTGTATGTTTGTTGAATTTTTATTTAGAATTGTTACTGATTTAGATAAATACCAGATTTTATAATGGATTATGTTTGGAACATCACTGGAATATTATTTTGTAATAAAATGTTGACTGCTTTGCAATTTTAATTGTTATTAAGTTTTCACTAGAAAATCACACAAATCACACATGTGGGATGAAGTATCTATTAGGACTAAATAGGTTGTCATATGACCCTTTTTCTGCAGAATAAAAAAGGATAATGTGTGAACAACATTATACTGCCTCAAGTTTTTGAATCTTGCCCTTGATATTTATCAGGAAACAGTGTTCAAATATCAGGATTTTTTCTTGTTTACACTTGACACTGATTCTAAAGTGTGTGTAAGTTTCAGGTCACATGGGCTATATCTAAAATCTTGATCTGTATGGATTTAGCAAGTAATGAGACAAAATAGATGGCACTGTTGCATACCTGCCAACCTGTGAACGTGAATGAGATGGACATGACCCAACAATCCACTTTCCAATGTTTTTGGTCCCAGTACATAACAGCATCTTCAAAACTTTGTGATACAATTTTAGATACTTAAACTTTTTAAACAGGCTACCTCTAAAAGTAACATATGTTACTAAAATCAGGATATTCTTAAAGTTGCATACAGAAACCCTCAAAATACCTGTAATTTACCAGCTTAATCTAGAACAAAAAACTTCACTGATAGATTTTGTTGAGTGAAATTTTGAACTGTTGGGACCCAATGTTGGGTCACTGCGACTGTTGGGTGTAAAACAATTTTGAAAGGTGTGACCCACCAGTTGGGGGTGACTTGGAAACTGTGATATTGCCAGTGGTTGGCTTTTTATAAAGAATCCTAATATTAAACCAGAGGATGCAGCCACTGCCTGCAAAGTTTGTCTCATCCCCCAGCTTGTTGTATTCCACTGTTGGAGCCTAAGTTGACTTTGTGCCAAAGTTTGAATATTACAAAAATAACAGGCTGAGAGTCTTATGACAAACTCATAAGATACATGTTGTTAGGATACACATAACCTGAAGTAAAAGTGAACCCAAATCAATGGAACATGAAATGTAGGTCATGTGAATCTAATTTGGGTGGGATGCTGACAGACTCTCAACAACGCATTCACACACCCAAGCTAAATGATGGTAGGACCCAGTACCTAAAAACTAAACTCAGATATAAATGTGAACCCGAGTAAATGAAGCATGAAATGTAGGTCAGAGTGAACTAATTTGACAGACTCCCAGACTCTCACACATCAAGCTACATAATGGTAGGACACCTGGTACCTAGGAACTAAACATATGTAAAAGTGAAGAATTAAATGTAGGTTAAAGTGACCTTTTTTGGATGGGATGCTGACAGACCCCTAAAGACACATTCACACACCAAGCTCAATGATGGTAGGACACCTGGTACCTGAGATCCAAACTAGGACAAAAAAAGTGAACCCGAGTCATTAAAGCATGAAATGTAGGTCAATGTGACCTAATTTGTGTGGGATGCTGACATACTCCCAAAGATACATTTCCACACCCAGTCACCCAGTTGCATGATTGTGGGTCATATAGTATCAGATATCAGGTCAGATCCCAAACTGATTTAAAGTCGTTCAACCATGAAATAAGGGTCATGTGACCTCAATTTTTCCACTGCAAGCGTGTTAAACCCTGGTACATCTGCACACCAAGAATAATTGTTGTAGGTCTTTTAGTTTCAGAGATTTGGCTGCAGACCCGGATGCTGAGGGTACTCACATAGTCCCCCTCTACTTCATAGAGGAGAACTTTAAATGAGACAATTCAAATGATATAAACAATAGTTTATTTACTTAAAACAGAGGAAAAAACAGACAAACAGCCATTATATGACTGTACACTGAGTGAATACATATAGTACAATGATAACAATTTGTACATGATGTTCTGTCAAAAAATAAATATTGCATGGACTACATAGTAACAAGAATGAAATAACAATAATGATTACTGAACTATCACATAAAATCTTTGCTTCCCTAGACCTAACATTAATGTGGCTTACTCTAGCAGGCAGATTGTAATGAAACTTCCTCATCAATTATAGAGATCTACATACATATTTATAAGAACTGTTTCGACAATCAGTACTTAACAAAAACTGAACAACAATTAAAATTTCACCAGTTATGTCTGCTCTCTACATGAAGTTTGAGAATCGCAACAAATTTATTTTTCAACTGTTAATTTTGCAGGTTAGGCCAAATAAACCTAATAACTTGATTTTCATCCACCTCTTGAAATAAAAGTGGGGCAGGTGGGAGGATTTTATTTTTTAATTGGCCTTGAAGGTATCAATTTGTACAAGAAGAAAAAAAAATTCAGATATTTGGATGCTTGCAAACAATAGTTGGTTTACTTTTAGTGGAATTAAGAAGGAGCTAGAGAAAAATTGCAAGTAATGATCTTGAACATGAAACTACATATATTTGAACATTAGTTATAAATATATGTAAGATGTAGATTGTGTCTTGCTGGCATATATTCTATATTCTTTCTTGAGATGTAATGAGAAAATATTGACCTGTGTAAAAACAGCTACGGTTTCTTTTTTAATTACATATCATTGCTCATATGTGACAAAAACGCAAACTATATATAAATGCAAATAAAACATAACAAAATCTTGCATGTAAAAAGAACAAAAAAAGGAAGATTCAATTTTACTTCTTTCTAAACTGAAGTAAAATGAAAACAAAGACCCAACAGGTACCCTTTTGTACACAAATCAAAATAACAAATGCCCATATAAGGCTGTAAAGTAAAAAGTCAAAAATGTAAATTGCACATAAAGCTCTCCTCATAATATCATATCATGTATGTTGACATAAACTGAAAATATGAAATCCCGTAGGACATCCTAAAACAAATCATTGTATGTTGAATCCAGAATAACCGAAGAATTATAAAAGAAAACTTGTATAACTGCTCAATGACTTCTTCATACCCAAAACAGAATTAAAACTGAAAGCTATATTAATCTCTCAATTTAACGGTTAATATTTGCTTAAGCAGGAAACGATTAATGCCAACTGAGATATAAATGCAGGATTTGTTTTGACAAAGATCAAGAGTTTTTACAACTCTGGATTAATTAACATCAGTTTTGAGAGCAATCATCAATTGAAAGATGGAATCTTACATTAAATATTCCAAATATAAAAATAGGAGATGTGGCATGATTGTCCATGAGACAGCCACCCACCAGGTGACAGTAGAATTTTAACTTCTACAGGTCCCATTATGGCCTTCAACATCTTGCATTTTAGGTGATGTATAATGTCGACTTCGTTTACGTCTATGATTGTTGTCAAAAATTTTCGTCACATTAATATCGTTACACCTAGGACTTGATTTTCTATACTATAAACTCTGTCGTTGCACCAATATGCAGTTGCAGTATCCAGCTTTCTAATCCAGTATTCGTCCCCCGGTATAGGGAGAGTGAACAAAAGTTCGGATTATTAGTATTAAAAGGTTGTATATTTTTTCTTTATTCTGAATTCTCATCGATATATTGGTTCAAATCTTGGTAAAATGTAGGGAATCTGTTGGTATTAACTCCCAAACGATCACCGCATATTGCCTCGTTTAGCCTTCCGTTTGTTTCGTCGACGTAAACGAGTCCGGACCAGCATTATTCTTAACCATAGACGAGGTCAGTCGATGTGAGATCCAGATCATCGTAGCTTCTGGTGAGGAAGGAATTTTGTTAAAATACTGTTAAAAGGCCTAACAGTTATTAAAATATTGCAATTTTTATGATTACCAATGTCGTTTTGTGTTTTAATCAAAGATGTCATGTAACTGTACAGAATAAGGCCGTATTTGTTGGTAAAGATCTGAATTTTTATAGTGAAATTGTGGGAAAAGGTATACGTCAGAACTGAATAGGTTGGACATTTTCCTTACAAAACGAAACCATGTCCGTAATCCCGCCAGGTTCTTAACTATTTGTGAAACTTTTTGTAAGACTTTTCGTTGCCTACTTGTCTATATTTGGTTGAAACCATTTGAACTGACATAATCAATTTTATCTGTTTATCAACAACTGAGTCAAGAAAACCCATGAGGAGTAAGATGGATGATTATTTCTTTAATGTTATATTCGATGGGTTATTGACGTAATAAACTGGACTTTACAATTGTTCTATTAAGATCAGTCATCGAAAGAATATAATACTATATAGTTTGTATATTTCCTATACTTAGTGTCAAACATATGTGGATGGCGCCTTTTGTGTTTTACTTTTTACGTGTGTTTCTACCTTTGTATTTTATAATGACTCAAAGACTAATCACAAGTTTAACTGTCTTTTTGGTAAACTACTCTGTGTTCTCTCTGGTACTGTACGAGCTGGAGATACGCCTTGCGCTGCCGGGCCAGCTCGATACTGCTAATTATCGGAAAAATTAGGTCATCACGTTTGTCAAAGAGTTTTGTATTTAACATCCTCCTATTGTTGAAATCTACAAAATCAAGGTATGAAACAGACTTATAAGTGATTGCTTTGTCTTGAATTTTAAGCTCTTTGAATAAAGTAAATCACAGAATAAAGCATTTAAATATGTAAAAGAAGCTGAAACTAAATGTTTTTGCAGCGTTTTGTCTTCTTTCTACAATAGCCCTAGGCAAAAGGTTAGCCTCAATTGAGTGAAGACCTAAATACTACAAGTTCCACCAGGGACCGTCCTACTGAGAGCATTTGCTATGTGGGACGTCAAACACCAATAACCATCACATATGGTACATCCAACAATAAAACGCAGGGACACTTAATTAATTTTGGTATATTACAGGCGGTGACCCCAGACCGCGATCAGCCTCAGGCAGAGTTATGTTAAGCTTTTGGTGGGTATTTACCATTCTCATTGTATCAACGTACACAGCTAATTTGGCTGCCTATCTCACGGTTACCATAATCGACTCACCAATCAACAGTTTAGAAGAGCTGGCTGGCCACGCAGAAATTAGACCAGTGTTTTTTTCCGGATCAAATCTCCAAAATTTATTTAAGGTAAAATTAAGGTAAAAGATGAAATAAAGATATTCTAGTTCATTATAGCTTGTAGTTCGGTAAAAAAATTGCTTGATTATTTCAGTATTTTAAGTCTAAATAACCATCATAAACAATAATTTGTTAATTTACATTATCATTGATAATCCAGGGGCGTTTTCTTTATTTCGAAGCGGACACGGGTTTCCGAAACAAGATACAAATCCCAAACATGTTCCATGTAAATAAAAAAGGAATAGTAAAAAGGTTCGACGCTAGATTCGGTTGATTCGAAATCATGTTAAGAATGTAAAGTTTCTGTTTCGAAATAAGAAAAAAAAAAAGCCCATGTTGTAACATTTTTCATTAAAGTTTTTATCACATGGCCTTTATCATT
>JARWCS010000007.1:7552312-7570893 GCA_034783895.1 Geukensia demissa | reverse complement strand
CCCCCCCCCCCCCCCCCCCCCCCCCCCCCCGCCGGGTGAAAAAATGTAAGTGATGTTCGAAAAGATTTTTTTTGTATTTTCAGAGCTCAATTAGACCTATAGATTTGTAAATTCCCTCTTTTTTTTGGATGGAGTGCGTTCTCTCAGATATTTAACCCGTAATCTTTTCGTTTTCATATTCCGTAAATAGAATAATTTGCAATCATCAAAAAGAAAATGATATTAAATTAATTCATGTGTATATTGAAAATATTTGTCAAAACAGAATTATTATTTTATAATAAAATTTAAAGATAAGTCATTACAAAACTACTTTTAAACATATTAATGGTTAATTATATTTTATAAAATGATTGTCCTTGATGTAAATTTCCTTGACATCGTTACACGGTTGCTATAACACAGGTTGGGTGGTTATAGAAATTAATTATATAATTACATATGCTTTGGCCGCAGTAGTTAAATGAAAAAACAGCAAGAACTAGTCAGTGTTTGACCTTATATGGATAGGTTTCACACTGTAAATTATGCTCTGAAAAACCTAAAAACATTAAGGTGAATAATTCAAAGACTTTGCATTTATTCTTCCTTATTCTTAACGACGGAAAAGAACAGGTGCAGAGTTTCCTTATTGAGATCTCAATATCTTAAAAGTACATATTTATATTATTTTTTCATGATATTTACTTACTCATTACAGGTTCATCATACCCTCTGCTGGGAAGCTACCTACCCGGAGCAGTACCCACGACAGAACACCTTAAGTCTCTCCTTCCCGAAGAGTACTGGGCTTCACATATCGAAGGTATGTTATAGTAAGGAACTATGACTGACTTTCTTGTCCTATGAGAGATAAACGTAATGTAAACGATGACATCCTTTGTAAGGCAAAGTATTACTTCAGTGATTATTTATAAAGTATATGTGAAAATAATTTGAAGAGTATTTTGCGACATTTTTTTTAAATTTCCGACCCGTTACTAGAGATATTAACAAATATATAACCTTATAATATAAAACCGTTGGAAGAGAAAACATGCAGAATTGGACTGGTTTGTTTCTACTTTTTTAGTATAGATTTTAATTTTATTTCCTTGGGATAACTTATATTTCGTATATATTTTTAGAGTTATATTTGTTTTATACACATAGTTTTGTGGAACAACCTGCTACAAGGTCGTTTCATATATTTTATCCAAAGGGCATTTTGTAAAATGTTTGGTGAATATGTCAAAATGAATAGCACATTTATCGCTTTTGAAAAGACTAAAAACTGACAAGTGAAAATTTATATGAGGCCAATTTAAAGTCAAAACTACGTCATTTCATCATAATGGCGCCAATTTATTTGCTTATTAGTTATGATAAAGGGAAGTAACATATTGTCGGTCACAATAGTTTAATATGATTTTTCCGACGAAAATCTATAACTACATTAGCCGCTTTACTTTTATTTTTATGGTAGAAGGAAGGGCTCGAATTTCAGAACATATACAGATCAAATAATTGTTTTAATGACGTCATTAAACACTTGACAGATAAAATACTTTTATGTACACTATATATAGCGCAAAGTACCAGCCTGCTCGTAACACAAAGTCAAATTAACACTGATCATGAATTTTTTATTGTACTAGAAGTTATTATTGATAATCAATGACTTTACCTCTAACATAAACAATGACAACCCCTTAGAAATAAATATACCAAATCTATTGTTAAGTCACTTCACTCCGATGAAACCAACCAATTCTAAACATTTTGTTTAGTTTGAAAACCAGCAGAATTCCATCCGTAAGCTCTGTATAACTCTGATAATCATATGACGTTCAGCTGTATTGATTTTGTTCGCCACAACCATTGTAGCGCCATATGTTTGTTTTCAGGACCCCGCTATGTGCTCAACAACAACCTCTACTCATCTTATTTCCCGTACCTACCGGCAACTGAGTCCCTGTCGCTGTTTGCCCACAACCTAAGCTCGGGAGGAGTGGAACAATCAGGGTATCATAGAATATATGATCTTCGAAAAGGTAAGGATATGTTGTAACTATGGTAACTAAATATACGGGTTTGTTTACCGCGTGATGGCATATACAGTAAATAAACACATAATTCTGTCTTGTTATGTAGATAATCATGAATGTTGAGACTGAATTGATTTAATATCGACTTATTTAATTCAAATCAAGAAATAAAAATGCCTTAATATAACAGGCATAGTTATTTTTATTTAACAAATGTTGTCTACTGCTAGGGTAAAAATTGTTTTATGAATCTTGCAAATAATTTCCAATACAGAAAAACCAACCAACCTCGGTCTTATAAGCCGTGTTTATTTTACAGATGCAGCACTGTACTCTGGGTTACAAATGGCCCCTCCCCCTTCAGTGGGGTCACAAAGTAATCCAAATGAATCATCATCTAAAAAGGACGCAAACAGAACAGAATCTAAACGTTTTGAATGTGGAAAAACTAGTTCGAAATCTCAAGATTCTGTCTACAAAGTGCAGTCTTTACAAAAGACATCGAAAGACACCGACAAGCGGTTAGAAATTAAAAGAGTAGAAAAGACTAATAACTTAAAATCGTCAACAAGTACAGTTAGTAAAACTAGTAATGTTAAAAAGGACAAATCTAAAACTGAGGACAAACATACAAACAAGCATGAGGAAAAATCGAAAATTAAGAAAGATGAAAAATCTGTTAAAGCTATAAGTATCAATGAAGATAAATCATTAAAATGTGAAGTGCAAACGACCGACTTGAAACAGATTGATGAGAAAAATGCTGAAACAAAGACAATAGAGGAAAGGAACGACGAGGACAAAGATGAATTCGAGGAAGATTCGGGAAAATCAAAATTAACAGATATTAGTGAAAGCCCAAAACCTGTTGTGATATCTAAAGATACGGCCATTGTGACCATGACAACGGTGACTAGTTCGTCCAGTGTTGTTTCAGTATTGGAGTCTCCAGGTGTTCCCAGTCATGGCAGACCAATTGCTACAACCGGTAAGATAACAAGGATTTAAACTGTTGTATCGAATGTTTTTTTCACATATTTGTGATATTTTTGTACATACATCATAATTTTCGTTTTTAATTGAAAAATTTGACAAATATAAATGGACATTTTTACTACAGAAAAGAATGCTAACCTTTACTAAATATTCATCAGACATAGAGTTCAAATGGTCTTTATGAAACTATTATACTTTTTTTTTAAAATGTTAATACGACACGAGTCAGTCAGTTTTTTGATAAATATTTTGACCCCCATAAGGTCATAAGCAAAAATTCATTAAGTATTTTCCGCAACACTCAGCGATCCGGAAATCAAAACAAGTAGGTAATATAATTATTTTTCCGAATAGGCAAGTTACCATTTTAAATCATTCTCCAATGGTAGGTCGTACAATAAGATTAGTAAAATTATTGGTTATTTCACAATACATTTAAAGGCAAAATTATTTTTCTTCAGACTTGTAGTGCCTACACTTTAGATAATTCTTCCAGGTAAAAAACAGCAAGATAACTTTTTGACTGCCATATAAATTAATAAACAGATATTATTGTGACAGCCATATAGACTTTATATCTAATTCGATGCCTACAAATGGTCTTACAAAAAGCATGGAGCGAGGCAGTTTTCAAACATCTTGTTTCATTAAAGTTTTGCGAACAGGTCATCCCTAATATGACAGAAACAAAGTTAAGATTAATCGAAAACACCTTGAAATAGAAGAGAAAGGGTGCAGAAATATAATGAAGGATAAAAGTATAGTGATGTTTGGTCGAATTGTAATACGATTAAAAATTAAATAAACATAAATATTCAAGTATATATCACTTGTATAATTTAGACAAAATGTCGGACATGTCTACCAATTATGCACTATGCTGCATATTTATTGAACAAGTTTTTGTCAATGAGGAAGCTCGGCTCAACTGCAGGAGGGAATTATTGTAGTTTATTTATTTTCATTGTATTTCATGCCTTCAACCTCTTGCCATTTTATTTATGAATATATATATGTACTTAATTAACACAACCTGAAAGAAAAGTTACATCTCGCGTTTGGGAGCTTGGTTGATGAGGTGGTGTGTCTTGAAACAATTCTTTGTTTTTGTCAATAAGGAAACTAAAAAATGTTTATAAATTAATGGAAAGTATGCAGTAAGGGTAATATTTTCCAGCATTTTCAGTCAACAATAAAAAATACTACATACAAATGTGCCTGTCCCAAGCCAGGAACCTGTAGTCCAGTGGTTGTCGTTTAATTAAGTCATTTATTGTTATTTGTTCACAATTTTTGCATTAGATTATGTCGGTTGTCGTGTTTTATGTATAGTTTCCTATTTTGTATTTCGGGGCCTTTTACAGCTTTCGTTATGGTTCATTGTTGAAGGCCGTAATGGGACCTGTAGAAGTTTAAATTCAACTGTCATTTGGTGGGTGGATGTCTCATGGACAATCATGCCTCATCTCCTGTTGTTATATTTAGGTCTTTTATTTCTTTTGTGCTTAGTAGCAAAAACAAATAAACAGTCTTTTATTTACAATAAAGTGAATATGGATTTGGCTTCCCATTTCGGTTTGTTAAGATTTGAGTAATTCTTTTACTATATTTGGATCTCTGACTTCCGATGTTTTGGTTCTTAGCTACTGATGAAAGGTAACTCTTTGTAATGCACATACTAAAATGTGCAAACTATAATTTTCCATGTTTATTTAATATTGGTAAACTTGTATTTTAATTAATATAAATTGTGTTTCAAGGACTTAAAGTAAAACAATGTCACCAATTTTCGAAATTATTTAAAAGTGCATTTTTAAGACAATTCTGGACATGAAAATAATAAGCGCATAGAGCTACTTAATTTTCCCCTCTGTTACTTAGATGACTGGACAAGGGACACATCTTGTCATGCTTGTAGAAGAAAAATTGTGATGAACCCTGGAATAAGTTATTTGCTTGATTTTCGCAACACACGATGATTCGAAATTCCACATTCATGTCACGTTTATCATTGGCTTTAGGATGTGTACACAGTAATTACATTTTATTTTAAATTGATCTGAAAATCTTTGATTTTGGGGGATCAGGTACGACCCTTACTACATGTGCTTGAAACAGTTACAAAAAAACTAAATTTTTCAATTTAAATCTTATTTCATATACATCTTTGATAAACATATCGTAAATGAGAAATGAATTATTCTGTCTTTCATATGATGTAAATTAAGTGTATCATAAAATTGCCTTCTATTATGAAGAGATATTCATGTACTTCTGAGAATGCAAAATTTAATATTAATGATTTTATCTTACACAAGATGTTTATAATTTTTTACAGAACCGTTCAAGGCCACAACATCCACTTCGTTTTCCTTACCCTATTACCATTCCTTATTCTCTACAACGCACTCGCTTCTGCCGCCACCATTTTCTGGTTCCACTGTCAGTACTGCTACGATGTGTTCGGAACCAGTTCAAACGGTACCGTGTGACATGAGGATTAAAAAAGAACCAACAGTTTACTCTTTTTCTAATTCTGTGGAAACAAAAACAACACAAAGCAGCAAAAAGCAGTCTGCAGATTCCAGTGCTGATAAACCAACGGAAATTACCGAAGAAAAGAAACAAGATAAATTTAGTGGAAAAAGTAACTTTAAGCCAAAACTATCTCCCCCTATTTGCTCGGTGACAACGTCATCTTCAAATGTCATGCCTTTATGTTTAAAGAAACATATTCTTGAAAAAAGCAAGGAATGGACTTCCAATGATATAACTCCCAATGTAGAATCAAAACATGAAAAGACAGATACTAAGAGTGATTCAGCAAAAACTGTTGGAAAATTACCCGGTGACGCCACTGCTGAAACGAAAAGCTTTGAAACAAATAAATCGAATGGATGTGAAGATGACAAATTATCATCAGAAATTAAGCCTAAGCATTTTAAGGAGATTCAGCAATTGACGACAACATCCAAAGATACTGTCAAGGCAATTAGCAAAGTATTATCAAAACGACAGGAATCCTCGGAATCCTTTAAATCAAATACTGATAATTCTAAAATGTTGTCATCCCCAAGAAAGCCAGAACAAAAATTACCCACAAAGAGAGTATTGATAAAACCCAAATGTGACGATAAGAAAACGACAGGTCAGTCTTATAAGCATTTTAAAATACACATTGATTTTGAATTTATATAAACACGACTGAATTACTCCACTCTGTATATAGAACTTCGATCCCACAAGGCCGTTGAAGAGGCAATTATTAAATGAGTTGGAAATTATAGTATATCAATCGATAATTGCCACAACAAAAGTAAATATGTATCAAAAGTTTCGCAATAAAAAATATGCCATATTATATATCGTTGGAATTCGAATTTGTGCCACAGCTGAAGCTGTATCCTGTAGAAATGATATTTGGGGGGGGGGTGTTTTTGACAGATTAAAGATGAAATTAAAAAAATATATTTGAATTATATTAGATTTTTTCAATGTTAAAAACTTAACATAGACGTAATAGAGGGGTAATGGGAATTTTTTTGTGCTGAGGAAAACTGAAATTTTAACTGCATGATGAGTTGTGGCAAAATAATATTTCAACGATATAAAACATGACATAATTTATAGCTGAACTTTCGATATATATATTTACTTATTTCGTTTAGTGTACATTAAATGGGAACTTCACTGAAGAGGCAAAACCCGAAGCCTTGTTTCAGTGATAAATAAAGCCCAGTTAAAATTTCCTGGTACTATATATATATTAAAATCTTACCGAAATATAGTTTATGAAAGAATTTGCATACATTCGCAGGTAAGCACTGATTTCACAGAAAGAAACTTCTTTGTTCAATATTGCAGTTTATTACATATTATTTTTGTGGCAAATACTGAATAAGTGTTTTGAGAACACACAATAACACATGAAGATTTCTAAATTACCTTAATTCCATTTTTGTTGTTTTATTGTTTGTTTTTATTTTTGGGGGCTTTTGGGGTTTTTCCTTTGAAACCTCACTTTAAATTGAAACTGACATGATTTAAACAACATCCTTCTGTTTTACCATGTAACTATTTACTGAATAGTATTCCAGGTACGTGGAGACCATTCTGTAATTTTAAATTACTAAACCACGACCTGATTAAACGCAATTCATTGAACTGAAATTTTGCAATTCATATGCAAGTTGTGTGGGCTATTTACATAATCATGGCTAATTCTCGACTAAGGTTAAAAAAAGAAGACTGTCGTACAGTCTGTATTCAAACGTCGTTTGATATTTATTTTGTTTTTTTAGTGGTTAATGTATTTAATGTGTTTTTTAAACCACCTGGCAATTAAATTGAATATCAATTTATGAGCAATTCTCAGCTATAAAGTATATTTCAGTTTTTAAATATTCGACGCTCTACCAATACTTCTAGGTTACAGTCAAACAACAATAGCAAACAATTTTTACATATTTCCAGGCTTTTCTTACTAAAAACAGTATTTTCAACATTCGTTTCTGTACTTACTCTTGACAAATTATCTCTTTATTTAAAGATTTTTAAAACGCTGCATTATATGTTTGTAATCGGCAAACGCACTTGTAAATAACATAGTAGGTGAGTGTTATATGAAAAAAATAACAAAGATCTGAAATCATTCACGAAAAATTTAACCTGAAAAACAATGGAAAAGGTCAATGCATCTCATAACACCTATTTCTTTGATTATAGATTTAGTACCTGTAACTGCTTCCAATCAAACATTCACTTCCACCATTAATGACAGATGCTATAAAATACTCGACCATTGATGAGATATAGTTTTATAATCTGAATACATTATTGATCTCTCAGGCCAGCTGAAATCCATATCTCCATAATGCCACAGTTCATCTTGGTTTGGGAAGCTTTCATTTAGTACCAAGATGGACATGGTATAAATAGTTTATTTTTGGAATTAACAGACGAATGAATATTAATATTTCGATTGCTAGGATGGCAATGCTTCTTCCTGTGCAATCAATAGCTTGAATAGAATATGGATATTTGAAGTCGGAAAATATTTTAATTTTGTTCAATAACCATGAATGGTAAAAAGGTTTATTATTCTTCTTTCTATCAAGGAGTTAGTAATATACCCATAGGAATAGCAGTTGCCCGGAAAAGAGAAGACTTAAAGATAGATGAATTTGGTAAGGAAAAATCTTAGTCGGAATTTCGAATCCTTTTGTTGCGGTTAATGACCAATTTGTCAAATCAATAATAAGTGCAGAAAAATATTCTGTCATGTTAATTAAAAGTTCGGGAATAATTATTTGAACAATGCTTTTCTCATTTGAAGACATGCATCAATTAAAAATACAATGCTGACTTAATAAACAAGTCATTCGAATATTTGAATATGAAAAATCATTGTAAATGGTTATTTACATACCAAATAATGAAATCAGTTAAGTGGAAAATCTACACAAATTATTTTAATTATTTGAGATATATGCTGTTGGTGTAAGCAATTGTTATGTACCCGTTATCATTGTTCATCATGTCTATTTAAATGAGAGTGTAAACGCCTAAGAAACTATAAAAGGAATTTAAAATATTTAAGAAAAAACTATTTCCGTTTTTTTTAGTTTTGAAGTTACACTATTAAAGCTATACATAAAAAATATAAAATGTCTATGCATTTTTCTACTTCTGTATGATGGTGATATTATCCAATGTACAATCTATATTAACAAAATTGTGTACACACAAAATGTAACAGGACTTTACTATATTACTCGTCTTGCTGAAAGTTAATGAATGTATGATAATAACAAAATCACATTCATTTTTAAATGTTAGTAATGTTTATTTATCATTATAAAACATCAGTAAATTTAAGAGGAAATACATTTTATAGGTGTTAAATTTACCTTTTTTAGATGACCATAGAACAGATGCTCGAGATGGCGAGTCATCAAATGGATTGGCACATATTAATTCTAGTCAGGAACGACCAATTGAGTAAGACTGTTTTCTGATAATAAAAAAGTCTATCTTCAGTTTATGTTGTGTTTTATAAATTTAACAAAAATAAGTTGTCACAATGAATCGAAGAATTTGAGAAGACTAAAACAAAAAAACATTCTAGCTTTTAACTTTGTTGTATCTTATTTTAAATCTATTTTTAATACTGTTAATTATCTACTACAGAAAACAAGAAAACAAAACTGATATTTACAAGGAAGCATCAATACTATAATATATTTGTTTTCATAGTAAAGTTAGTTCAATCTATACTAAGATTCTATATATCTATATATATATATCTATATTTCAAAACATGTAAATTCTGACACGAAATATTGTTCTGGAAAATATGTTTTAGATCAATTCTAAAAAATGAAAATGGAATTGTAGCCTGTCAAAAAGAATATTCAATTTATTTATCATAATAGATTTGATTTAACATGAAACATTTGATGACAGTATTTATGTAAACCTTACAAAAATTAAGAAATAGAATTTAAAATTGGCTGAAAGTTTTCTTTACATTTATTCTATTTGATATCTATTTCTGATCCAGACAGAGGTATTTTACATTGGACTTGTACAATACTGTGAAAAATACTGCAAAATCTGAAATTTACTTTTTATGGTTAGTACTATGTACAGTTATAATAAAGTAAAAGCTAAAATTATGTATACGAAATTACACATTTAAACACATTTGAACATAAATTACTGTTCATTTATTATAACCTCGAATTTACATTTTTTATCAAAATAAAACCAAAAAAATAATTGTCCACTTGAACAAAAATCGGAAAAACAACTTTAAAAATTTACATTTTGATTTTGTATTCAAGTGAACTGTTGGGAATTTATATAGTTTCTTCTCAAATTTTCAACATCTCAAATGTTCCCGTTTTTTCTTAATAGGTTACAATCGTTTTTGATTATTTATTAATGTGGGAAATGCAACTTTTTCTAATTATCTCTGAAAAGACTAATGACATATTTTTATTGCTATCATTGCTAGTTCTACAACAAAATCAATACCAAATGTCAACGTTGTGGATGCAAGGAGTCAACTTCCCGCCAATCTTATAGTCACTGGTAAGTCATAAGAAAGACAACCTCTAATTTGAAAAGAAGTCCGCATGATCTTTATGTTTTACGTTTTTCGCAAAGGTTTTACTAAATATTTAAAAGAAAACCAGTATCAGAAAGACAGCATCTCAGTATACACTCTATGGTCGAAAGCTTTGGATAATCCATTTTTAGTGTAAAATGTGCATTTCTGAGTTAACTGGCATTTTAAAGATCTATTTGAACACTTACGATTTACTGTAATTCTCGTAGGTTCAGCAACTGGTTCAGGTATAGCTTGGTCTGATGACCCTACTGCCAGACATTTCCCAACACAGTGGCTGCAAAATCCAACCCAACTAAATCAGTCATGGATTGGACAACTCCCATTCCAGATTCCACCATCAATTCCAACTTCCAGTACAGCAGACCAAACGTTACCGATAACGATTCCTCCAGGGTATAAGATAGCACAAGATTCTGTCACTGGTCAATTGATCATGATTCCTTCCAATTATATTGGTAAGAAATGTGTGTATATTCCCTTAGTATCGCGATGGGATAAATCAGAAAAGTTTTAAAATTGGAGAACGTCCAATTAGAATACTTAAATTTCTGATTCCTTTTCTTTTTGCAAAAACATTAAAAAAACCATCAGCCAAAATAATAAAAATACTTCTTGTTTTAAAATTAAATTGAAGTTGTGAATTAATATTTGTTACAAAACATTTTTTTCCTGGAAGAGACGATCCTTCATAACCAGATTTAACATTATGTTTTTTGACGAAAAAGGTAGATAACATTTATTGTTAGAAAGCACCACATATAACGGAACTTTAAAAGCAATAGTAACAGAAAGCTGAAGTTGGACTTTATCAAAATGATATTTGGATCGTCATGCCGGAGGAAAACTTCGAAAACTTTAAAAAATTTGTAGTCATGATGTCTTCGATCTTTATGAATTAAGGAGGATACTATTAATTATGATTTGCTATTACGTTTGGGTTTCATGTGTTATATTGTAGATTATACGTTTGTATAGTTTACATGATATCAATTTATAAGGTACATGATCTGTCAATTGTAGAAGTATATGATCCTACCAGGATTTGGAGCTCCTTTGCTGCAACAGCCCAGCCTATTCTTCCTTCACACCAGCTGTCACAGTTACTGCCTCACAACCCGGACAGAACCATGCCATTTGTTGTTCAACAGTATCAGCATTTGGTGAGTTTAGTAAATACTTCTGGGACTAAATGGGAAAGGTAGACTTTGAAACGAAAACAGGTTATTGTGAAATAATACATTCTTATCGAATTGAGTATTGTAAAATGTGTTGCTAAATTAAAACACATTAATAAATTTTCCATATACTGGAAAAAATAGCTTAACCCAGATATTTACATGTTATGTTTTGAGTCGTTATTTATTACAAGCCATTGATGTCTTCTTGACATTGATTATTATTGACATTTTATGTTTAAATTGAGACGCTTCTCATGCTTTTTTCAGTTACAAAACCGACAAGAGAACATTGTTCCAACAGATAGCACACCAAACCAAAACATTCAAGCAGCTTCAGGGAGTGTCAAGAGTAAAGTCAACAAAGATGTTACAACCTGTAAATCTTCAAAAACCCCGGATAAGAAAACAAAATCAGTTGGAATGGTGACACCACAAGTTACCACAGGTATACTATTATATACTATTATATATTCCTGGCGATCAATGCTGATTGTTCACAAAAAATGTGTAACTCGGGGGTTCTAAAGTGTTTGGATTTTAAATAATTTTCGTACAAATCACTTTAAAATTTACATTCTGTCTCGTTTTACTCTTAATTTTGGAATTCACTGCTAAAACATCAATTTAAAAAGTTAATACTTTACCTTGACATTACTTGGAAATTTTTAATGACAGCCATTGGATCTATACTTTACAGAGGTATTGGTTTAAGTTTTTTTAGAGTCCAGTGTAGAATACCCATGTGAGAGATCAATAGTGCATAGTCCAAAGAGACAAGACAAATTTGAAACAAACTAAAAGACAAAACGATAATAAAAGGAACAAAGGCTTGGAATCCACGAACTCCTTTACAAAACAGGAGGAGTGGTATCAGGTGCTCATGACGGAAAAGCGTCCCCTGTCTTGCGCGCATCACCCGTCGTGGAATCCTTAATGTCAACATCAGATCAGTGTCAAATCAGGATGTCAAAATCGGGAGTGTCAATTTGTCTCAAATCCGGAAGCAGTAACTCCTACTCCTATAGATTTGACTTTAACATTACATTATTAAGAAAATTGATTTTAAGACGAATATTTAGATATGATGTTCCCTGCCAGGACTCCAATATATCATACTTACATACAGAATATACTTTGCAGGTGTAGGGACTTCGGTTCAAACTTTACCATATACTTATTCGGGACCAGTGCCTTTAATAGTTAATCCCAGTATGGTATCCAATGTAAATGTATCGGGTGCAGAAACAGCAAAAGCGGAATCACTAGTACAGTCACGTGGGACATCCCCTATGGTTCCTGCTAGCGAAATTGAAGACACCGCCCAAGAAATGATTGACAATTCACCCGTCCAAGACAAAACGGAAAACGCCATACCTTCGGTCAGAAAAGACATTGTCACGGACGACGATGAATCATCATTTTCATCAACAGATTCGTTTATAAATGTGAGAACTAGTAACACGGACATAATTTCTAAAGATGAAACTGTTTGTGTTGAAAATGATTTAAATGTTAAAACTACAAACACATCATTGTCAAACTGTGATGAAAAATTAAAAGCAGAAGTTGACACTGTGAACAACAAATATTCCTGTGATAAGAATGAAAGTATTGACACAGTTAATAAAGAAAGTAAAAAAGCAAATGATTTATTGTCATGTAACGAACAGACAATTCGAAATTCGACAAATTCCCAACCAAAATCGGATCTTAAATGTGAATCAAACAATTACAACACAAATTTGACACAAAATGTCGTGAAGGAAGAGAAATCTGCTGAGGAATATAATCCATTTCTAGACCCGCAAATTCTGCAAGCAGTAGATGGTCTAGAGCTTTTAAGTGCTCTCGCAGAAAAAAGATCAAAGTCTTTGGACACTCAAAAGGATCAAAAGGAGGAAGAAGTTAAACCTGAAAAGGTTGAAGAAAAGAAGGAAGAAGCCAAAAAAGATGAACAGAAACCAGCTAAACGAACTAAACAAAAACGAACTATTAGTAGAACTAGGTCAATACCACCCATTAAAGAACAGGAAACACCTAGTTACTATACATCTACTGGACTGCGTATACCTCAAGGTAATTTTGTTTCAACTACATAGCTATATAAGCTTTTTCCTAGAATATTTATTGCCTTGGAGAACTATTGAAACTATTTTCTATGATGTTAAAGTTGTTTTAAATGTTTTGGAAATCAGCATTTCCCAATAATAAGGATATAGATAAATTATATTTATTTTTCACTTTTAATCCAATCTTCCGAGCGGATTCCAGAAAATATTATTTTTACTTCTGTACCTAAACAAATGGGTTTGGATGGATAAAAATGAAGAGATTCTTATGACAATAACTCAGTATGCCATGAAAAAGGGCAGCTTAATTGCTTTTCGGCGGAAATGTTTTTTCGTGAATTGTGTTTAGGAGTACAATGTGCGTTTTTCGTTAGTTCCGAGGACATTCGCCGCAGCCCAGTAACTAAATTTTATCTTGGCAGTACTCATTACATAAATGCATTAAATTTTTCCATTCAAAATTGATCAAAAATTACTTTAAATTTCTAATGCTCTTCCTTCTGATGCAGAGGTAACCCTTAGCTTAGTTTGGACTCCCGTTTATATAGATTGTTTTGGTTTGATGATTGTGCATATTAATTTTCATTTTATTTTTAACCGGATTTCCAACATTTGACTTCGAGCACTGCTTTCGAGTTGTCAATCAACGAAATGGCCACACAGTGCATCAAATTGATATTGGAATTTTGTAATACATTTATTCCGTATGTTGGCTAGCATTAATTCATTCATTTAAATCAAAAGTACAAGACACCTTATTAATTAAAAAAGGATAAAGCACTTTGTAAACAACTGAACTTATTATGTTTGAGAAATAATAGATAAGGAATGGGTTGCTGGTGGCAATTATTTCAAATTCTTTAGTTTTATTAGTATTAATTAAACTAGGCTCTCAGAGAAAATGCAAAATTTCTGTTCTGAAATAATCATAACATCATAGTATTTCACCAGTAATCAAGTCACCACTTATGTTACCAAAGAATTGTTGATAACTGGACTTGTGATATTATTTAAAATAAACAGAACACATGTACTATATTATTAATTTTGATTTGTTTTTGAGCTAGCTGTTCGAAAAGTCATTCTGTCATACCTCTGTGTTATGTAAGAGGGGTGTTGGGTGCATACAAACATGTTTAACCCAGCCACATACTTCATTTTGCTGTCCCGTCGTTGTTTTAATGTTTTACTTTAATTAGCGGGTAATTTTAACATTTTAAGGACACCCCATTTTATATTTGGGCTCATGGATATTTATCCATTGTTAAAGACCTTAAAGTAACCTAGGCCTGTAGATGTTTGTATTTTATACATTCCGGAAGGCTGTCTCCTAATCATATATCTCCTTTTTCTATGAAACCAAATGCTGCAATATTGTCTTTCTACGTCAAATCAACCTAGCAAAAATGGTACACAACTAGTTTTTATATTCTTATATATTAATAACATATACTAACAATTAAATGTATTGGGTTTTTTATAAACCATTTAACTCAGAGAAACAGACCTTCATTCTTTTCTTGACATAGGGGAAGAGGAAATAAATGCTATAGAACTGGACATGAGAATACGTCTAGCAGAACTCCAAAGACAGTACAAAGAAAAACAGAAACAGTTGTCAAAGCTTCAACCGAAAAAAGAAACACCTCAAAAGGATGCCAAAGAAAAGGACTCTGGGTGAGTGATTTTAACTTTAAGATGTCATTTTTGGCTGGTGGGTATGATTTATTAGTGATCAATGATAATGTGATTAATTGGATTATCTTTTAAGGATCAAATCTACATGTTATATACACTAATACAACAATTATGACTACTTTTAGTTTGAACCTTTAAATTATTCTGACAGAATATAATATTTTTATGATTTTCAATATTTGATAGTCAAATGAAAACACAAAATAAATGTTTGCTCTATATAGAACTGCAATTTAACAATCTTTAACATTCATTTGCAGAGATGTCAAACGGGGACCAGGTCGACCAAAGAAAAAGATAATTTCTTCTCCAACTTCAGATACAAGGTACATTACATGCAACAGTTTATGTCTCGGAAAACTCTCAGCAATAAAATCCGGACAATTTATTATAATAACTTGTCGTTGTAACCTATCAATTTCCCGGGATCTTTACAAAGAAACCTCAAAATATATTTCAAATGCCGTCAGATAACTACACAGGTAACTACTTTTGATAAAATGAAAAAAACACAAATTCCTAGTCTCATAAAAGTTTGATTCTGTATGTTGTCCCTTTTTTTTCATTTAATCTCTAATGAGATTTTCCGAAACCGAATCTCAAAAAAGATTATTTTTTATTATGAAGAATTATATTGTAATGCAAATAATGAGGTTAATATATTGATATTTTCTTGTGTTTATTTAAGACAATTGGTAGCTATGTACCAGTCATTCTTTAAAATAATTTATTTCCTTAGTGAGAAGAAATTGTCTCCAAAGGCCAAGGATGGGTTAGTGAAGAAAAAGAAACCAGCTGAAGAGCTTGTAGACCGGGTTTTTAGAAAAACCGGCGGTGGTTTTGGTGTAAGTTGTTTTATTTCTGTATTGAAAGCGCGATAACTCTTGTTAAAAAGTCATACAACGTCTCAAATTTAAGATGCTCTTAACTTTACAGATGAAACATAAACTTGATTTTGTTTCAGTAATATTTAAGTTGGTTGGTTTCTTTTCAGATGCCTTTGAGTAAAAAGTTGAAGGCTAATGCCATGGCAGCTCTATTTAAAACGCAGTCAGGGTTTACAGTGAAACGAAAGGGCAGCACTTCAAGTCTAATGTCAGCAGGTATGTGTATCTCTGAGTAATTATTTACATTTATAACTTCATCCAAGGAAGACTGTTCAGAACGAGGCAAAGGGGTCTAAATCCCCATCCTTTTCTTGAAATTTTAAATTGTTTTAGATGTAAATGTGTAGCTGCTCCCACCTCCATCATTTTCAAACATCTGGATAAGCCCCTGTCCAATACTTTTGTTTCATGTTATTTATTACTTATACTGAAAAAGTGTACTTCTTTAAAGATATAAATTTGGGTTTTAAATTGTTTTGTTTTATTTTAGGTAAAAGTTTTTCATCATCGGAAAAAGCGTTTAAAAAGCACAAATCTTCTTCAGATAGCAAAGGTACGTTTGTATTTTCTTCACATTCAAAGCCTCTTTCTTCTCCTGACAATGGTAATGCTAATTCAAGAATTCATTGTTTGACAATTAAGAACAGTTGTTATCGTTTTTTTCTAATAGTATAAATAATTAATAAACTAACCTTACTTTCTCTTTTAGTCTCCACTATTAAGTCACATATTACCGAAGGAATTAATAAACTCAAATTTCTTTTACTTTAGTCTCTACTAATAAGTCAAAGGATGCTGAAGACAACAGTCCTAAATCGAAGAAAATAAAAGAAGGTAAATTTATAATCAATATATATAGAATAAATAATGTAGCAGATTTGGTACTGTGGGTAATAATTGCTGTAGAGTTTTAAAAAAATCCAATGTAGAATACCCATGTGAGAGATCAAGAGTGCATACTCCAAATTGAAACAACTAAAAGATAAAACGAAAAACAAAATGTCCAAAGGCTTGGAATCCAGGAACTCTTTTACAAAACAGGAATGGGGTCAGGTGCTCATGAAGGGTATGCATTCCTTGTTCTGCGCTCAGCAGACTCTAATCCGGATTAACGTCAATCCGAGAAGATGTCAACTTATTGTTGAATATTCTTAAACATTACTTGTTGAGAAGGCCATTCCATTATAATTGTTACCCTTGTCTTTGTAGAGCCTGAAGATGATACATTAAGAAAGTGGAAGAAAGAAAGTGTTTCAAAGGAGAAAAATAAAGACAAGGACAAAGGTATCTTCATTATTGTATGAATTTGGATTATCATTATTTCAAAAGTTGGATTTTGAGATTATTTATTAATATAATAAGAATTTTTAAAATCCCCCTTGGCTTTTATTAAACATAAGCTAAGAAGCTAAGAGTATATCTCATCTTGAATTTAGAATCAACAGAAAAACCAATTTCAAGAACTCTAATTCAAAGTAAACTTCAAAAACTTGGTACCTGGTTTGTATTTTGACCAGCAGACAAAGCAGCCGACAATTTACTGGTAGTGTGAAGTAAATACTGCACTGAAATACTTAAGAATGAAATTTTAAATTCTTCTATTTTCTAAGCGATGCATTTGACCTGAAAGTTAATTAGTTGACAGTCATATTACTGACTCAGAAGAACACTGTTTTTAAAGTTTCAACCATGTAATGGTTACCTAAATTACATAAGAAACCCTTCAAATACGTTTTATCTCGGCTTTCACTTTCAATAAATGTACTACATTTATTGTTATTTTTTCACTTATGTCAATAGAATAGGTCGATTGTAGTCTTCTATGAATAGTTTCACATTTGTATTTCGGGGCCTTTTACTGCTTCCATTATGGTATAGACTCTGGTTCATTATTAAGGGACGTAATGGGACTTGTAGAAGTTTAAATCTACTGTCTTCTGGTGGATGGCTGTATCATGGACAATCATGCCACATCTAAAATTTCTGCCCTTACCACCATAAAAGAACTTATAATAAAATACTGTAACAAACCGTATGAATATAATAGTATTAACCATTTTTTGAGTGTGAAAATATTCTCTTGATGTTATAGATTTACTAGGTGCTTTAAAAATCATTTGAAACTGTGGACACTTACGATATTTTCATTTTTATATCCTGTATACAGCAATTCCCCATGACCTTATTAAATAGAAATTTTCATATCTCACTGAGTGGGCATTTGATAAAAAGATAGAAAATATATTTGCTGTAACACTGCAAAAGATACACTTACTGGACGTGTGAAGAGATTACAAATTCAATTATCTTTTTCTTGGTAATATTTACATCAAGTTTGGCGAAAGAATTATATCGACAGGTTGTAGAAATTACTTAAGGTAACAATTGTGCCCTTTAACTGCAGACCTATTTCTTTACTTTTATGAATCTCAGTTTATGCTCAACTCCAGAAAGGTACTTCTAAATCTGATTTTATAGATAAATACTTACCCTAATGTCGTCGATATATTTGGAGTTAATCACCGTAGGTATCGTTGTCCTGCGAGAGCATGATTTCTTACGGGAATCGATCCGGATTTCTTACGGGAATC
>JARWCS010000007.1:7528258-7543177 GCA_034783895.1 Geukensia demissa | reverse complement strand
TCTAAAATTCCCTCACAGTCTACAGATTGATTTATTGTTTGTTAACTTGTTTCCGTCCTGAATATGCATGAAATATTTGCCACTGGACGTTAAGCAACAACCAATCAGTCAATCAATCTAGGTTATTTCTAGGTAAAATAGGCCATTTTGCAGGTAAAAATTTCTGGCAAAAGTTGTTACCTAAAGGTATAGATATAAAACTACAACAAATATTACTACTTCTATAAAACATTTTTTTTTGTAGAAAAAAATTGAAGAGAAGTCCATGTCAAACACATCAATAGAGATGTTTTCTTATATTGGTCTCTGTTCTCTGGATATCATACTCAGATGTGCTTTCTCTTATAATAGCGACTGTCAGAAGCTTGGGTAAGTAGTATATTATATTAGCGGCTGTTCTTCTTTTGGTTAGAGTGCAGTCTCTCTGACAATTACCCCATATCCTTTCATTTTCATAAATAAATAGCAATAGAAAACAAGGTAGTGTGCAAACGCCAAATTACAACAAGTATTGACAGTATTTAGGACATAAATGTAACAGAATACTGATTAAAATTAGTTTTGATGTTAATTATTGAGTGAGAGTCGATACTAATTCCAAAAAAACAACATTTAAAGATCTTTAAATAGTTTTATAAAGGTTATCCTCATGGATTAGTTTATTCAAGCAGCTGTTATGGGCCCTTATGATTTATGTTAAAATTTTCAAACTTTATTTAGAACATTTCCATAAAAGGTTCAATATGATATTCTGTTTTATCAATCTTTATATCAGTGCAGTCAAACTTAAAGATTTTATCCTTATTTTAATTTGTTGAAAGTATAAGTTTACTTAGGGCCTGTTCACACTAGGCTTAACTTAATTCGGATCAACTTAAGCCAGTTTACATGTAACCTGTTGGGTTCACACTAGTGTAGGTGTTCTGGCTTAACTTAATCCGGATTAAAATTGAACCACCGAAATCAAAAGAACATAAGAAACGTTATTCATTACGACGTCAGATTTAATCCACATTTGCGTTCACACTACAATTTGATCTTTCAAAATTAGCCCACCCTTTAAAAATATTGTAATATTTTTATCTTAACTGGTGTTCAGACCAAGTGACTAAGATATGGCTGGCTTTTGTAATGTGATTCTATTTATTATTTTACAGGGATAATCATCCATATGTTTGTGCTGTGGAAACACTTAGTGAAATTTGGGTTGAAAGATCTTTGTAAGTAATCATGTAATTCAGTCTGCCAGATTAAATAATAAAAGCAGTTCAGTAAATGAATAGTTTCACTAAAACATTTAAAACAGAAGAGGTAACTTTTATACCAATGAATAAATAATCTACAGTTGCCAGGCTCACCCACATTGGTGGGTCACACCCCAAAAATGCTTTTAAACCCAACAGCAGCCACAACCTAATAATGGAGTCCTAACAATGTAAAATTCCATCCATCAATCATTATCATGAGAAGTTTGACTTAATATTATAGATAACAAACAATATTGACTTTCCTTGATTAAACATGTATTTTGTTATGTTTATAAATAAATATTTCAAGAATATCCGAATTAAGACAGCCAATTTTACTATAACAAGTAGTGTACCGGTATATATTATTTGAGTATTTGAAATTTTACCACAATGATCTAAAGTCTGAAAATGTGTTTCATGCTATACCTTAACCTTAAAAGAGGATTGTTGGGTTATGTATTTACAGGTTTGGACATAAACATGATAAAGGAGAGTGTAAGAATTGTCCTCTTAAACATGTAAATCTGCCACTGGTTCCTCTCTGCAACATATTTTTTGGGACCAGTCTGTGTTGGGTAGGACTGGTTCCTATTTAACATGAATTTTTGGTCCCAGTATGTGTTAGATTATTATAAAATATTTTCTGTTGTAGGAATCCTTTGCTGTTTGCAGATTTTATTTTTTACTTGACAAAGAAAGGAAAAAAGTTTCAAGAAGCCTGTAATTACGTACACACGGTGGCCGAGGAAATTATCAAGTCAAGAAAGAAAACACTGGTATTAACAGCATATAAATAGATCACACATGAAACTAAATATTGACCTCCAGGATAAATGATGTTGATTTGGTCAGAAACAATGAACTAAGATCAATACTTTCACACAAACCACAAAAGGCCTCTTTAAAATAAATTGTGAACCTTTTCAAAAGTTGTTATCTTCCAACTTTGGTGATTGAATATTCCAGATTACTGCCACATCACATATTAGTTTTATACAGAGATTTAGGGATATTGGTCAAAGAAAGCTTTGCTAATAAAAAACCGTTTTGTTAATTTAGACTTTTGCATTGTGTGAATATTTTTCGGTTGACCTTCTTCAAACTTGTGAATGATTTGCTGAAAACAGATTCAAAATGTCTGCCACAAACAATTTCGTTTAATATAACTTATCAGATATTGTCTTGTTTGATCTTGTGAAATCATTTAGTTACTTTAGTTTGTTGGATTTCTGGAAGGATCCTTAAATGGTCCCCCGTGAAATAAATTGATTATTTGTGATCTGAGGATTCAAAATGGTTGTACAAAGATCTTGTCAGAAACTTTTGAATTTACATGTTGCAGGAATGTTTCTTTGATGGTCCTCAGTCAAACATTAACAGAATAAATAAACAATCACTTAATCTAAGTGACCACCAAGAGGCTTTTTTGATACTGTTTATGAACTTCCATTGCATATTGATTTTATGGTTTAAGTGAAAATCAAAATCAATAAAAGTTTTAATCAAAAGGTGCAAATAGTATTTATATTAACTATTATATAGGACACAATATCTCTTTTAAACATTTTAATTAAAGGTCCTTATACTTGTAGGAAACAGAGGGATTGCCTAATAAGAATTCTAATAAAAAGTCAAGATATTTGGACTTTTTAGACATATTACTTACTGCCAAGGATGAACATGGAAAAGGATTAACTCCCTTAGAAATCCGAAATGAAGTAGACACATTCTTATTTGAAGGTAGTGAGATCATATTTCAATATTTTGAATTTATTTCGTGGTTTGTTTCACAAATTTTATCCCACAAAATGTTATTTACCGGTCAATGCAAGAATCAGTCTGTATAGAATAGGAAATACACCCTAGAAACACCTAAATATTTGCATTAAAATAGTACCAAACTAAAACCAGAGTTATTTTCTTTCTCTGAGTGATTTATTGTTCATTTTTTTCAAAATGAATATCTCAATTATTAGAAAACCATATCATTTTGAAAAACTACTAACTGAGGGATTTTTCATAGGTATATCATCCTCTGTCTGTTGTTTATATTGACTGATACATAAAAACTGTAAATTCAGAAAGCTGTAAAATAAAAGGTTTTCCTGGTAAAATAACATGTTTTTTTTGTCTTTTTAAAAAAAAATAAAAACAACTTTTTCACTCTGCAAAATGATGTCACAATCAATGTTGTCATTGATGCTGCTATATATGCATTAACATCACATAGCAACATAATCTTTTTTGTTCCTTTTTTCTCTATAATATAACTGTTTGGGATGCCAATATTTTCTTACTATATGGGCTCATTTATACTTCGTCGTGCGATTGTCGCGTGACATCTCGCGACTGTCGCC
Organism: Geukensia demissa; assembly: GCA_034783895.1. NCBI lineage: Eukaryota > Metazoa > Mollusca > Bivalvia > Mytilida > Mytilidae > Geukensia > Geukensia demissa. The sequence continues at coordinate 7,539,570 of JARWCS010000007.1, read as the reverse complement.
CGAACATCACGCGACTACCGCATGATGTCTGGCGATTTTACCTGAGTTAAAAAGTTTAAACTATCTACGACAAGTATAAACACCCAGCGATTTTCGCACGACGTCGCGTGTCAGTCGAGCGACGATCGCTTAGGAAGTATAAATGAGCCCTAACACTTATACTTGACTCCTTCATTATGCAGGGTTTACAAAAGTGTTTGAATTCGTTTAAAGTACTGGAAAACAAAATTCGGAAAATCAAGGACTTGAAAAATCTTGAAGTAGGAAAAAGATCCTTGAAAGTCTTTGAATGAAAAAAAAAATGATGAATGTATAAGTTATTGTTAAAATATTACAAAAGAAACAGTCAATAAACTTGTCTGATTTTTATCCATTATTTGTTTATTGATTTTCCAAAAGTGAAGGGAAATTCCTAGTTCTTAAAGTAGCCTATTTCTCTGAAACAGTTATAGTAAAACATTTAAACCTTGAAAATTTTGTTGTATAAAACGTAAATCCTTTAATAAAAAAAAAAAAATTTAAACCTAGCACATGTAATTATTTTTTTTGCTTTTCATTTAATTTTTATCTGGCAAACTTGAATTGTCTGTCTTGCAGGACATGATACAACAACAAGTGCTATGTGTTGGATCCTATATTCTATTTCACAACATCCATATTGGCAGCAGAAGGTTCAGGAAGAAATTGACCAAGTCTTAAAAGACAAAAATTCTAATGAAATAGAATCGTAAGTAACTTTTGTAAAGCTTTGTTTTGTCAACCAAATTGTAACTTCTGATGTGTTATTAAAAAAAATAAATAAATGGAAAATTATATTGGTAGGTATAGATTTCTGCAAGATATCCAGAGTGAATACTAAGGTGGAAGAAATTGTTAGTTTTCTTAAATTATATTGACACACACACATTCATATTTATCTTGTCAAACTTTTAGGTAGATTGACATTTCATTTTAACTTTTTGAAATCAGCTTTGCCAGGAGCTCTAAAACGTGTAGAGGATCATGTAACCAAAGAGAGAAAATTGATATTGGTTGATGCAGACTATTTTTATGTGAATATTCATAACTTTTACCATATCTTAATTGTAGACATAAAAGGAATTTGAAGATACCAAAGGGGCAGACAGAAATCGCTAAGTCGGAAAACAGAAAAGACCATGGCCAACAAAATGAAATGAAAGACAAATATAGAACACACAACACTAAACTGAAAACTAAAGCTGGAGTAACACAAACCCTACAAAAACCAGGGTGAGTTCGGGTGCTCCAGAAGGGTAAGCAACTCCTGCTCCACTAGTGGCACCCATCATGTTACTCAGTAGACAAAGTCGGTATATAGTCACAATTGATATTAATCACAAGCAGTATATGAACGGATTTGTATTCACGACAGTGGGAAGATATCCATTGTCATTTGTTAAATGGATATTTCTTACTGGTCAACCAAATCATGATGGCGACCTCGAAGTGATGACTCTAATCTTTCCCTGAGAAACCCTTGGCTCAGTAGCTTTCTTGTCAACTGCAACCCTCTATCAATAAAATCCTGATTGGAAGCACAAGCCCTGGAGTAGCATACCAATTGAGAAATATACACTCCGTATGCTGGTGCGGCTGGAATGTTGCTAGACATGAACGGAAAGTTTACAATCGGAACATCAAGGTCATCTCTCTTGTCGTAAAGTTTCGGATATGTGCAAATTCCGTTGATATATGAACCCATTAATAACAAATACTAAAAAAGCCACATTAAACTGCGTAAAAAAGCTTTTCTGGATTTACCTGGGTCAATCAAATGTTATTAATCTTTAGTTACATTCATGGACCAAATGATCATCTATATTTTTACCTTTTAAGCGTAGCTATATTTTAACCTGTTTGTTAAGTCTTGTTGTAACTTTTTAAATCCACTGTGCAACATATTTTCATTTCAATATTAAAAAATCAACCGAATGGTACCTAAAACGAGCACTTTATGACTATTCAGAACATCACAGAACAGCACCAACAAATCCGACAGTAGAACTTGTTTTAACGTTCAATAAACCAGAAACAACTGCAGTCGATTCTCCCGTTGACAACTGCGACTTTGTTGCACTTTAGAAAGCATCTTGCATTGATTATGCTTTCTGTCAAATATTGAATATTGCTCCATTTGGCTAAGTAGTTTCAGAGATTTTTTTATGTCGGCCAATTATAAACAACAATCGTCCGCGACAGCCTCTTTTTTCGTCCCATGAAACTTTATAAAAGGCCAATCAGTAGCAAGAATCATCCATGGCGGCCATATTTTATCTGATCAGGACAACATGAGAACTTTATTTATAAGATGTATAATGGACCTTCCAAAGATGCTTTATATAAAATATAAATTCATTTGCCCTAATGGTTTCAGAGATTTTTTAATGTTAAGGACAATCAGAAACAAGTATCATCATGGCAGCCATGTTTTTATTGGATACGGACAAAATGAGGAAACTTTATAAAGGACCTTTCACAGATGCTCCATCAAATATTTATCTATTTGGCTAAGTGTTGTCAGAGGAGAAATTTTTTAAATGCATCAGCCGATCAGAAACAAGAATCGTCCATGGCAGCCATGTTTTTGTCTGATTGGGACAAAATAAGGAAAATTTATAAAGGACCTTCCATAGATGTTCCACATAAAATATTAATTCATTTGGCCAAGCGGTTTCAGAGGAGAAGATTTTTTAATATATTAGCTAATCAGAAACGAGAATCATCCACAATGGCCATATTTTTGTCTGGTCAGGACAAACTGAGGAAACTTTACTATAGGTTGAGCCTGTATTGCTCACATGACATTTGGCCAAGCAGTTTAAGAAGAGAACATTTTTTAATGAATCAGCCACAGAAACAAGAACCGTGGATGACAGCCATGTGTTTTTACCGGATTGTTGTGAAATGAGGAAACTTTGTAAAGGACCTTCCAAAGATGCTCCATATCAATATGATTATTTTGGTCAAGCAATGTATCAGCCAATCAGAAACAGGAATTGTCCATGGCAGCCATGTTATTGATCGGGACAAAATGAGGAAACTTTATAAAGGACCTTCCACAGATGCTCCACATCAAGTATTAATCCATTTGGCAAGCTGTTTTAGAGATGATTTTTAATATATCAGCCAATCAGAATCAAGAGGTGTCCGTGGAGGCAATGTTTTTTGTCTGATCGGGACCAAATGAGGAAACTTTATACAGGACCTTCCATAATTATTCCACATCAAATATTAATTCATTTGGCCAAGCAGTTTCAGAGAAAAAGATTTTTAAATATATCAGCCTATCAGAAACAAGAATTGTCCATGTTTTTTGTCCGATAAGGACGAAGTGAGGAAACTTTATACAGGACCTTCCATTGATGCTCCACATCAAATATTAATTCATTTGGCCAAGCAGTTTCAGAAGAGAAGATTTTTTAATGTATCAGCCAATTCAAAACAAGAATTTCCATGGCTGCCATGTCCTTTAACTGATCAAAAGGAAACCAGTAATTTGTAAAGAACCTTCCATATATGCTCCCTGTAAAGTTTGGTTCCATTTGGCCTAAGGGTTTTAGAGGAGAAGATGAAAATGTAAAAGTTTATGGACACCCGACACCAAGTGATGGCCTTTGACCAGGAGACCTAATAAAGGACCTTCTATAGATGCTTCACATCAAAACTTTTTTTTGGGTAAGTAGTTTCAGAAGAGATTTTTTAATGTATCAGTCAATCAGAAATAAGAATCGTCTGTGGTGGCCATGTTTTTGTCCAATCAAGACAAAATAAGGAATCTTTGTAAAGGACCTTGCATAGCTGCTTCTTGTAAAGTTTGGTTCCATTCTGAGGAGACAGTGAAAATACAACGTTTACAGACAACAGACACCAAGTGATGACAAAAGCTCACATGGCCTTTGGCCAGATGTGCTAAAAATAATAAGAAAAGGGGGATGGAGTGGTTGGGTGGTGGACCAGAACAGTGAATGCAACTGAAAACAGTTTTCATTTTGACAATGTTGAGGAATTTCTGGTAGCCATTAAAACCTGACACAAAGATCCATGCAATTCAGATGGTGGCTATGTATTTTGCATGACAAAATCAGGAAAAATGACATTGAACTGAGGTTTAGAAAAAGTTCTCAAAAATTTAATTCATACTCATTATTGTAAACCAGTATTTTTTCCTTGATACATTCGTTTTATGTGTTTAATTCTAGGTTTAAAGAAAGATACGATAATTTCATGTATTACAAAAATTTTATTGAGCAATATATATTGGTGAAATTTATTCCTATAATAAATTTAAGATTTACTGTAATCACAGAAGAAAGTTACTTAAAGTAATGACAAAACCCCCAATTTCTTTGAAATTATCTTTATGTTAATATCAAATTACACTTTTAACTAATTTATCATTAATGGTGTGTTGAAAAAAGTAACTAGCAATAATAACGCCCAAAAGCCTTTAATTAGCTTAATGATCACTTATTAAGAAAAAATGTTTGGATATTACCTCAGTTGTTATTATATTAAATTATTGCAATTCTAAGTAATTGGGGAAAAAAACCATAAAATCATAAACACAGTAACAGTCTTGTCTTTCAGAAGTGGTAAAATGTCAGGGTGCTTTGGGAGGGTTAAAGGGGTGGTCTCCTAAATGAAGTGAACTTGCACTATGATGAGTTTATGCATTTATGAAATCTGGCAAAAAAGGGATAGCCTACCAAATATGTTGCCTTTCAACAACGGGACTACTGTATATGGATATTCTATAAGCCACACTATCTGACGTTCAAACATGCCCAAATGGTTGCATATCAAGGTGTTAGAAAAGGGAGAAGAGGTCAAGAGGGGCCAAAATGAATTAGAAAAGGCCAAAGGCCAATGTATCTTTAGGGTAATTTTGGTTTAGGGCTCATCTGACCCTTTTAAGGATAAAAGCCTGAAAGTAAAATTATAGTGTATATTTAAAAAATAGTCTATCACAAATCTTCCAATACATAACATTATCTTGTAAAGCAACAAACACAAATCTTCTATCATGAAGGCACATGTATCATTTGAATACATCATAGAAAAAAAGGTATATATTTCACTGAACAAAAGGCACATACAAAATATATCACAGACATGATAAACTGTCAAAAGACAGAACAACTTTACAACATTAATTTTCTCTCATTTCTTTATGGCAAATAAAAATACAAAAAACATTTCTTAATCTATATCCAAATTTGACATTGTAGTTAAACATAAAATATCATTAAAATAAACTTCTATTTCGTTATTTTTTATGTACACTGTAATTTGTTATTATGCAAATCGCTGTTTATGTATTTTTCATTTCCCTATGAATTAATTTGCAAGTTCCATTAATAATAATAATAAATTTTTCAAATACAATAAGCACTATGTAATTGTAATCGCTAAAAGACCAGCTTAAAATTGCACTAAATCTTATGAGCAAATAATCATAAAATATAGAGATGTTTATACTCATTTGGCATCGACAGGTCTATAACAATCCCAATTAAGGTACACTAACAATTTATGCTTTAGCTCATCAAAATTGTTAAATATATACAAAACTGGAGGCATAAATACTTGTGATTAAAGGGGAAAAAGAGATTTCAAAACCAAAGTTTTGACAGAAAAAATTTGGTAAGTGAATAAACCCATGTAGTGTTTTGTTATGTATAGCTACTTGATGACAAAAGCCAGAAAACTTGATGTTTCATGACCCATTTACGTATGTTTTATGTAGGAAGTTAACTGTAAATCATAAGTTATGATGGTCTTGTAATTGTCATTAGGATTGCAAATTCTTCAAATTGTCAAAGCTGAATTAGAAAATTTCCTTAAGCTACCTCAAAATTTTCTATTAAAATGGGCATAAATTCAAGATTTATTTTACATGGTTACAATACTGATAACTTTTAGAGAAAGATTTATTTCTTACCCAACAAATGTACTTGCTAATTGTGCACAAAATATTAACAATGTGACATCATACAGCAACTCAAATAAGTAGTAAATAATATACCAATCCTGATACACCCTGTTGCCTGCATGTATTGCAAGGTAACATATCAACAACATATTTCCCCCATTAACTTAACTGTTGTAACAACTCAAGATATTTCAAAATTTTCAAGCTCAGTTTGTATTTAAAAAATTCTATGTTGATTGGTTTTCATATTCTGTACTTTCCCACAAGGGTATTTTTAAATCTCCTAGATCAAAGCACTTCCAAACTTGCTCAAGATATTTGAAATATATCAGCTGATCCAAATCAAAGTAACAAAATTATAACTATTACAATACAAATAATAATATTTTCAACTTATCAATCAAAGGGATTCACCATTATAAAATTGAAAGTGTTACTGTTTCATTGTTGATTTTTCCTATGGGTGATTCTCCAATAAATTCCAATAAGATCTACATCTAAAATCATAACATATAAATTACATTCAAAACTGCCAAGAGACAGGAGTTGTAGACAACTTGTGAGTATTTCACTTTTCCAAGATACATAACTTAAATAACGATTCCAAAATATCACACTTAAACTATACTTAAAATTTGGGCCAAATAAGGGGCTTAGTGCACACACTCCTTGAATACTTTTCTAAGCATACATCCTAAGTCACTGAAAAGATGGAACTTATTTTTATTCTGGACTGGAGGTTTTAATATGAGACATTCGAATATAACTTTGGTTAAAATCTATTGGGAATTGAAAATTATCAATCTTTTTCAACCCTGATGGTACAAGTGACACACATTGTGTAGGATCATGAAATTCATTCTGTGAAGACAACCATAGGTCAACAAATACAATTACATACAATCAATAAAACCTAACAAAATACAAACTTTCAGCTTGGCTTAAAAACAACAAATACATTGGAATCACATGGATTATTTCTAAAAATTTCATAATGATGAATTCTTTTACAATGCATGAAGCAGAATAAGAAAAATTGCTGTGCATTAACTAAATGGTGCAGTTGAATTTTTATAATACCACATACTTTCAGAGCAATTTGACACATTTAATTTTTTCTACAATACTGATAAATCACACTAATAAACATATTCTCACATTTGACACTATTTGATAATTTCCTTACTTATTATGACACAGTTTTTGGTCGCTCCTTACTGTTTGATTTAGCCCTTGCTAGCCATGCTGCTCTCCGCCTTCTTTCAAGTTCAACTTCTTCCCTTTGACGCTTCTCTATATTATTTTTTTCAATTGTATCAACAAATTCTTTTTCTTGTTCATAAGTCCTAAGTTCAAACTTGACATGACTTCTCATTGGATCACTAAACTGTCCAACACGTCCACCTAAACTAGACTCACTACGTGTTCTTTGAATTTCATGACCTAGTGCCTCACGTTTATCTTTTATCAACTGAGCAAGTCTTTCTTTCATATCTGGTGGATACATGCACATAGGAACAATGTTTGTTTCATAGGATGTTGATGAAATTCCTTCAGGCTTCTTCGGTGGGGCTGCTCCAGGCATGGCAGGTCCTATAGTTGAAGGTACAGATACACAAGTACCTGGCCTTCGCAACGAAGGAGCTGTAATGGGTCTTCCCTTCTCTTCCTCAGGAGGAGGATGTCTGCGAGAAGCAGAGGCAGAAACTGGACGGATTACTCTTCCATTAGGAACAGTCTTTTTTGTAGTTTTAGGGTGGAGACTGGTTCTTACTCGTACCTTTGTTGGTATAATGTCACATTGAGTGGCATACACCTCTTTATCTGGGCCATGAGTAGGTAGACCCTCTTTGCTCTTCTTTGATTTAAGTGATTTTGTTTCAGAAAATTCAGAAACACTTTTATTATCTGGTTCTTCTGTTTTTGGGATCAGTTTTTCTAGTCCCAATTCTTCCACAGGAACTTTTGTTCGAGGATCAATCTTACTTGGAGATGATGAAGGTCTTTTCTTTAGTTCTCGTAATCTCATTCTTAAATCCCTAATATTTTTGGCAGTATTTGTCGAGGTTTCAGAGGGCTGCATTGAATTCTGTATTGCATTAACTGTCAAATAAATAAAGTCAGGTGGAACAATACTTTCTGCTTTCATTCTAATTTGTGACCTGAGAATAGCCTTTGTTTCTGAAAGTGAAATATCCTTAGACTTTGGTATCAAAGGTTTATCAAACCCCCATGACACACGCCGTTTTATCATTGATGGGCGAGGTCCAATTTCTTCATCTTCATCTTCATCCTCTTCTTCATGTTTATCTGTTGCTATGACAACACTATGTTCTGATTTTACTGTCTGAGGTCGAGTTTTTGGGAATGGTGGATGGATGGGAGCTGACAAAAGAGACTTCTTTGAGGACACAACAGAACTAGTAATTCTAGATTCCATCCTTGTTGGGGTAGCACCACTTTCATATCCAGACTCAGCATAAGTCTGAGTCTGAATCATTTTAGCACTATGCATACTACGTTTACTAAGACTCTTGGCACTGTGTGGCAGTTGTGGAGCTCTAAATCGATTCTGTGGGAACCCTTCATACAAAAGGTCAGCTGATGTCATTGTGTGGCCACGAAGAAGGATTTTAGTATTTGTTGCTCCAGCCCTTTGCATTCTACAGGCACGTATATAGGAATATTCTCTGTGACGGATTGGTGCATCTGAATATGAACTATAAGGCACAAGTGAAGGCACTTTGTCAGATTCTAAGGTGTAATCCCAGTTTGGAGGATCAAAACTTAGCACCAGTAAATTTTTGTCTGTGTTTAAAGTAATCCTACAAATAAAATGGAATAGTTTAATCACAAATTTGAATGCACGACTACAACATAAACAATCTAACTGACAAAGTTATGTATCAACCAGAGGCTCCCAGGAGCCAGAATTGCTCCCCTGACAGCAGCTCCTCATTGGTCCTTGCCAAGAAGGAATGTTGTAAAAAAAATTTGGTAGAGGACAATTGGCTCAGTAGTTTCACACAAGAAATTCTAAAGATTCCCTGAACGTCATCTTTTACTGTGCAGCTTAGCTTAGTTGGCAGCCAGGGATGCAGGACATAATTTTGTAAGGTAATAATTCCACCAAAGTTTGGTTACAACTGGCTCAGTTATTACAGAATATAAGATTTAAAAATAAATTTCCCATAATGGGTCTATGTTAAACTAAGTTTGGTTGCCGCTGCCATCTTGTTGGCAGTCAGGAATGTCAAACACAATTTTGAAAGAGGACCACCAAAGGACCATTTCCACAAAAGTTTGATTGCAGCTATTTCAGCAGTTTCTGACAAGAAGAAATTTGAGTGAAGTCATATGTAAAACTAAGTGTGATTGCAGCAGCCATCTTGGTTGGTGGTCAGGGATGAAGGACACAATTTTGGGAGAAGCCACCCAACAACCATTCTACCAAAGTGTGGTAGGAGCTTGTGCAGTATTTTGTGAAAATTAGATTTTTAAGTGAATTTCGCTTGGGTCCTATGTTAAACTAAGTTTGGCTATGGCCCCAATCTTTGTCATGTCTGTTGGTGGTTGGTAATGCCAGACACAATTTTCATAGAGGACCATACAAGGACGATTCCACCAATGTTTCACTGTAACTGGCACAGTAGTTTCTGACAAGAACATCTTTCAGGTTTGAGTATATTTCCCATAGAGGTCAATGTTATATTAAGTTTTGGTTGTGGCAGCAATGTTGATCCGCCGTCTAGGATGCCAGACACAATTTTGGTAGAGAACCAACCCAACATAAGACCATTCCACAAAAAAATTTGTTGCAATCGGTTCAGTAGTTTCAGAAAAGAAGTGAATTTCCAATAGTGTCCTATGCTGAACTAAGATTAGCTATGGCAGCCATCTTGGTTGGCAGGTGGGATTGCCTGCCATAATTTTAGTAGAAGACCATCTTAGCACCATTATACCAAATTTGGGTTGCAGTTGACTCAGTTGTTACAGAAAAGAAAATATCTAAATTATAACCCCCCTTTTCTATTTTTAGTAATGGCAGCCATCTAAGTTGTTGGAGAGGGATGCCAGACAAAACTTTGGTAAAGACCACCTAAGGATCCTTCCACCAAAGTTTGGTTGTAAATAGCTCAGTAGTTTCTGACAAATGATTTTTATGAGAATTTCATAATAGGGTCCTATTTTAAACTAAGTTTGGCCAAATTAGCTTAGAGGTTTCAAAGGAGAGAATTTTTTTGACAGATGGATGACAGACGACAAACGTCAAGTTGTTGTAAAAGCTCACGTAACCTTTTAGGCCAGATGAAATAAAAACTGGTAGTCACTGTGCATGTTTATGTTTAAATGGAACAGGATATATAAATCTAATTTCACAGATCTTAAGGAATCCTACTACAAGATATTTTGCATTCACTGTTAAGTTGATTTTTTTCCAGTGTATGAACTCTGAGCCACATGGCAGTTATCAATATTTCATATACCATTAAAGTTTTGCACCAACATCCCATACCTTTTAAAATTTTACACAAATATCCCTTTAAAATTTGATACAAATGTCCCTTTAAAAATTAGGAAATGTCTATAAATATTGGCCAATATCCAATATCCCATTAATTTTCTATATAAAAATCCCCAAACAACAATATCAAATGGGAAAATATTTCATTTCCTCATTAATACCCTAACCAAAGCTCACTACTCAGGTAATTTGAAGAAGAATATGTCAATATTTACCTGTCACCAATAGCAACAATACTTCTGATGGGATCACTCTGACTGTTTCCCCTCATTATTCGACAACACTGTCCTGTGACCATGTTCCAGATCCTCAGTCTACCATCTCTACAGCCAGTAATTACTCGCAGATACATAAATGCCAAACAAAGCACTGCCCTGTAAATGAAGAGACTTGTTTTACAAACATATAATAATTGTTATCAATGAAGCAATAATAATTTTCTAAACATTTAAATCTGATAATCTGAAAATTCTGTCAAAGTAATGTTACATCAATAAAAATGATTCACTTTTCAGTGTTCTAATAGTGTATTCAATTTAATATTATAACTTTTATTTTTTTATATATCATCCTAGCCACTCAGATTATAACCATTAAACAACAACAGCAAAATGTTTAAAACTGCTCTAAACATTCAATGTTTGTTTAGTACACAAAGTACGCAAATATTTTTTCACAAATTTGCTATTCAGCAATTCAAAAATTTATGATTATCCCCGCACTTTCGAATGAAAGTTCGGGGATATTGTCGTTACCCCCGTCTGTCCGTCCGTCACACTTTCTTGTGACGTGAACTCCTCCTACATTTTTGAAGGCAGGCTTTTAATTTTATTA
>JARWCS010000007.1:7445859-7475395 GCA_034783895.1 Geukensia demissa | reverse complement strand
AACCAGAAATGTTCTCTTATTCGGTATTCGACATTACATGAGTGGTATTAATTTACCTGATTTCTCTGCAGAGTAAGTGTTCATTCGAATTTCCCTTCCTTGGTTTGTTTGATACATATAACTAATATTGCTGTAAGACTTAATTCCAACCCTCTTAAACAAAGCCATTGATCTTCGATTAGCATGATTTTTAGCCAAATATTTTTTTCTTTTCAGTTTCATTCACCGTGGGAAATAGCAGTTTTAAAAAATATCAATGAATGTTAGGTGGCGGGATACGGCTCCATGAATTACACCCTCAAATAGAGAAAAGCACTTTTCCAAATTAATTATAAAAGTACCACCACATACAACAAAGCAATATTCTAAAAAAAAATAATTGTGATAGTAGCTAAATCCCGGATGACTTTATAATAGTTAGCAATCAGCCCAAGAAGGAGTCATATTTCTTTTTTATTTGTTGGTCTAGAGAATTATATAAATAAATCATCAACTTTAATATAATTTTTGCTCACTGTTAGATTTTCATGATGTAGAGCTTTGATTTTGAATCTCAATTTATTTTTTCATACTTTAAAATCATATTTTATATAATATTATAAGGAATTCAAAGATACCAAAGGGGCAGAAATAAACTGCTAAGTACCATAAAATACGAGCATTACATAAAACACAATAACAATGACTTTACAGGTTCCTGGCTTAAGACAGGCACACAAAGAAATTAGAAGAGTTCAACATGTTTGTGAGCGTTTAGCCCCCCTTCCCCCGGCCTAACCTTGATCAGTGGTACGACAAAACGATATAGGAGCAAACATTAAAAATCAATTGTATTGATTTAAGTCTTAAAGCTGATAAATAGTGCGAAGACAATTAGTATTAAAAAAGTACTCGCTGTTTCTGACAAAATTAAAACATCGTTAATAATATACTTAGATTTCTATTTTTTAGTATTCATATCATAACGAGATAGAGTTCCTGGATTTTCTTGGCCATCATTGTCGTCAATATGTTGTCTAGTGGAGGATTTAACTCTCGCTCTTCCTCTACCAAGACCTCTTCCACGAAGGTGTCACGTAATGAGTATTCTGCCTCTAACTTTCTGTCTTCCCCTTTGGTATCTTCGAATTCCTTCTGATACTTCTTGTCGGGATACCCCTCCCCGTTATTAATTAGGACATCGTCAAAACACATCCAGATGGATTTAGTTTTAGTTTTAAGAAATTGTAATCAATCAAACAAAAAAGTATCGACTGCATGTATGACATATATGTAATAAAATACTGATTAAAATATAGTTTTTACCTAAATTGTTCACAATACAAAATTACCAATGTTGAATGAGAGTCAAAGTTGATTCCAAAAAAAATAACAAAACGACAGAACGAGGTATAACATGGCCTCAGAAAAGGAAGCAGATGTTGATTTTACGAGGTTTACCTTTTCAAGGTTGTCTTTCTTTCTTCAGAAAATATGTTTTCTGTAACAAGCAATTAAGTTACTTTGTTGTTTATGTGAATGCATAGATGTTTTCAATGTCACTTAACAGATGGAAATTTTGACCAACACAATGATTTACGTTCAATAGGAAAATGCTAATTTTTAACGAGCTACGAACACTAAGTTATACGTAAAAATATCATATCATGCGTCAAATGGGTCCCGATATTGTGTGTTTGTGTGTGCACAAAGTTTTCAACTTCAACGGACGCATTTCTTATACCTAAGACATAATCTAGGTGTAAGCGACAAGTAAGATAATTAACGTGTAACATTAAGTTCCTCATATAATGACATGCGTTGAAACATGTCGTTAATCAACAGAATGACTTTGCAATGTACGCGTAAATTATTCTAACATACAGGCAAACCTAGTTGAAGATACCATGAAACAAAAATCATTAAGTCAAAGGAGCAGACAAGAAAAATCATATGAAGACGCCAAAAGGACAAAGGTTAAAAACGTTGCAAGAGGACAGACAACGTACTTCTAAATTATCAGTAAATATTATCTGACGTTTCCAGGGGGCAAATCGGCTTATTAAATGTTTCTTAGACAACAAAAGATTTTTTTGCGTGTGAAGTCCGCACTAAACGTCTTCACGGCTTGCAAGTAGCGCATCTGCCACCTCTCTGGTGTTCAGCGATATATTTTGTCAACAGATGAGTGAATTATCTATCTTGCTGATGATGATTTGCAGTTGCGCACATCAATATATGGGATACTTATGGTATGGACTCTGGTTCATTGTTGAAGGCCATAATGGGACCTGTAGAAGTTTAAATTCTACTGTCATTTGATGGGTGACTGTCTCATGGACAATCATGCCACATCTCCTATTTTTATATCAAAGCCAACGATTAAGTTTTTAAAGAAGATCATCGATTTTAATAGGCAAAAACATCCGACAAAAATGTTTAAATCATGAGATTAGAAAGCACCTTTACCCCTAAAGATAAACAGCATGCAGTTTAAAGAATTTAGAACCGTTCTGTGAAACAAAGATCGAAAATATACTATTATATCAGCGAGACAAACAATAAATCGGATAATTTACAACATAACAATTAATTAACCGAACAGATGCTCTTGTATTGCGCACCTGACGAAACAATTGTATATAAGTTTAATCAGAAGACATCATAGATATAATGCAAAATGCGTTAAAATTATGGATCAAATGAAAACACTTCCACAAGGAATCAATAGCCCATTTCGATATTGCTGTCTAATTTGTAGATCTTGTCTGCTGTTTACAGGTTCTTTTTGTAATAGTATGTGAGATAACAACAATACACGCAAAAGTTATAAAAGGTGTCATTCAAGGGCAATATCTCCAAATAAGGGGTCAACTGTCAATTTCAGTTGTGCTATAAATCCGTGTCTTGTTGAATATAACAATTTCTTTGAATCTATTTTAAAAGCCAAATTTATAATTTTCTATTGGGTTCAATATTAAGCTATATGTAGACGTGGTAGCCAACTTTGATTTCTGATAGGCAAATGATTCTATATTTTGGTATATGATCATCCACTGATCATTCTTACAACATAACATGACAAACCTCGTTGTTTCAACCTATATTAATTAGAATATATACGGCTATGTTTTAAATTTAATCGGCAAAACTATATTGAATTTGGCAGAAAACATTATAGGCAGGCCTCTTGCAAAGTTCAGCTGCATTTGGCCAAGTTGAAAGAAAAGATCTTCAAATTAATTTCAGAAAAGGGTCAAATGTCACCCTCTTTGCTTCGTGGAAGCATTTTTAATGTCTGATCAGTAAATAAAACACAAGTTTGATACATGATCATCCTCTAATCATTCGTACAACAAAGCAATTCAACGGGTCAGAGGATTTTCAAAGTTTAAGCCAATCAAAACAATTAAATGCGGCGGGTGTCTTTAAAGAGGCAGGAACTGTTTACCCTTTAGGACCACCTAGGTTCACCCGCGTTTTTTGGTGGGGTCAGCATTGTTCATAGTTTTGTGTTTTTAGCTTTAAATGTATAAATGGTATGGCCCGTCTTATTCGTGTTTTTTTTTAATTGCCATGTCTGACGACTTTCCTCTTTTGTGTGGCCCTTCGTTTTTCTTTCGCTTCCTCTACCAGTCATGATTTAGATTCTGTCACAAAAATTACAGCTGTAGGCTATCTAGACAACATTTTTGCATGCAAACTTTTGTTGCAATTGGCAAATCTTTTATAAATAAAAAGGTCTTAATGGAATTCTCCACAACTATGATGGGTTGTGGCAGCGACCTTGTTTTCCGATCGGCAATCGATTTCCAAGATTGTTAATTTAATAGAAAAATATCATTCTCTGAAGGACTCTTGATTTGTGCGTTCCCGCACAATCTTGTTTCAGAAATTTGTTGCAGTAGGCAAACGGAATTCACTTTGAAATTTTCTCGAATAGACGTAAACGGTGTTAAGATGCTATTTGGTGGAGGCACAAACAAAAAATTTCACCGGAATCAAATCCCAAATGGGATTACATGTAACTATAAAAAATAGTGCTCTTCGATATCTTAATAAATGAATGACATAGCTGACCACAAAGATATAAAATAGTTATGTAATTATTATCTAAATTTTTATGTTTTCCGTACAGACCATCTACTTATTTTCAGCGTTTCGATAAAAAAATCTACAGCGAAAACATTTTTAACGATTCGCTCTTTGAATAGACTGGTTCTATAACACAATTAAATATGGATTAGTTTAAATTAGGTGATTGAAATAAAAATCCGTCTTGTTGAGTGGTTTGATCAAAATCTTCAAAATTTTATTTCTCTTCTACACACAATTTGCAAGTTTATATTAGACTAAAAATCAAACTGTTCAAATCGCGTGCCAGAAATGGGATTTGGACCCTTTTGTGTCCTTTGTTTGGAACTTTGTGCACAAATCGAAATTCCATAAGCCTATTGCACATCTGTATGCATTACACAATATACAACAAAATCCACTAAAAATTAAAAAAAGGCTCAAGTCACATGAATCAAAAGGAATTGGACGCTTATGGACCCCTTGATTGCACCGCTGGGCCACAATCAAAATTTAAATTTAAAAGCTTATTGTGCATTTACACTATATACAGCCATTCTATATTTATAATTTTGTTAAATCAAAACCCTAAAAATGTAGAAATGCACATGCCATAAAATTGAAATTGTATTTTTTGGTTCCCTTGTCAGTCTAGTGTTGTGTGTTCTATGTTTGTCTTTCGTTTCATTTTGTTGGCCATGGTATTGTCTGCCTTCTGACTTAACGATTTCTGTCTGCCTCTTTGATATCTACCTCTGGACGAAAATCAAAGTTTAAAAGCCATTATGCGTTTTGCAACCATTCTATTGTATAAAATAATAAAACAATGTGGAAGAGGTTTTGACATAAGAAAACTTGTCGTACAGACATAACAAGGGCATACAGAAAAACAGATGGACGCATGCACGAAGGCAACGACAATAACCCCAAACATTCATTCTAAAGTGCGCTGATAATAACCAAAACTTGTATGTCAATTTGATGTATTTGATTGCACCCGCATTTTTCACAGTTAAATTACATAAAACCGATATGCTTGTTTGTGGTTTTGAATAATATTTATACATTGTTTTTTTATTCTGTCAGATTTCTTTTTAATTACAGCCATAAATTTGAGCTCTCAGTTAGTATGATGTCATAACATCAGTTGGGTAAAACAATATTCTCATATTTTGATGATAGAAACCAAAAGTTCGTACGTTTCTGACCTTTTCCAGTATCATTTGTTATTTCTCGTAGTGCAAACGAAACTAAATACAGATGTTCGTCGTTTTGTACTCGACGGACACAAAAACATACACGTCGCGTGGTGAAGATTTGGGATTTTTTGGAACAAAAACATTTGCTGCCGTGAATGTTTTCAATAAATAAACTTTGTAAAGTACAGGAAATATAAACATAGTATAATTTTTACAAAAACAAAACATTTCCACTTCAAAACACAACTTAGAGCAACTATGAAAGAAATTGAAATCGAGACATTCTGAACATGGCACCAAGCCGCGAAACGCTTGTTTTAGCGCATTTTAGGATTACCGCCGTGCTATTTCAGGTCAATCGGTAAACGTATAAACTAAACTGCTCTCTGTATACAATGCCAGGGTAATGCACCGGTTAAAATAACATTTGAACATATTATTTACGGTTTTTTTTCTCGAGTAAATGCAGTAAAAAATCATGATATAAAAGTTTCAATAGACTTTGAGCCTCTTTAACAATTTTTAAGGCAATTTCCAATAATAATGCATATCAAAATTCACAATATTTATAATTAATTGGTATTTTTGTATTATGAAATAATGGTATGTGTTAGATAACTCGGATAACAATAGACAACAAACAAAGGAATCGTTCATTTATAAAAAAATGAGTTCTTAATATCGTGTGATTAGAGCAGATCATCTATGAGAGAGATAGGGAGATTTTAAGACAAACTTGAAACATACAAAAGTTCAAAATGGAAGCAAAACGATCAGTAGCTTGGACTCCAGGAACTTATTCAGAAAAGAAGAATAGGGCCATGTGCTCTGGAAGGGTAAACAACCAGAATGGAATCCTTATATTGATCTCTTAACAGTTCAACTTCATTAAAAAAAGAGAAAAATATCATAGTCATAGTCTCTTATAATAAATAACATGAAAGAAGATTTACTCTATGTTGATATATTACTATAATAAGGTAATTAGGTAAACTTGCTGGTATTCATTAATATATTACTATAATAAGGTAATTAGGTAAGCTTGCTGGTATTCATTAATATTTATTAAATCAGAGTACAGTATGGGAGGAAGATAATCACCATTGTATATTTAATGTTGTTCCATATTGTATTTTGAGAGGACCCATAAATGTCCAATCCATTTGATGTTTTTCAATATTTGGAATCGAAGTTAACTTTTAAGTCCAGTGTAGAATACCCATGTGAGAGATTAGAAGTACATAGTCCAGGAATCCAATAAAAATTTGGGATTTCAATAAATTTTATCACATTGTTTGCAAATTAAAATAATTTTGTTATAAAATGTAGTAGTAGATAGTTGTATATTTTCATCAAAGAAGAAGTTTACCAAAGGCCAAAATATTTTTATACATAAGTATTCAGGGAATGATCACCAATTGAATCATAAAACAACATTTGAATCACAGATATTTTATATAAGTGCGGAAACTGTATACAATACACAACACTAGCTCGGATGAACCGATTTATACTTTGCCCTCTCCCTGCAGCCATCTGTCCACTTGAATCCCAGTTACACAGCAGATATAGACTTCCGTTCCACCCAGGTATGGACCTATTTCACCATTACAATGGCCATATCATATCAGATTGTCAACAAAGTGAACGTCATTCAAAATATTATCGAAAAGATGTCTAAAATTATCACATTTCCTCACGATAAACAATATTATCTACTGTAAAGTTAGAAAATGATACATCTACTGATCATAAGCTGCTGAAAATCCACGTGTATATAGATGAAGTATATAAAATTTACTTTTATTATCAGACCTATTCAAATAGATGTGATTTGTTTGTTAGTGAAACCAATATGCATTGTAAGATGTCGAAGTCGTATCTGGTTATCAATTTTGACTTCTTTATATAATATCTTATATCTATAGCAGGTATTCTCTCCTCAGATTTTTTTTATTGTAGTCTACTTCTGTTTCATGCTTCTTTTTCCCCTAGATTCAATTTTGGTTCATCCGGAAATATTACTCTGCAAGAATAGTTTTTGTTTGTGTACAACCAAATATATTAAGCTGATAAGCTTTTTTGAATTTTTACTTTATATTGTACATTTACAAATGTACCTAAAACTATACCGATGACATTGTCTCAATGTATAAAAAACAAGGAGCTCGACCTCAATTGATGTTTTAAACGTTTGTATGATAATTGTTTCATTTTGAACTGGTTTGCTCCGACGAGAAGTCTGGTGGGAAATTGGCCTTTTTTTTCTATTATCATTGAATGTTAACGACAACAATGAAGCTGCTTGATACTTATTCTCAGCCACCGAAGGCATACATATAGTAATGTATAATTGCTATGAAATGTCAGTCTATGAACGTACTATCGGTTTAGCTATGAATTGTCAGTTATTGAAGGTGCCACTGACCAAGTAATGATCGCTTGTGTGTGAGTGACCCATGCAGAAATAAACACTTACTGAATGTCGGTCAATGAAGGTACCATCGGTCCACTAATAAATACTGCGGTTTATGCTTGTAATGAACAGTCAGGTGCACTGACCCAGAAATAAACTCTACGCTGTATGTTTGCTATAAACCATCAGTCATTTGAATACTTGGGTGTATACTTGCTTTGAGCTGTCAGTTACTGAAAGAACCATGCACTGACCCAATAACAATCACTGCAGTGTATACTTGCTATGAAAAGTCAATCACTTAATTTACCACTGACCCAATAACAATCGCTGCAGTGTATACTTGCTATAAACTGACAGTCACTGAAGTACAACCGACCCAGTAATATAAACACTATATATATGGTGTATACTTGCTAGGAACTTTCATATACCACTGACCCAGTACTAAAGGCTGATGCGTATGCTTGTTATATATTTTTCAGTCACTAAGGATAAATACTGTAGATTATGTTTTCTGTAAATTACCAGAGATCACTGAACGTATAACTTCGGTCCAATAATAAACACTGAGGGGTACGCTTGCTTGCTGTAAACTGTCAGTCATTGTAGATACATAGGCCAAGTGATTAACAATGCAGCATATGAGCTGTAGTAAAAATCTGACTACTGAATATAAACTGAAAAAATATTTTAAATACTTAGAGGATGGCTTGACATATCCTTTAGAAATTTCATATTGGAATGCTATCAGACATCCTTAGTTGTTGACATGGCTATAGTCGTTGCACCACTGAGGATTATTATGTCAACAAAATGCGTTATTTTTAAATTTAATTACACTATTATTGTACAACACTTACTAGAATAAAAAATACAACTGCAGGAAGCAAGTCTAATATTAATTGTTTCAGACAATCTAGGGGCAATTTTGGTGTAGCAACATGCTTAAGTTGATACTCAAAACTCTTAAATTAAACACAAACAGTGTTAAAACAAGGTGAAACTTAAACTTTCTAAGGATTAAAGTTTTTCATTAAATTGCAGACGTAAAGTAAAATTAAAGATTTGACATAATAAAGATTAAGATCAAAGAGAAAGACAACGTGACCAAAGAGGATGACAATACACGTTTGTTTTATTTACCAGGATTACGATCCTCCAAATGAAATCGGCACATCATAGACTATAGAACGGAGGAACAGCTATGTAATCAGAATATATCTCGGACTACAGAACAATTAGAAATCATATGAAATAGCACATACTTATATACAACTGACTTTAAAGATTTCTTGTATTTGACAATAGAATTAATAAAAACTCAAACAAGAAATGACATGTTCAACTGCACAAGGTACGCTTTCGGCTATTGTACCATGGTCATTTGTAATTACACGATCCCGGTAACTTTCTGAGATCAAAATGCTCCTGTTCTGTTCTGTGTATGCGTCTCTTACTCACATCTTTATCCTGTCAAATTCATTAGTAGTGTAAATATATGAAATATTAATTTTGTCTACTAAGTAGTATACTCTAACTTAAATTTAAATCTGATTCTATATATATTCAGATTTCTACATTTTTCCTTTCCTCAAGAATGTCATTCATTTGCATATACACATTCGCATGCACAAAGAAAGTTAAAATACATGCAATCAGGGACCTGATGCAATCAAGGCTTCATTTTATATATGAAGAGTCCAAACTGCATTTATGCCCGATTCGACCAAATAGAAAAGACTTAGATTTGCGCAGATGCAAGTGTCGTTCTTAAAGACAGCCCGGGTACAACATTTTGCTGTTAAAACACTATATAAAAAGGGTCTACAGTCGTCCCAAGCAGCCATCTTCGTTTGTTATTTTCTAGATATAGATACAGTTAACAATGCACTTTGTACCAAAAGATTGATTGATTGAATGAATGATGCTTAAGTCCAGCGGTCAAATATTTCATGCATAGTCAGGACGAGAGCATCTTAATGATGAGTGAATATGAATGACCCCTGCTTTGAACTAGACCGACGCTGTGCCGGATTTGAAGGTGCTAGCTCAAGAAAGCAGCAGTCCGCAGGAAAACATACCACTTTACCCAGACACATTATTCTGACTTTAGCCCGACCAGTCTTTGCTCTTACTCTTAAATACTGCGTGCTTTGCGAAAAAGCAGCAAATACCAATTTTAAAGTCTTTGGTTTGGCCCAGCCGGGGATCGAACCCACGACCTTCCGCACTCGAGGCGAGCACGCTAACCATTACACCACCGATGCGGCTGTACCAGAAGAAACCCAACATGATATAGATTGGAACTGATGAACTTAATAAACAAGTATTTTACAACAAATGTATGTAACTTTAGAGACATTTTATAATCATTTGCTTTTCCCGTATTAATGAATGAATAATTAATGATCGTAATGTGCCGATTTACATAAAATGTTGCATTTTTGGATTGTTTCCCTTGCATCTGGTTTATCAATCAAAGTTAACTTGATCTGATAAAACTTGTTAAGGTTAACACATTATTGTTAAAGGGATTAGCGATAATCCTTTTATAATAGTTTAAACAAAACTATGCGACAAACTGGCTAATTACGCTTGTCATTTTATTATGAGAAAATATTTGAAGATTTATTTTGCGTAAAATTTATTTAAAATTTTAATTTTGTGACATTTCTTCTTAACTGAGTCATTCATGTGTATGCATTTGATTCTTAGTTGACTCGTTAGAATATCATTTGAAGAAGACTGATTTTGTAAGTATAGAACACACATGACAAACTCGGAGATGTTCCATGTAAGTTCCTGGCACTGTGTTACACACGGTGAAGCGGGTACGGTTTGCATCTAGTTCCGGTCTGATGGTGATTATTGTGTAATATTTCAAAAATACACCATGACCAATACTGATGACTTTTATGAAGGAAATGTTTCTTAACTTTCTCGTCAATAGCATCTCAAAAGATGTGGATTTTTTTTACTTTTTGTTAATTGAATTTTATATACTTTTCCTTTTAAGAAGAAACTCGTAAAGTAAATAAACATTTGCACGGAACGCATCAAATGCATTTAATTACATAAAAATTGTACAGGATATGAACTTTATACCAAGGTTAACTAGAGATCAGACCCAATTTAACTGCAGCTCCACAGCGTCCCAAGAGCAAATCAAGATCAATTCGATATTGTTTGTACCTGTACTTGTTTATGTATGTATGTATATATGTTTCTTTCTTAATTGATGATAGATCAATGTTTGGTCTTTATTTCAATAAAACTTACTTACTTACTTACATGCATCTGTCCTGTGTTACTTTAGGAAAGCTCATGGGCTCATTTGAGAACATATTGTCCAATACTTAACATCACAATTGTTACCTGATCTCGCACATACAAATTAGTTTACCACATATTTCATACATGTATATTTTTAAATTATTTCTATGGCAAAACTGCAGCGTGTTAGAAGATTTCAGATTTCAAGATTTCAAAGACACAAACAACCTATGCCTTATTTTTGAAACTTCCCTAAAATTTTTAATCCTAAGAAATTTAAAGAAGATGATTTTTGATAATCACAGGGACATGTCTCAGATGTCGTAACAAAGGTCTCTTAAGATTTTCCTAGACAGGAACTCCTATTATTTCCTTTTATTTTTTCATTGTTTTGAGTGCGAATCCTCTGACCTTTGCTCCATCTTTTCATTTTCATAAGTTCAATAACAAAAATGTCAATTTTTTTCAAGGAATTGGGATCACACTCAACATGTTTAACCCCGCCACAAGGCTCAAGTGCCTTCCCCCAAGTCAGAAATTGATGTCATTGGTGTTTCTTTGTTTCATAGGTTATTTTGTTAAATGTTTATCTGCAAAGTATTTTAAATAATATTCAGGTAAAAGGAGAATAATTATACGCAAAGATGTGCACATTTTATTTATATAAGCTGGGATTAAAAATCCCAGATATAAGTCGATTTAAAACTTTTCACAAGAAGAGATATAAAAAAATCCCAGATATAAGTCGATTTAAAACTTTTCTTAAGGAGAGAAGACCAATAGTTATTTACAAAATTCTTATCCAAAAGTCAGCATATCCCTAAGACTATCTTAAGACACCTAAATTGGCATCTCACTTTAAGATGATTCTGAGATAGATCCTGAGTAAAATATCTTCGAAAATTACGCTTAGGACTAGAAAAAATGTCCTAAGATGGTCTTAAGATATATCGTAGTCCTGAGATACCTTCCAAATTAAAGCCATATTCATATAAAACGAACATTTAAGTTTTCCAGAGTTACATTCTTCTGATACGTTTGTTCACAATATTGATAATAATTTCCGCAGCGAATTTGATGTGAAAATATCTGTGTCCGGCCAATATTTGAACACTTTGATTTAATACTGCATTGTCTTGCCTAATTTTGGTAAATTCTTATTACTTATTTTGTCACGTTTTTAAAGAAATTTATAAAATGCAAGACACATAATAATCTCTCCTTTATTGAAACATATAGAAAAATTCCAACTTTAATTACCATTTCATTTTCCCATCATTTTCGTGCTTCACGGAGAATTGAAATTTGTACTTTGTAATGCAAGTGTGATAGTTGATTTGTAATAAAAATCTGAAGAAACTTCTTAATTTGTTATTTAATTAATGTCTAAGTGTTATATAACTTTACTAGTAAAGGTAACCATTTTATCTCCGCGAATTTTTTAAAAGTTGAATGTTCCTGTCAGCGAACTAATGATATTTCATTTCCACGAACGAATTTCATCTCGCGAACGAATGATATTTTATCTTTAATAATTAATTATCGTAATACCACGTAAAAATGCAGGTATTGGCACATGCCTAGTTTTCGCTCACCTTTATACGAATATTGTAAGTTTGGTCATTATTCATACAAAAACTGGCAGAGGCAGCAAAATTAATATATAATATATGATAATTTATGTATACAAAAATAACGGACATTTTGTATATGTAGATGTAGTACAGGGTAAACTACATGTACAGCTGGTATATTAAACCACAGATATATACTATTGATTAATTTTAAAATGGCCAAAGCACGAGTGAAGGAGGGGAAAGTCTTAGAAATAAAAGAATAAAAAATATTTTTTATTATTTTTAAGCACAATTTTTACCTGGACTACTTTAAAAATTAGCGGAAATGAAAATACAAATTCGCGGTTAATGAAATAAATACTTTCGCGGAATTGAAATGCGACGGTATTAAGGTCAGAACATTGAAACAAATTATCCCCAAAACGATAATGAAAAACTTCACTAAACTTAGTCTAAGGATAAATCATACAGAGGGCAAGTCATACCTAATTTTATTAGAATTAAGTGGTAAAGAAAATAAACGATCATCGCTGTTGATAACTTAAATCACGACTGCACGACCTACTAGATTGGAGGTACCAACCTGGTCAGTACCTTATTTTTGAGGATGTTGATGCAGTAATGTAATTCACGAGGATTTTTCACAATCTTTTGGTGTTTCGTAATTTTGTCAAAAATCCACATTCGGTATAACAGTTTGGTTCAGGTATAGAATACATTTATGGTAATTAACGGAAAAATATTAACATGTATGTTCTTAATATTTCAAAGATTGTTGTGTATTGCCGCGCACCGGCCGTGTATGGTTGACGAACTACATATAATTATACACTGACGCACAGCGTCTTGATTTTAATAAAAGTAAATAGAATGGAAGTCATTTTTGTGTTTGTTTCTGGTGATATTTTCTGTTCACAGAAAAGCAGCAACGTATAACACTATACATTGTTTTCGCAGATGCTGTCGATAAACTTCACGAGTGATAAGTACTTGTAATACTTTTCGTACTAGTTTGACTTCTTATTAATCATGCGTTTATGTTCCCTTTTTAAGTTAGAGACGGCCATCCACCAAATAACAGTTGAAATTATACTTCTACACTTCTACAGGTTATAATACGGTCTTCAGTAATGAATGTTTTATTGTCTTATTTTTGACATTATAAATTATGTATAAAAAATAAGAAAATATGTTGGATAATATCAAGAAAACCGCACCACAACTTTCAGAACATTTATCTAGATGACTCCACAATCCTATTAACAAGTGTACTTATGCTCAAAGGCAACACAAATGGATGGTAAAGAAAAAAACTACGTGTTCATTTGCAATAAAACATGCATAAAACACTCAAGGTTGTTATCAGAGTTTTTCGGTCTGTTTTTTTCAAGAGTTTTTTTATAAGAGTTTTCCGTCTTTTAATATACATCTGTATATTTGTAATTTTGTTATTTGTTCTGTTCATCGATATTGTTAAATATGTTTTTATTGGTAAATCATAGTGTTATGATTTTTTTCATCAATTATTAATTAATATTGCCCCATAATTAATACTGAAAACTGAGTAAGGCTTGAAAAATGACAACCCATACTTGATTCAATACGCAGTATTACTTCTTTTTAATATATACTAGAAATAAACCCCAATAGCTTCTATTCTAAATGTCTTCAATTTTGTAGAAGGAAAATTTCATTAAAAATGATAACTTAAAAAAAAAATGCTTACCAATGCAGTGTGATTAAAATCCCATAAGTACTGTAGCAACTATTAAAAAATATTTAAAAGATAAACAAAAAACAATAGATACATTCTACAATTTTATTGTAAACAACATATTTGAGAAAATTTTGACTTCATACTCAAAATTTTCTTGTCTATTATGTAAACTGCGAGAAGGCAGCAAAAGCACTATAAAATAAGTGAAGAAGATTCGGTGAACATTTTCATTTTGGACTAGTGGAATTCAACGTTCGACTAGAGAAATTTATGTCTTAACAGTACAATAAATATATATGTAGTTTCTAACAAATGCGGGTTTGTCATGTTCATATGTACAAATAACAAGTATATAACACAGTTCTTATCCACCAACCACGCCCCTCTTCACTCGGCGGTTCTTTCATATCATCAGAATATGTTGGGCAGTGTATTTTTACGTAAATCATGGCAAGATTCAAAGTTTGGCAACGTGTTTGAGTTTTCCTGATCTAGCCCCTTCTGAAACTTATCACGCACTATTTTACTGGTATATCTGTAGTACTTCTCGTATCATACAACACTTCCGTTTCCGACTGTTGCATATTGACACGCCGAGAATGACGGTTGTCTTGGTGGGTAACCGAACGTTGAATGCTGTTTAGCTTTGAGTCTAAGAGAAGCTATACTGCTAGTGCATTGGTCCCTGTTTGCCGTGTACAAGTATGGAGCGCCTGGTGGTCCATAAGGACAAGCTGTGCCAGAGGTACCCATATTCGTTGGTACATTTTGAACATTTGGCACCATGGCATTGCTGATACTGTTTGACATACTTGATGGAGCTGAGAAACACATTGGCTGTGTAGAAACAACGGAAGACAAGTGTGGATTAACAGAATTCAGTCCCCATGGAAAAGTTTTTGCACCAAGTGGGCTTGGGACTTTTGTAGCCCAATAATTGGGATTTGTGTACCCATTATACAGAGAATCGTCAAACGGTGTCTGCATTAGTCCCGTAAACTGAGATCCGAATCCGGTTTTAAAAGTGTCAATATTTCTTTCCCTTTTCCTCCATTTGGCCCTTCTGTTCTTGAACCAGACCTACAAAGAAAGTAAATATTAAACTTCTGTCAACACAATTAATTCACTAATTGGATGTAAATAGATATGTCCAGTATATGTGAGACATATAAAAAGATAAAAATTCTCTATTAGTTTAGCATTTATCTACCGAAAATTCAATATCATTTTGAAACCGTCATATGTTATTTACACAGTGAGGATTTTATACGACTACTCTATTTGGAAACGGCGGAGAACTGTTACTTTATTAAATCATAAACTTAAAAATTTGCTAATAATTCTTCATGAAAAATTTATAAAAATTTATAATGTAACTTTACAAGCAATTTAGGAAACTAATCAGCAATATCGGTGGTTAGCTACTGTATATGAAACTTATTAGCATAGACAAGCGATATACCATTGGAATCTAATATTGAACCCCAGAGATTAATAAATTATAATTCAGTTAAATATCGAAAAGTCAAGTACTTGTGACAAAAAGGACGGCGGCTTCATTGGAAATAACAGAAAATTTTTAGAAAATGAATTCAGTGTGTTGCATAATTAGAAGCATATTTAACACCATGTTGTGTATCACTTGATACAATCTGACAACAAACTGCGTGGCAAATTAGGGGAGGGAGATATAATACGGCACTTGAAATTTATCCGTCAGAAATAAGATAAAATTCATTGTATAAACTTCTCACCCCCTCCTATCACTGCATTTGAAAGCTGATAACTTTTCTAACACCTTATGCAATAATTTGTGTATCTAAAATCAAATACATCTCGATAAACTGATATCGTTATTAGCAAATTTTTGAACGTGACAAAATGAAAAGATTTCTGGATAGCAAACCCATAAGTCATCACTATTAACTTAAATTTGTTGTTTTATTTGCTATAAATACTTAGAAAATATTCCTTGAAATTCTTTATTTGTAGGTGCACTGAGCAATTTGTTTCTGGATAGCAAAACCATAAGTCATCACTATTAACTTTAATTTGTTGTTTTATTTGCTATAAATACTTAGAAAATATTCCGTGAAATTCTTTATTTGTAGGTGCACTGAGCAATTTGTTAAAAAAAATCGATCTCACCGATTTTTGTTCCAAATGTATTTAAGGAATTTAATAAATATTCCTCAAATTATTTCTCAAAACGTTTTATGGACTTCCAACACGAGCACTTATATTAAACCAAATTACAATGTAATATTTTATCTGTCAAGAATAAGACCTACCCTAACTCTGGCCTCCGTCAAGTTTGTCCAAGCAGATATTTCCTCCCTGGTTGCCATATCCGGGTACCGATTCCTGGCAAATGTTGCCTCTAACTCCTGTAATTGTTGACTGGTAAAATGTGTTCTTTGTCGCCGTTGTCTTTTTTTCTTCTTGTCATCTTCTGAACCACTGTCCTCACATTTCAGTTTTGAACTGTCCATGGATTCTACAATTATAAAAATAGGATTTTATTTCATCAGATTTTTTGTAAATATAAAAATAAGTAACTATAATTTTCTTTAAAAACAATTGTCAGTCAACATAACCGACTTTCCGAATAAGAAAAATAAAAGTTTACAGAAAATAAACTATCAAGAGGAAAGAATAAATATTTAAATAATAAAAAATACAGTCATACATACTTTATTTCGAACCGAACGCTTTAAAGTTTTGTTTATATTTTAAAATTTTTATAATTTAATGAATTTTCACTGCAGTATTGTACAGAGTTCATGCTACACTTTAGGTAATTCCTTTTAATTTGATGATAAAGTAAATTTATTTAAAAGGTTTATAGTTTTATTAAAGAATTTAAACAACAAAAATTCATTTCGTATGATTATAAATCACTACTTATTAAACAAAAATAAATAATTTACTACATTTTACTGGGAACTTTTCTGTTGTTTGAAATTCCTCACTAAAGGAAAATAAATATTATTATAATGTAATACTCGAAAACTTATAATACTTTTTAGACGAAAGAATTGTAACGGGAATTTAGTTGACATGCAATCGAGACGGACGTTTTTCAAGTCAAATTGCAATTTGACATAAATTGTAATTGAACTGTAACGAAATTAGCTAATATGATTTTCAATCTAATTCCAAAAAACAGTCAAAATATTTTGACATTTTCAAAAAGGTAACATTTTGTTGAAATTATATACAACTTGGTCTGAAGTTACACTTGTCGATACTATATCTTGACTTTAATGAATTATATAAACGAATTTTTCCGAATGTGAAGGGTGTATTTTGTCCTAATTTCGTCTTTATTAATTCTAATTTGTAGATATATACACTCAAAGTTTGAATACGATGATCTATGGCGCCTCGATACTTCATCGACCAAGGAATTTACTACAGCAGATAGGCCTTCTGAAAGTACTTGTGCTAAAGCTTAAAGCCTACTGTGAAACTACTTGACTAATTTGATGTAGAATATTAACTCACAGCAGTTTTTTTATTCATGTACATTTTAAACATTTTGTATTACTTATTATAAAATTGAAATGTGTAATTTTTTTCTTTCAACTTATTTTCTCTAGAAGAACAAACATAAAATAAAGTAATGAGAACCATTAAGTATCATTTCTCTTGGTCAATATGAAGGGTCGATTTCATGCTGTTCATTAGAATGGAAAACGCTATAGAGAGCAGGAAGGCGTTAAGAAAATTTGTTTTTCACAAGTTTATGTTCAAAGAACAGAAATCAAAATAAAATTAAGTCAAAATCGTAACTATCCTGGCGATTCTAAACTTGAAATACATCAGAAATTAATAAACATCGATGGTTATCGACAGTTTTTGGTTTCAAATTTCTTGACTGTATTACTTAAATCTATTAAAAGGCCAACAACCTTTGATAAACTTAACCTTTCCTATTGTTATTTTTTAAGGTTTAACCCTGCCTTTTGTGTCCGTTTTGCGGTTGATTAGAACAAATCAGTTGCGTGTAAAAATAATTTATGCTTTGCAAACGTTAAGTTCATTTTAAAAATACTTAAAAACATTTTCTGGAAAAATGTTACCAAAGAACATCTTAGTGTGTGTCATAACGTGTGGAGTACTTACTTAATTAGCTTCATTTGAGATGAAATAAATATTCACTTAAAAATGTGGCACCAAAAGTGCTACTAAACATTAACAGCATGTCTAAACTGCATGTCAGAAACATGTTAATTCAAAAATTAATATTTAATATTTTTCGGTATAAATTTCTGCTTCGTTAATTGGATTTATATATAATCACGGAAATTATTTTAAAAAATCAGAGTTAAAAATTTTACTAACAATATTAATGAAAATTCTTTTTTGCAAGATATTGACAACTGTGGTTGACGAAGCCCTCTTCAGAGGTACTTGACAATACAAAGGTCGCACTCACGTCCTTAAAATCCATCAAAATTTATTGCAAAAAATCACACAGATATGTCGTGCCTAGAGAGTCTGGTATTATATCTTGTAGAGATGATTTATACTCCAATTTGAAAAGTAAAATGGAAATACTTACATCTGCGATCAATATACAAAAATTAAATCTTTTACCATGACAAACACGTTTGTAATTTTGAAATTGTTAGGTCTTATCTCACTCCTAAACAGAAGGAATATTTTTTCTTTTATTATACCTATATTGCTAATATATGTAATCATAAAACTATGATAAATATGTAAAGAGTTTTTTTAGAAGACTTACCAGAATGACTTTTGTCAATAGAGTTTTCTGTAGAACTGGGTGATTCCAACATTGTAGCATGTGTAGCACTAGAACTGTGTGGGACTGTCAATGATGATTCAGTAGTGCCTGTTGGTACAGTATCTAAATGGTGCATGGTCATCTTTGTATCTTGGTTATGAACACTAGCAACGAATTCTTCTAGAGATATATGTTCACTCATATGTCCATGTAAATATATAAAGAAAAGTTGTATTTATATTTCTAATCCGCTTTTGGACCAGAAATGAAAACTTTAAAATATTTGGTATCAATAGAAATAACTTTCAGTAAGTATCTGTTTATAGATAAGTCCCATTTGATCTCCGTCCGACTATCTTGTCCAGCTTTTCACAGAGTCTACTATCAACTTTCGGCTCACTGGAATACCATAATGTTAATGTAACAAGTTTAAGCTGATTTAACTTTATACTCCTTAAAATACAGAAGATTTTTGAATATGTAAAGACTGCTTATCAAGCTTGATATAAACAGCAACACATCAATCACAGATATATACCCCTTCCTTTCGCCTTGTGGGCATGTGCTTGTTGTGACGTCACAAGTATGAACAGCAATGGCTACTGTCTTAGGAAGTGAGCTAGCCAATCACATAAGTGTCTTTATGATCATTAGCCACGCGCTAATTTAAATATGAATCTTCAGGGCAAAATATTGAAGGAATTAAAATGAAAGAATTGTTTACAAATTGGTAATTCATTTTCACTCGATAATTAGCATAATACTAGAACGATGAAATTTAGCGGATCAGCGAATATATTAATCGTCAACATATTTTTATTAAAGATTTGGGTTAAACTAACATTTATAAAATGTATATTTCAATAAAACATGTAAAAGTGAAAATAACGGACAGAAAAATTGTAAATCTGTAATGAGTGTAAAAAAAAAACAAAAACAAAAAAACTTTTGCCAGATCCCAAATCGCATTTGTTTTTTAGGAAAACAACATCCACAACATCTGTTCATCATAACATTTTTAATGAAAAATAATTAGTTAATACCACAACAATATAAGACATTGACATAAAAATGTAAAAAAGTGCACAAAATTTAAATTTTCAATGATTCTTTATAAATCAATATTTTATATATATTTCATAAGACAAAATAGTACAAAATGTCAGACCGTTTTAATATGGTCTCCAATACACATCACAGTCTGCATTTTACTAATTATTTAATCTGTGTCATTTGTAATCACAATAGAACAATTATAAATTATAAGTTTTCAATATGTCTTTAACGGAAATGTAGATGTTATCGTCCACAGACATAGTGCGAGCACTTGGTACGTCTGGCAAGACGGTATTTTATTGCTGTTAGCACTTGTGTCTGTCATAACCCATACTGATTTATTCTAAAAGGTGTTAAAATTATTATAAATCATTGGCATACTTATCACTTTCAATTACAATCTTAGTTTTGTATATTTTTTAAAACTTAAATCGTTCAAATTAAAAAAAATCAGACCATAAAACATTTGATAACTGCACTGATATTCGCATGTTTTTCTGTAAAGAATAAAAATATATTAAAAAAATATTTCCAGTTTTTTATGGATGCGGAAAATATATGGTTCATTTTTGCAATATTTATATAAAATAGAAGTGAAAATTAAATTTGACACCGGAATCAACAAACGATGGTCAGATACTGTTGGAAATATTGCATCATGTATATCTTTATTTTTTAAAATCATTTTTTATTTCTGAATATGTACTACAAATATTTTTAAAAAAACGAACAGAAAGCATTTTTACTAAGGTTAGAAGAAGTTAAGAGAATCGTATAGGTAGTGATGATCACAATATAAATTCATCCCACTGACGGAACGTGCGTTTTGTTAAAAATGGAATCCGACCATGGGGTGTATTTATTATGAAAGAAACTGAAATAGTAAAAACAAAACTGATAAGTTTCTTTCTTTTTTATTGAATCTTCTTCAATTCTCTTCATAAGTAGGACAATTTGAAGAAAACTGGCTAAGACTTTAAGACAACTTAATATCCTTAGGTGTCAAAAGGTGTTTGAAAAATTCAATTTTGTCGCATAAAGTGATTGGAACATATCTAATAATGATCAACAGAGATAA
Source organism: Geukensia demissa (assembly GCA_034783895.1). Taxonomy (NCBI): domain Eukaryota; kingdom Metazoa; phylum Mollusca; class Bivalvia; order Mytilida; family Mytilidae; genus Geukensia; species Geukensia demissa. Next base: position 7,454,270 of record JARWCS010000007.1, on the reverse strand, counting down.
AATGAAAAAAATCCTAATAATTAAAAAGTGTCAAAACGGAATAACAAGAGCCTTAATTCGCAGTGAAATGTTACGGATTAACAACCTAAGGACACAGACATAGTAATAGTATTAACACATCGTTACCATGCTAGAGCTAAATGAATTTATCTAAACGAGAAGACGGGCTAATTGCACTTGGGGTTCTGTTGGACAAACAAATTCTTAAAATGGGTCATCATTTGTAAAATAAGTACATCTCAGGTCAGGTGTATTAAGAAAACTTAATTTTACAGAAAGATTCAAAATTTTATTTTAAATTAAAAATAATTAAAGAAAAAAATATATGAAATTTATAAACTGCAGTTCTTTGTTATATAAACTCCACATCAAAGCATACCTACTTCGAGGAAAAATACTGGCCTCTGAATCTCTTTCATTGTTTGTCTTTTTGTAACTATACCACACGTGTACAATATATTTTTTCAAATAAGACTATTGAAACCATCAAATTTATAAGGATAGACACGGCTGTAATTTTCTTTTTAAATAAAAATAATATTTATTAATTTAATAGCGAGGCTTCAAATTAGCATCACATTCAGAATCATTTTTGTGGTATCAAAGTTAAATTATTTATTGTACAGATCTAAAACTATTGGTGTGTGTGGGGGGGATATTTTTCATGTAAGAATCACTCATAAATAAAATTCATGTCACAAATTTCTGTGCATATTTAAGAATTCCCATTAAGACTGTTTAGTTTATTAAAATAGGATCTTCAACAAAGTTAACAGAACGAATGTTTCATCTTTGGGAGGTATCAATCAAAATAAAAGAAACAGATCTGTGACACCGGTATAATCCCAGAAGAATTGTCCAGTTTTTATTTTTCATTATTAATACAAGGATTAAGTCTATCAAACAATTTACTGTTTTCTTGTAATGCTAATGAGTCTGGGACATCTGCCGTCCTGTTCTAATAGGTGCTATACTGACCAGTTGTTTAGCAACTTTTAGTTGTCAGATTTGTCAAAGCGTCATTAAAATTATCCGCATGAATATTTTTGATAAAATATTAAATAAATGTGATGAAAGGGACACAACCTATCAAACCACCCGTAAATATACCCGATATAGATTATTTCCCTTTTATGTATTTTAAATGTAGTGTTATCATTACAAATATGACACAATTTATATAATGTTCAGTGTCATCCTTGGTTTTTGCTATAAAATGGACCAAGACAATTAGGGAGCTTCCAAAAGATAGATGGGTACTTTTAATAAAATAACAATTTGTAAATTTCGAATTTTCCAAGAAACAAAAGAACGATAAATTAGACAAAACATGCCATTGAGCATCTTCTGTACAGGTTGAACAGATTGTTACAAGAAAGAAGGGTTGTGATAAAATATTTTACGGACATCATTACGAATATAAATTATGCTGTGGTTCAAACATAACGGGATCGGTGATCAATAATTCCAATGTAAATTAGCGGCGAGGTATAAGACGGAACGTCTTGCCAGATGAACACTTTAAGTATCTATTCCTTATTATGCAAATTAGCAACACAACATCAAACACAGATATAATAGAAACTCTCGAAAACGACCGAGGACAATACCCGTACAAAGTAATCCGTTCGATATAACGATGTTATAATGACAACGCCTAATACTTTTGGAGAGAAGGTACTTGAAAAGTTTATGGGAGACCATGTGCCGTTCTGTTGTGAAAAACTTTAGTTGACATGAAACATGAAAAAGGTGGATAAGTATGACACGCTTTGAAGAAAAGATGCTACATCCAAATGTGTTTTATTTTGACACACTTTCACAAGGTTTTAATCCCACAATTCAATTTAATACTAAATCATAATCCAATTTGATATTAAATTGCTCAATGTAACCTTTGCTGCCAAACTTAGAGATTGAAAAATCTTTAATAATAAAAATGGACGTCTAATATAAATAAAGCTTCGAGAGAATTTAGTTAACTAATATTTATATAAAACCAAGTTATGAAAAATTCAATATATATCAATAGTTATATTAAAAAATCAAATGTTTTAATATTGATTGATTGATTGTTGTTCAACGTCAAATATTTCATGCATATTCAGGACGACTGAACAAGATGTCAAACAATAATTCACAAAAGGGTTAGGCCCTGGAATTTTTTAGCCAAAGGATAGCATTTAGGGACAATTTGGGTAGGGGCGGTATGGGTAGTTTTTGGTAGGGTAGGAGCGGAAATTTAGCCTAGGAAACTGGCCATATGCACCAACGACTACTCATTACAAGCTGTTGCATTCTCGATCTCCCAACACGGGGCAACGCTGCCGTCCGAGACAGATTTAGAATTTATTCATCCCGCCAAACAAACATACGCTCCTTTAGGAGGGGGCCTACCACTGGTTGAGAAACCGAGCAGCCTATTACCGTTCTTTGGATGGAACTGATCTTTCTTATTTGTCACTGAATTTATTGCCGCTTGTTCTTCTATATATCCATCTGCCGTGAACGAAGTGCTTCGTAAAATTGTTATTTTATCATCATCATTCTTAGAAAATGCATTTCATGCAATTCAACTACAAATAAATACAAAATTAAAATCGGAAAAAGGTTGTGCAAAGAAAGATAACGTATAAAATTTCTAAAGAACGCAATTTTGAATTAATGATCTACGAAGCATGGGTTTTTAGTGCTATACCTAAATCTATGTAGGAGTTTACATAGATGGTCGTTCAATGTAGCCTCACCAAGCGGCTACGACGTTGAACGCTTGCTCAACTCGCTCTTCCTGCAAATTTCTACAAGTTATCCCAAGGGCGCGGCCCAACTATTAAACTGGCCAGTTTGATTTCTCCACCAGCGGGTAGATCTCCTCCTAAAGGGATGTTTGTCATTTGAGCGAGCTATCAAGATGGGAGGGGGTCCGCCCTGGAAATACTGGTCCTCCAAAGGGACATCCCAAGCGGGGTTTTGTAAATTAATTACTCGTCCGATGGAAAACGCTAACGAGGCCCTGTAAGGAGACCGTCACGTTAAACATCGCTAGTAATAACTCATTTTGAGTGGCCTGAAGGCCGCAAGTTGCAAGGCTGAAATGTCCGACCCTATGATATCCATCACACAGTTATCAGTGGTAGTCAAAATTTCCCATCCTTACAATACCTGATTCCCTTTCTATACATATTGAGTTATTGTTTGTTGCAAACAATCAATTTTTGAGTAATGGTTCTGACTATATTATTTTCTTTGAAAATGACAAAATATTGAGTTCAATTTTGAAACAGTCAGTAAATCACTTTAACAGAATATGGAGTTCATATAAGCGCTGTAGTATTGACTAAAATTCCGAAATCTGGTGGGAAGTTCGTCTCTGAATCAAAAAAAAAAAAAAGAAGTCGATAATACCAATGTGGCAGAGGGAAATCGTCAGAAGACGGGCCAACAAAACGAAACGAAGGACAAAAATCAGAACACAAAACAACATACAGAAAACTAAAGCCCGAGTAACAAGAACCTCTACTAAAACGAGCGAAAGTTAAGGTGTTCCGAAAAGCAACTTCTACTTCACTATTCATATTTTCTGTACAGGCGCATTTATTTTTTAGCCATGGTCTTGTCTGTCCCTTACTTGACTTTTGCCTGCATGCCCTTTGATATCTTCGAATTCTTCCATAAGATATATTATGAGTCGGATCTACCTCCTGGCATACAATTAAAGAACACAACCAGGTAACTCTCTTATATCGCACTAGTTTTCTTTTAATGTAAAATGATAAGATATCAGGTAAATGTTAATGTCCACACAACGCCTTAAAAAGGGTGGAATCACACTCCATGTGACGAGCTGCATAGTATATGAAGAAGCAAAAGAAAATCAAAGGGCCAGACAAAGGGGGACAATCGACAGACATGGCAATCTCGAGAACATGTAAAAGACGGAACATGAGACATAATTTACATATAAAATAAAAAAAACAAACAACGATGAACAATGCGGACCTCATAAAAAACCGGGGGTTAACTCAGGTGGTCCGAAAGGGAAATTGAATCATCTAAATAACAGAATGTGAAACTTGAAAATCATACTAGCTTTGCCTTTCCTATCGCCAAAACCTGTATGAAGTCGGCTTCATATCAATAACGGAATAAATCGACAAGCTAGAGAGAGAGCACGGTTGGTGCACACTGGAATTCATCTCTCTGTTGAAAACACGCCCAAAACTGAAATGAAAAAATATGTTGACGATAAAAAATCACTCATTTTTTGCAAAAGATGTTTTCAGAAAATGATTTTTTTGGAATGAGGATTTTGTATTACAAATTCAGATTTTTCCTCTCCATAACCAAATATCTTTACCTGCATTTGCAATCTTTAAAAGAAAAAAGTTGTACCAAAGTTTTTACTTTGTCTTTTAGTCAAGATAAAGCGAAAGAAAACAAAAGGACCAGATAAATTGGGACTCGACTGAAAAATACGCTATATGACAAACAGTGTTCATATAATACGAAAAAACTAAAAACAAACATAAAACTTCGAACAATGCGGATCCTAAAAAAATCTTAGATAAGTGATGAACTCAGGGGTGTTCCGGAAGGGTAATCATTACCTGCCTCTTAAAAGAAACCCAACGCATTTCCTATCCGGTATTAGTTATTTCTGGGTAAAAGGGAAGGTTCCAAGAGACTAAAACCTCCTGGCGATGAAATTTTAATAACCTGTGTTTGGTTTACTCTGCAACTTCACAGGAATGTTTCCGTCTTCATCTATGGAACGGTCGAAAATTAAACAGATTTATGTAAAAAAAAGGGTAAAGAGATTTTCATCGTCACCAAATGTATATGTTCAAGACACATCCTTGATTATTGTTTTTCAGTAAAGGAAAACAAACTGTATATAGCTGTGATAAGCGTCCATTGAGACCATTTATTACACACGGATCCTTTAGTTTAGTTGTTAGAATACATGATTTTATTGAAAAATACCTATTCTATGTTTGATTTAGACTGACACGTTATAATGTGTTACCTCCTTTGAGCAACCCGTTTCTTGTAATCTAAAGACAAAACGCTCTTTAATAGCAGGAATAGCAGACTGAAATTACTTTCAGCAAATTGCGAGCATTATTTACTGAGGAAGTGCCTCCCATTTCGCACGTAAACAATACATGTCGTGTTAATATTATCATTGTTTCGGTACATTCGGGTAAATTGAAGGTGATCGGATTTTATATTTAGAATGTGTTGAAACTATTTTTTGGCTTAATTTTCACCAATAGCTATGTAAAGAGAAAGGGAGAGGTAGAGAGAGAGAGGGGTTAGTGTACAGATTAATCCTGCTACATGTTTCAGGCGCTTGTCAAAAGTCCAGTAAAGAATAACTATGTGAGAGATCGTAAATGCATAGTCCAAACAAACATGACAACAAGCAATACAGTCGTACACTCGTAATTTATAATAAAACGCTTAGTTGCAGGATGAAAATAAAAACATGACTATCTTATAGCTACGAGTCATGAATGTGAATAGGTGCCGGACCTGGAATAGGAGGTACTAACTCTTCATTAGCACATCACATGAAGAGTCCAAGACGCTGATCTTTTTGTTTCCGTGTTAATAAAGCAAAGTGGTATTATATAGTCTTCTGTTATCCCAACGCATTATGAGAGAACCGAAATATTAAATTCGAAAACTAGCTGACTATAGTGTCTTCAAATACGTAAGCGTTTTTAAGAAATGTTGATTTTCTAACGAAAATCGTCGATTTATTAACCTTTTGAGAATTGCCGGATAAAAACAATACATGCATCATTGCCGGAAAATATCAAATTCAATTTGTTGGAAAATATGATTTAAAATACAAGATAACATAATCGTGTAACTCGCCAATTCCTACTATTTTCAATTTAATTTTACCAAACATTTGAGCTGTTTTATTACGAAGGGTGCTATTGCTCTACATTGTATTTTCAAGTATATGAAAGCACCAGAACATCTTAGTCCAGGATAGGTTTTCTTGGTTTGGGCCTTGGTTCATAGGCCATTTGGCTCACGTCGTTTTATGATGTTCCTCAAATTGTTATAGAGTGGTTTGTTTTGTTATGGTTCTTTCTTATACGGTGGCTATCGGGGTGTTATGGTTCATTAAGGTTGTTATCATTTTCGGCAGCAGATGGTTTCACAAACATACCTGTCACGACACGCTAATAACAACCACTGAAAGAGAAATTACCACAGAACCACCAAAACCATTACACATACTGGAGAAGTTAACCGTCTGTCCTGGAGTATGATTGTATATTGGCGCCTTTTACAGCTTCCGTTAAAGTGTGGACTCTGGTTCATTGTTGAAGGTCGTAATAGGACCTGTAGAAATTTAGATTCGGCTGTCATTTTGGTGGATGGCTGTCTCGTGGACAATCATGCCACATCTTCTATTTCAATAAGAACTATCTGCTGAACTACAAAAAGAAAAGAAATTGGTCATCATTTCGGGAATACAGTCCTGAACCCAGAACAAACAACCACAAGGATCAAATGGAAAGAAGATTTCTTATTAATAGTAGAAGTTTAAGAATTAAAACGGATATTTCAAAAAACCAGTGATGCACCAACAATTTACAGAGACATTGAGAGGCGCGTGGCTGTAACTTTACAAGTCTCCACATAAACCCGCAAATTTAATTACAAGATTTAAGGTATCAAGAAAAAATCTTTTATCTATGCTGGACATCTTGTGATATATTTCATTTCATAAGATACGATACTTTATCATGATGATTAGTTTTAAGGTATACAGGCGTATTAATTTAGGCTTCTTTGACTTATAATTCTAACTCATTACGTGTCGTATGTTACGCAAGAATGTGTTATTTAAATCTGAAATATATTAAAAAGAATATTTACAAAGATAATTGAGAATATACTGCCGAAAGTTTTCATTCAAATTGGGGATCAAAGTGAACTTGCTTTTGGATTTAGTGGGGATTTATTTCCCGTTATGACACGAATTTTATTGATATTATAAATTAATATTGCTGAAATAAAAAATAAATGTACACAGTGTATTCGACGTAAGAAACACAGAAACAGATGCATTTTTGTATAATTTACAACAAATTGTGGGTTGAATAATTCAAATTTTGATGAAGGCTTACATTTTTCTTTAATGTGAGGATTACTAACATGGGCGAAGATTCTTTTTTCTTTAATAAGCTATGTTTTCTGCTATGTCCCAATTAATAAATATATTTAAGAGCGGTAGTATATTTTGTCATAAAGCGACTTCCTACCATGCTGAACATGTCTGTGGTAAACGTGATAATTGCTGTTCTTTGTACTGAAAGTAAGATCTTAAGTTAGAAGTTACAAATGGGTTTTCATTGCACTATTTTGAGAAATTAGTATTTATACCTTCACAATATATACGCCTTTTAAGTATTTATTTGATAATGCTCTTTTGAATATATATTATATTAGATTTTGACACCACTATTCCCCATTTTTAGCTTAACGCCTATTGAAATATGTCTGGCACTATATTAATATATAACTAACTCAACGCCAGAAATTGCTTTCTTCATTAAAAAATTATGAAATGTTTTCGGACCACCTGTGTTCACGTGTATGCAAAATAGCCTTTTGTCTTCATGAAAAACATAAACAAAATTAAAAAGGCAAAATAGCAATTTTTTCACCCTTATTTTTTGAAAAAAGTAAGTTCCTTTGAATATTTATATATGTCTTGAATGCAGAACCAAAAATAGTTTGCTTACGTGTATTTTATGAAGATTACGTCTTATTGGTATAAGTATTAGGTTGGGTCTGCATGCAAAACATAGGTAAAATAAATCATTGCAGGATAATTTTATTTTCTTAAAGTGTAGGAAAAGGTCGAAATGTTCAAAATAGCATTTAAATATTTAACAGTCAGGATAACTACCAAAATGGAAACCCTTAAACTCTTAATTTTTGTGCGGGAAAAATTCTGAGCATGGAAAGATTTTGAAGATCTGAATATAATCCCAAAGTCTCATCAAGTTTGTATGCTCAGATTTTTCTCCAGCATCCAAATGAAGTTTTCTTACCTTGAACAATAAAATTTACCTCTTTTTTTGCAAAATAAATTCAATTCTTTTGAAAAATTGTTAAATAATTTTTAATAAAGGTATAAATACTAATCGATCAAAATAGTACAAAGAAAATTAATTTGTAAACATTTTATTTTTTCTGGATTTTGAAGTCCATTACAAACCATCCATAGAATTTATTAAATCAATTACAGAAGCGTAATGATTGTTTTTTATTGAAATATAGTAGGTCAAAACACCTCGAACTTATTTTCTACACAAGAAAGTCATACCTTAAATATTATTTAAAAAACTCATATTAATTAATAATAAAAGTTTATATGC
>JARWCS010000007.1:7386243-7399331 GCA_034783895.1 Geukensia demissa | reverse complement strand
CTAATAGTCTTATTCTACATACTCTTACATGTATATTGCCTGTCAAAACTGTCCCACTGTATACCGTCATTGACGCTATTGCTATAGTATTCGGGAACCATGCGTTTAAATATTAAATCGAATAATTTGGGATGATATCCCCACATCCTTTTAGTACTAAATGTATTCAGGATTTGGCTTTTACACAAGTTGTTTAAAGCTTTGAACATACTGTGGTTTTTTATTGTTCATTAACCTTGAAATACATGCAAGTTAAGAAACAGAAAAAGGGTATAAATTATCTTGTAGAAATGAATGGTTCATAACACTTACTGTTTTTTTTTAAATTCATTGTTATTACATAAAAATTCCCATTTTGGGTCCCATGGGTATTTCATTGTTTTTAGTACACTATGACGTCATAATCACAAGTGCCGTGAAAAGTAAAAATCTGATTTTAAATGAGTTTGTTTGCCAAAGTCTAACGACGTTTATGCATTTGATCTCTATCATCATTACAAGGTGGTACAAACTAATTTTACACAATACGTTTTTATATTAAATAATCCCTCAAATTCGAGATCAGTTTTAAATTTTCAAGAACAAAGGTCTGAAATGTATAAACAATTTTGGATTAATGCACAGAATTTGCAAACTCCATAGATATGTCTTACCCAGTTATCTTTTGTTTCGGCATATTCTTTAAGTTTGGCCTGCAGCAATTCTCCCTCTCCTCCTGATTTGCCGAATTCTGCAACGACATCTTTAGTTTTGGCATATTGAACTGGTGATAGAATTGGTTGTATAATCTCAATGTACTTCTCAAGTGTCTTGTGTAGATCTGGAATGGGTAGTTTTGGCAAAGGATTCTAAAAAGAAATTAACAGAATGCAGCACCAGAATGAAACCTTCAGGATACAGACAATTAAGGGATTGCTATCACCTTTAGCACTGTAATCTAAAGTTGGTCGACTATTGTTACTTCATAGCCTCAAATTTTATTTTTGGGTTCTTTAACATCTTACTTCCAGTGTGGATCTTTGTTCAAATACGAATACCCGATAATTAATCATTTTATATATAGTGATGAACTTTGACTACAACAAACGGGATACACGAGTCATCATTGATATAGAAATTCTGTATTTAGTTCGAGTTATGAAATACACATTGATCAGGATATCAACTCAAGTCCTATATGCACAAAAATGACTAAATATTCATGAAACGGATATATACATATTCATGATAACAAATATGAAAAATGTATAAATTAAAACGGTAACAGAATTATCTTATGAATAACACCAGAATTAAGAGAGTGTAAATACCGTAATTGCATTTAAAGATGTCTTAAAAAACAGGTAGTTCAGGTAGTGACATAAACAATATGAAAGTTAAACGGTAAAGCAAAAAGTTTTGAAATTATCGAAAAAAAACCAGACGCCGTTACCATCGTAGTATACATGAAAACGCAAATACGATAAGCCTTAGCTTAATAAATTTAAATTGATGCAGCGACATAAAACTAGACATGCATACGTACCGGTATACCACCACAAGAACTGAAGACATGTTTGACGTTATGTCAGCACCAAGTGACGTTGAATACATATTTTTCCACAAATCAATTGAAAATGTGTTCTATACATTAGTTAGTTAATAAATTGAAAATGTGTTCTATACATTAGTTAATAAATTGAAGATGTGTTCTGTACATTAGTTAGCTATATAGTTAATAAATTGAAAATGTGTTCTATACATTAGTTAGTTAATAAATTGAAAATGTGTTCTATACATTAGTTAGTTAGTTTTAAAATCATCTACATCTTTTTACAGTTATGAATTACGTTTGCATTCTGTACGTTGCGAAGTCAAAATCTCAATTTCTGTCGAGATAAATCACAGTAAAAAGGGCATCCGGGATAGATATCAACTTCCAAAACAAAATTATACAACTCTTGAAAATGCGTTTATAGGAATAACAAGCAAATTGTGACGTCTTAAAAGAGTACTTTATGTATACTTTATGTTAATTTGGGTTGTTGACGACAGTTTTTACAGGAGTATTTTACCCTGTTATTTTAACTTAAAATAAATTCTTCTTACTATGTATATACTCTCTGGTCGGATAGGGTGAACCATGTTATTCGTTTGTTACTGCATTTGGCTCATAGGTTTGCCTTTGTGTTATTTGTTTGGATATTTGTCCATTTTATGTAAAACTGCTTTTTATTTGGGGAGGTATAGAATAAGGAGTGGTATTCCGATCTTGTTGAAAGCCTTGTGGAGACCTCGAGATTTTTAAATTCCCTATCTTTTTTGTGGTTGGAGTGCAGTTTCTCTGACACTTAGCCCATATATTTTCATTTTCTTATTTATTTGCTTTAGACTACAATTTTCTTGTGTATAGATAAAAACTACCATGCAATACAAAAAATATCTTATAAGAAAGAGGTGATCTAGCGACGAACTCGAAAGTAATCGGAATATAGCAAATGCATCAAGTTGTTTGTACAGATTGGTTAAACCATAGTCGTTTTATAATTTTTCAATAACCATATATTTAATTTGATTAATATGCTACAAAAGATCCGGTTTAATAAATCAGAAGTGCACATGTGATGTCAAATACCCAAATATTAATAAGCAAATTTATGAAAATCAAATATAAGCAAGAAAAACCAACAAAAATGACCACTTTCGAGTCAGACGCATGCATTATACGACATGGTAAACTTGTTTTTGTTGGATCAAATAACATCTCCCTTCATCAGACGGGATATTTTGATAAAATTATTGGATACTAAAACACCGAATAGCTAAATAAAACACTGTCTAAAGGGAACTTTCTTGATTTTTTGCCAAAAAGGGTCATATCAATAAAGATGTTGATCAACGATAACAGAAGTGCAATTAGTCCCAATTGAAATGTCAGAGATCTCTTGATTATAGACTTGTATATATCGATAAATGTTGATATACTGTGACAGTAAACATGGTAAATATTAGTAAACTTAAATTTTTGATATTTAAAGAAAATATATGGGGACCACATCATATAGACAAAAATAAAAATAATTTGAAAAATTTTCCAAAAGGCTTTCTGCAAATTTGAAATATAACTCCTAGTGATGAAATCTTAATTGTCACAAAGTATACTGTATTTTACAGTTACTTGAAAAATTAATTCGAAGATACCAAAAGGGGCAGACAGAAATCGTCAAGTTGGAAGACAGACTAGACCATGGCCAAGAAAACGAAACGAAAGACAAATACAGAACACACAACACTATACTGAAAACTAACTAAAGCTGGAGTAACACGAACCCTACAAACAGATAGACCCCTTTAGATTTTTAGGATTAAAAATGTATGAATTAGCATCCTAAACTTCCATTTTAAATTGGTTTTGCCCAGCCCAACTGATAAGCTTTTAGTAGAGCTGCATTTGGTTTGTTTAATCGTTGACTTTAATTTTTACATTAAAAGTTTATATTTACTTCAGATTAACTCCATGACCAACATTAATTTAAGCCGGTAAGTGACAAATCCGCAAATAAATACAATAAATTGTGACACATATTTGCCTTTTCTCAGACAAATAAATGACATCTATTAATTCAGAGAAAATCATTCTTGACAAATTCCAATTAATTGAACTTCTGTATGTCACAATAGTTCCTCTGCGGTTACTGAGCTTCTTAGTAGAATTTGGTATATTATAACATCTCGCACCATGATTACAAGTCCCTGCAGTTAAAAGCAATATGGTTGATATGCGTAACTGACAAAAATCCTGGTTATTTGAAATTTCTTCCTCAAAACATATTTCATAATAATTTACTAAAATTGTGCCTGCATCAGATCATTTTTAAAGCAATAATTATTGTGCAAATAAAATCGAGCGTTAGCGTCTTCGTCGTACACTTGTTTGAAAATTGTCGAGTCGAGAAATAGATTATGACAGGGAATTTAAAAGAAAGCGTAAAACGCACTATACTGCAATTGGGTAAATGTTTGTCATCGTTCTGTGCTATTTTCCGTGAGTTGGGTTTTGCCCCCCCCCGCTTTATCCTCGTGGTTGTCTTTTTTCAGATTAATCATTCTAGAATGTTCCTTTTAAACTGCGTGTGGTAGTTTGTGGACCTTGACCTTATCCAAATAGTAATAAAAATAAAAGAAAATATTAAAACTGTATAATGATCAAAAGTTCTGACTTGGGAAAAGCACATGCAACATAAGGGTTAACATATAAAAATAGAGGATTTGGCATGATTGTCCATGAGACAGCCATCCACCAAATGACAGTAGAATTTTAACTTCTGTAGGTCCCATTACGGCCTTCAACAATGAACCAGAGTCCATACCATAACGGAAGCTGTAAAAGGCCCCAAATACAAAATGTAAAACTATACATAAACCACGCAAATCGACCTAATCTATTGCAAAAATGGTGAACAAATAACAATAAATGACTAATTAAACAACGACAACCACTGGACTACAGCGTCCTGGCTTGGGACATGCACATAAGTATGTGGCGGGGTTAACATGCAGTGTTTTCTTGGAACTAAACCCTTGACCATTCTTCTTGGATAAAGATGACATTACACATAACACATTTAAAGATATCCATTTTTTTGCAGAATAGTATCTAAACAATAATAATATCCAAATAAAACACATGTATGAGCAGATACTCCCTATGTTATTGCTCGTAGTTCAAAAAGACAAGCTTAGTGTAATTTTCCAGCCAAGGTCATCAAGCCTTTCAACACGGCAAGGAATCAAATACTAGTAAGTTAGCTGTTAAAGATTTGCTATTTTATATATTATTAACCGCCTCTTATGTGTTATGGTAAGCGTGATCGCCTCGGGTGCAGAAGGTCGTGGGTTCGATCACCGGCCTTGATAAACCAAAGGCATTAAAATTAGTTTTTGTTGCTTCTCCGCTGAGCACGCAGCATTAAAAATTAAGAGCAAAGACTCGTCAGCCAAGAGTCGGAATAATGTCTCTGGTTAAAATGGCAAGTCTGCTGTGTGAGATAGCACGTTAAAAATCCGGCTTAGCTTGCCGGTCTAGAACAAAGCAAGGTTCGGTTTATTCATCATCACTAATTAATATTCATCATCACAAATTAATGTCTGTCTCTTAGTATTGTAAAGTCGTAAGTATAGAAAAAGGGGATGTGGTATGATTGTCCATGTGACAGCCATCAAAAACGTTTAAATTACAAAAAGCCTTCAAAATGGACTCATATCCACATCCTTTTGCAAACTGTAAAAGGCTCCCGATATAAGAAATAATGATATTCAAGTGTAAGAACTTTTGGCTTTATAAGTATATTGTCTAAACAAGTAACAACAATCCACCGGATTACAGGTTCTTGGTTTGGGTCAGTCATATAAAGTATGTGGTGGGGTTTAACATGTTTGTGAGTACTTAACCCTCCCTCAGTGGTGTGAAATTAACGACATAAAACAAAACTGTAAAAACCGACTGCATAAGATTTAACCTTTTAAAGTCAATGAATAATGCACAGACAATAACAAATAAACCAAGACAACATCATGTAGCGACCTCTAAAAAGTACTCTTAAGTGAAAATATTTTCATTGTCTAATTTCTGAGTATAGCCAAAAAGTGTTCTGTAAATACAAAATAACAGATCTCTAAATATTTCATCAATTTTGTTTGTTTGATTGGGGTTTAATGCCATTTTCAACAAAATTTAAGTCATATCGCGTGGTCAGTTTTACTGGTGGAGGAAGCCGGAGTACCCGGTGTGAACCACGTGCACCGACTTTGGGCAGGCAACTGACAAACCGTATCACGTGCGATGCGATTCAAACGCAACCCTTTTTGTATGGTACAAGGTCAGGACTACAGTGATCTGTACAGTTATTTATATATAATTTAATATATATTTTCAGTCACATACTATCTGCATTTTATCATTATATATTAATTATTGTTTATATTTTATTATATCAAAGAAGTCTTGCCTCCGATTGTTATCTGTATGCATTTATATACCTATAAGCTGTATTGCTTTTGGTTTCAAATAAAATAATCATATTTGTTAACATTAAAAGAAACAAATAGGAACAAAAATAGAAATTGTCTTTTATGTTGCAGATACAAACTATCAGTCAGTAATACAATGCCTGTCAGTTACGACGTTTTAGTTGTAAAAAAGACTGCTAGTGTATTACCAAAAGGGTAGCAACTGCCATTTCTAGTTAAGGGCATGAAACGGAAACAAATTTGCAAACTATAAAAATCTTGTTATTATTGTTCTGCCACTTTCATCGCCAAAATCATGTGGGGCTTAACGAAAATTGATAAAAACGGAATAGTACATTTTTGATATTATGCAGGTTCATGTATCAGTATTATTTTACGCATGTACGATTTTTTATTTATGGCGATATAGAGCTTTTTACAAGGACTGGTATTCCATCCTTGTGGAAGGCCTTGTGGAGACCACTTGATATGTAAATTCCTTCTGTTTTTCTCGTTGTTGAAGTACAGTCTCTCTGACATTTACCCCATATCTTTTCATTTTCATATCAGATACAGACTTATGGAAAATTTGCTAATGATCATATATTAGTAATGATTCAGTTAAATGATTACTTCTTTTACTAATCATTAGTTAACTTGTGGGTCGATGCTTCGGTTGGTGGACCAAAGGTGCTCGGGGGGATATTCAACTGTCCAGTTGTCAGGCTCATCTGACATAACATTTATTAAATAATGTTGATCAGAAATTTGTTGCATTTGTTTAAATTCTAGAGCAATGAAAATGCGGAAAGGTTTCGAAACCTATTGCAGCTGTTCCTACCTCTGCATTTGGCTTTCCATTTCGATTCATCCGAGGGCAGCCGAGGCATAGAAATAAGCCGTTCGTTTTCTCCGCCTGCAGGTAGAACCTTCTGCGTTGGTTCGAGCGGGATGTATATAATCTCACCTTGCGTTCGCAAGGGTTTGAAGGGGAAAAGAATAGGACATTAAATATCCCCGTCCTGAAGGCACTGGTACTATAAAATGTGGTGTCCCTGATTGTGGGGTGTATACATTTCCAATTCGTCCGGTGGGAGACTTTAAAGACTCTCCTTGTCTACAAATTGCCTCGTTCTTAGCACGTTAAAGACGCCTTGTTACAGTTCATTTTGAGTGGTCATTAGGCGGCCAATTGAATTTTGTAATTTGAATGGTACTTTTTAGCTTTCATATTTTTGTTAACATGTGCTTGTCCTGAATAATTATTGGACGGACAATAGATGGGCTCAAACTGGGGAAAGTAGCTCACATAACATTTTGGTGTGGAGCTAAAAAAAATCTGATTTTTTCCTGAATTAGTAATAAAATATTTTGAAACCATGATGTTTTCTTTGTAAACGTCAACGTCAGCCAATTAAATTGCGAGAAATTGGCATTAAAACGGACCGGGACCTGAAGAAGACTGTTAGCTTCCTTTAGCATTTCAATTCACCGCTCAGAGTCAAGGACTTTATACAAGGAGGTAATTTTCTGATATTCGATTTAAACATACATGAAAATGTAATGAGCCAACTTCAAACATGACATCCAAAGGATGTTTCAAAAAACATTTTAGTATTTAAGTTGATTTTGTTCAGTGATTTTGGAGTTGATGTTTGAAAATCGGCCAATCAGAAACAGGAATTTTCCATATCGGTCATGTTTGGTGTCCTTTTGAGCTGTTAAGAGAAAACTTTATAAAGGACATACAGTAGATGTTTCCTGTAAAGAGAAACATGATAAAGCCTTTAGGCCAATCTTTCACTTGATGAAGTAAATTCGGATTATTTATATAACCCAATCAGAAACGAGAATTCTTCGTGGCAGCCATATCTGCAATCCGATAGGGACGAAATTAGCAGACTCTGCAGAAATTCTACACAATCAGTTCAGTTTCAATTTATTTAGCTGTTTCAGAGGACTTATTTTTAACTGACCAATCAAAAGCAATAATTTTCTATAGTGGCCATTTTTGTTGGCTGATTGAGACAAAAGTGGAAATTTCAAAACGTATCCCCAGACGCTTCCTTAAAAGTTTAAGCACATTTCAGATAGAAGATAGTTTAAAATCTGTCGGTCAGAAACAAAAATCTGTTCATGGCAAAAGGAACAAACTTTGTTAAAAATCTCCCAAAAATGGTACACAGTAAGTTTCAGTGAACTTTGTTCACAGGTTTCAGAAGATTTTATGTTTGCAAATTTGCCAATCAGAAAAAAAATTCCCCTCGGTAGCTTTTTTGTTGTTGTTTGATTTGAGACGAAATGAAGAAACTTTATGACGGTCCTCTTTGATGAAGGGATTTCAGAGGAGCAGATTAAAAAAATGCCGAACAAACAAAAGAACTGTGCCTGAAAGACATGTTTGTGATCACTTCAAAACAAATGAGGAACTTAGTAAATAGAAACCATAAATACTTCCTGTCGAATTTGGTTCCATTTGGCTTTTTGGTTTCAGTGGCCGCGGGGACAATGAAAATGTAAAGGTTAAAGGGCGGACAACATACATGTACTAGCTAAAACTAGAGTGTCTGACTCAAAATTTACATAAACCGCTAACTAACCAAAACATAAACACTGATAATATTACTCATTCAGACTAGATTACTTTTCTTTGATATGTAAGTCATACTTGATCCTATATATATATAAAAGAAAGAATATGGAATATATGCCAAAAAGTCACAATCCAAATCAGGCATTCGTTTATAACATATTCAAAGCCAAATTTTACCGCGTGTAAAGTGCTTTTCTGGATTGACGTTCATCGGACACGATAAGGATCAGTCAAAATATTAAGTTACATTCATGAACCAAATTAAATATACAGTTCATGGCGGAATACACGCCGATAAGCCAAATATAAAGATTACAATCTAGAAATTTTTCCAAAAATGTGAAGATGTAAACTTTATCTTTCCAACATTCATTCCAATACCTGACGATAAATAACAGCATACAACCCAGGCACGGGGAAATCTTTTTATGACCTCCAAATAGCACAAGAGAAAAACTCGTTCATAATATTTAGTATTTTTCACTTCTCAAGAGCAAGGGACTAGTCTTCAAATGAAATATTTAGTTTTTTCTGGCCTTTTTTTCATGCCATTGAAGTCCATGTTTTATATTTCTTCCGTAATAAAATATCAATGTAAAAAAATAAAAAAACCATATATTATACTTACTGTTATAGAACGGATTAACATGGATTACTGACCAAGTAAATGAGCTTAATCAAACTAAATTAAACGTTAATCCAACATAAACATAAATTAGAAAATGTTTAATTTAACCAAATATGCAAAATTGACTTTTTTATTTTGATTGTTTTGATAAAATCAGTAACATCTTTTACATGTAAAAAATTAACACTGAAATATTTGAATAACTTAATAAAGTACTCTCTTGATATTTAAAATAAGGTTTAACACTGGTTATTAAATTAGAAGTATTAAATACATGCAAATTGTAACTAAATTGACCCTGATATTCAAAATAGATAAGTTTTTTTGTATTCCAAATTTAAAAGTTAAAAGTTGAAAAGTGATCCACTGAATCTCACTGTTCAGTTAAACAAACAAAGGGTACAAACTCGATGTTGTAGTCAAGACATTAAAACTGGTTTTAGTTGGTACAGGTATAAATAAACTTATCGCTTCCTTACACAAATTTTAAATTTGTCATTGCATCAATCTTGTGTTTCTCCTTGTTGATTGACAACACATAATTAAATCGTCGTACATACTGTTTGAAGACACCTAGTGTTAAGAGGCTTGGCGTCTTATCACCAGGAATCTCACCCTGAGATTGCTCTCAGTAACTTATCTTCATTTTGCCTGAATTTTTGTTTAGTATATGTATTGTAATTCGGGTACTTTCTAGCCGGGAACGGTGACTTTCTGTTTGATTTTTATAGTTTGTCGGTTACTGCTTTTGTTTTCCAAGATTTTCCTTTGACCACTCTTTGGAGAGGGTTGGGTATCCACTTAACTAGTTTAACCCCACGAAATGTCTCATGTTCCTGTCCCAAGTCAGGAAATGTGGTCGTAGGTTTGTCTTTGTGTTTAATGTTTTGTTTCATGTACATTTTTTTAATATTCAGGTAAGAGCAGTATTATTTTACGTAAACATATTTTTTATTTAGGACAAATTTGGGCTTTTCACAAGGAGGGACATTCCATCTCTTTTTCTCGTGGTTGAAGTGCAATCTCTCTAACAATTATACCATATCTTTTCATTTTCATAAAAGAAGTGTATTTTGTCATATTTACCACATACGACCAAATAATACTATGTGGACGACATATGCATGAAATATTTTCTGCTGGACGTTAAGCAACATTTATTTAATTAATCAATAAAAAAATATATGTGTAAATAAGCAATGGGATTGCCAAAATTATTGGCAATAATAACAAGTTTCAAAGTTCTGACAACAATGTCGAATCAATTGTATCTTGAAGACCATTGGTTAAACTGAATAGTTGGTTGGTTGGTTGCAAGTAATTTAGTTACATGTACATCGGCAAATATCAGGGACCGAAAAATACTTTCCAAAGAGGGATAACCAACTATATATTTTCCTAAAACCGGAAACAATTCCCATTATTCATCAACACTCCTATGGATGGAGTTGATGAATCCCCTTTGGATTAACTGTTAAAAACTTCATGACAACAAAAGTACAAGTCGAAAAAAATAAAATAATACTAATACTAAAATCTTTATGTAAAGAGGGTAGCCAGTTTAGATTGAACCAATCTTCCACACGACTATTATAAAACATATAAATAATAAAAGCAATATTATACACAAATAAAACACAAATGCAGTCATACACTTACCCCGATATATTTTCATTTTCATAATAAAGAAAATAATAATGCAAACGCGCGCATTCTTGTAAATAAAGTACTCTTTCAAATATATACAGTGGTACACAAAAACGCATTAAAACACATGGAAAGTGTTTAAAAATTTTGATGTTTAAACAGTCTTTTGAATTGTAAAATACTTTCTGCGTTTTGTTATTCGGCAGGTAAGGAAGACTAAAGTTTTGCACCACTATGAAACTAGACTTAAACTTAATAATGAATGCCAGTGAACGAACCCACATTTCTTGCACTTAAGAGAATGTTCGCTTCCAAATTACTACCTTTTTCATACTTTTATTCCTTACTGGTATGATGTACTCATATCCCCTTTTTTATTTCATTTATCTTCAAATTTTTATTTTGCTAGCCTGCATTAAAAGCATTAATTTTCTTGAATTTAATCCATAAGCGAGAACGCAGACATTTGCTACGTCAATTTTTTGACCTTGTCAAACTAGCAGTGACAATCTTAATGGGCTTCCGTAATGAGAAAATCGTTTATTTGACTGCCAATGATACGCTTAAATTGTTTATTTAGATAGACTTGTATTTTATATTAAATCTGTAATTCAATGCACTGACCCGTGGGAATCGTATTATTGATTCCAAAAAGCTTTCGGTTGTATAATTTTGGAACCTTTCAATTTTTTGGCTTCATTAGCTTAGGGTGAATTAATTGAAGCCGGTGTCAGAGGTCTCACTGAACCACATAAGTCACTTTCCCAGTTCCGTCGTCTATGAGCAAAGTCTGCTTCTGCTTTGCAGTTATTTCCATTTCTTTTAAAATAAATTTTAAGAGTAGAAGTTTAAATTCGACTGTCATATAGTGGATGGCTATTTCGAGGACAATCATGACAAATCTCATATTTTTTCATAAGTAAAATAAAATGGAGCTTTTAGGAAATAGATAGGATTTGTTCTTGATGATCGTTTCAAGTTGTTCGCCTATTTTTACCGAAAGAACATAAAATGATTTGGACAAATGTTATATATGAACTTCCGTCTATAATTTTCTACAATATGATTCACCACACATTTTGTATTCCAAAAGTTTAAATAAGGAGGGCTGTTCTTCTGGGAATGCATTAACCGAACTGCCAACTTTCGAATAAATAGAAAAGGACTGAAAGACGTTGTAAATTAACAATAATTAAATGACGTATATAAATACAACAATCACGCCTTCTAATTCATGCAAAATAACAAATAAAAAACAAAATATAAATTGATACATTAGTAAAATTTGAAATTTTACGTTTAATTTTGACTTTAACAGAAAAGCAAAAAAATCGTATTATCATTATGATAAAATATAACAGAAGATAAACATTTAGCTGATGCTTACATTAACGTGACTAAATCGGGCAAATCGTCGAAAATATTGAAAAGTCAGTCCCCTGGACAAATGTGACAATGCCTGCATATTGGGCATGAAAAGCTACTGCAAATATAGAAGCATGACGTGCATTTATTGATATACCATAAATCATAAAGTAGTGAATATTGCCCTTCAAACTGTAAATATCAAAAAGAAAGATATAGTTAGATGTCAAAGAGACAGCGCACTGGTCTGCAGATTCTTTAACTTCTCTTGCATTAACCATTTCAAAACATTAATATTTTTGCCCAATTTCCCTCTATAAACTTTTAACTACTTTATTGAATACATCTGATCGCGCAAGAAAAATTTTGGGTATGCTATATGTACATTTCAAGGAGTAACCTCTCATCAGTATCATTAGAACTGAAGTATAGGAAGTCAAAGAAAAAAAATCGAAATGGGAAGCCAAATCCGACGACAGGGACAACTACTAAGTGCTATACTTTTCGAAGCCTTTCGTATTTTCAGTGCTTTAGAATTTTAGCAAATGCAGCAAATTTTTTGCAAACCTTGTTGATCAACTTCATGTCAGACAAGTCTGATAACTGGGTTGGCGAATACCCTTAGGGACCTGATATCGACCCAGTGGTTTCAAAATACAAAATTACCAATGTTGAAAAATATGGAAAATGGTGGGTATGCTATATTTACATTTCAAGGTGTAACCTCTCATCAGTAGATTAGAACCAAAACATAGGAATTTAAAGATCCAAACAGAGCCAAAGAAGCACTCAAGTCCAAACAAATCGAAATGCGAAGCCAATTTCGACGGCAGGGACAACTACTGAGTGCGATACTTTTCGAAGCCT
>JARWCS010000007.1:7312399-7332395 GCA_034783895.1 Geukensia demissa | reverse complement strand
ACAAAAGGAACAAAAGCTTGGAATCCACGAACTCCTTTACAAAACAGGAGTGGGATCAGGTGCTCCGGAAGGGTTAGCATCCCCTGTCCTGCGCGCAACACCCGTCGTGGAATATTAGAAATGACTCAAATGACCCTGTATCGCTCACTTGATGTAACTGTATTATGCTAAAATTTCAAATCAATTACCGATAAGACCACCTTTGATCATATTTCCCATATAGTCCTCTGTGAAACCTAGTCGAGAAGCGACTGCACAAAAGTATAAGTTCTGATGGAAAACCACCCAAAGATCATTTATCCCATAATAAAATTCAATAACTACATATTTGTTAAACAAAAATGAACTATCTGTTCAGATGGTCATTTTGAAGGTTTGACCGGTATCAAAATTACAATTCTTGCAAAGATCAATTTAATCAAATTTTAAAATTGATACCAATCGATTTCAAAAGAAATAATGATAATGTGTAAAGTTTAAGAATGTAAGACTTTAGGTGAACAATTACTTCATCAACAATATTTCTAATACTAGAATAAAATCTTATATTCTACAATTATGAAACTTTGTAACCAATTTTTATAATAACATAGATTCTGCAGTTAGTAGAAAGACAAGACAAATAGGAGTTATAAAGGAACAATAACAAAAGAATAATTTAATATGTAAAGGTGGGTTACCGGTCTGTTCATTCTGGCCCTCTCCAACAGACATCTGAAGATACTTAAAAGATCGTGATGGAATATATCCTCCAGTGTATCGTTTGTCTGTGAGCTCATCTCCACTCAAAGTGTCGGGTAGTCCGTCATCTTCTTCAGAAGGTAAGTCGTCTTCATCCCGCTGTTGGGTGGTCTCTGGTACTAGGAATAACGTTTGGTGGGTAATTATACATTGGTATCGTGCATTTTGTACAAGCCATGTAAGATGCAAATAGGTAAACAACAAAGGAAAAAGAGCACAATACTTAAAAGTATAAACGTGCAATTAATATCAAATTTTGTTGTCTTTCTTTTTGTTCAGTTGTATTTTTTGAATATATATATATCCTACCCCAATTAACCCTCATATTACGAAAACCGCCTCTGTGGTGTTATGGTTTGCATGCTCGCCTTGAGTGCGGAAGGGTCTTCGGTTCGACCCCTGACCGGGTCAAATTTGGCATTAACTGCTTCTCCGCTAAACACGCAGCATTTAGGAGTTAGAGCAAAGACTCGTCGGCCCAGGGTCAGAATAATGTTTCTGGGTAAAGTGGCATGTCTTCATGCGGACTGTTCCTTTCGTGAGCTAGCACGTTTACATTCCGGCTCAGTGTGTCGGTCTAATACAAAACAGTGTTCATTTATCATGCTTTCGTCCTCAATATGCACGAAATATTTACCAATAGACGTTACAACCATTTAATTGTTGTTATATACGTGTAAATAGGTAATTTTCTAATAAATTATTCAGCAGTTGCAGGCATCATTATTCCGAAAGTTCATTTTTATATGAAAGAATATCTCGGATAGTGTCCAATTATTAATTTTAAAATAAAATGAAAACGTGCTATAGTTTGTAGATTGTTTTATATTTCCAAGAAATTGTCATGGGCGAAAATTTAATCCTAAGAAACCGTAAATAAACTAGCACCCAAGGTAGCACTTTTCAAATGCTTCACAGGTACGCTTCAAATGCAATATGAACTTTATCCTTTATACATAATGATATAACAACACAATTTACAACAACAAAAGAGGGGCCTGCAAATTTTGTACATGTTGCAAGACAATAAACACATTTTATCTGGTATTTTACCTGATTGCTCTTCATCTTCACATTTAGCTAATTTCTGAAGAACTCTAAACGACGGTGATGGTATGTGTTTTCCAGTGTATCTTATTGACCCTTGTTCATATTTGCCAATAGAACCTTCGTCTTCTTCTGCAAGAACATATCTTAATATTAAGTCGGATACATTTTAAGGTTACCATAAAGAAACATTAAACTTCTAATAAACAATATGAAATTGAAAAATATATCTATTATATTCTTTAAAAAAAATTTATAATATAACCTAGTCTTCCTTTTACCTAAGGAAAAAGATGTTAGAATTGTCAATGGAATCAAAATCAGAAGCACTCATATGCAAAGGGAACTTTGCAACACATTCAAGCATTTAAAACACATAACAGAATCGCGCAAAGCACATGTCATATGTGATTCATACTGGCTCAGTGATTACGGAATATGATATTTTTATACAGGGCTTATCAACCAAAACCTCTTTTTTGGAAGAAATGAACATTGTTTAGTTAGACATTTAAAATTCTTCGTAGGATACGGTGTAACATACCAACGTCTCGGTATTTTTCATAAGCATCTTGTTGCTGACCATTTGTCTGGTGATCATCGTCTTGGTTTGATATTCGTGTCAACTTCATAAAGGCTTTAGAAGGGATGTCCGTCTTTTTATTTAAGCCAGAGAACCTCATTTCATCGTCAATAGAATTGTGCCTTAACAGTGGATCTCTTGGAGGATGTTTTTGACGAGGCGCACCTGTTAATGCAGGAAAGTTGAATTTAGTCTTTTTCCAAAAATGGAATCCGAAGTTTAGTATTTTGTGAAATCAAAATAAAGCAAAATCCAATCTTAGCTTGAGCAAACTTAATATGTGCTTTCAAAACTATCCCCCCCCATAAAACCCCAAAACAAAGCAACACACACACAAACATACAAAAATACGTGCTCAAGTACCGTGTTTGTTGATTTGTAGGTGTGTTTTCGCACTATTTTATCATATCAATAAAATTGTAACATTGAATTAACATCATCGTGAAGAATATTTCGTATCAACTTACGTGTGAAGGGGAGCACTTTCAAGATAAGATTAAGATATAATAACAATTGGGATAAGTTACGAAAATATATAAGAACATAAAAAGTGACAATAGCAGTAATCTAATAAAACTCTGTTAGTATAATGTTTGACTTGAACCAATTCATATGGTTAACACTGATTACTTAATAAAACAGAAATGCTTGCATTTGCAAAAGAACAAAATGTACATGTAAATTGAAAATCTGTTTACTACTTTAAATAATATAAATCTAGTGATTATATCAAAGTAAAATTAAAAAGAAACTCGAAGTCTACTTAAGTTGTAGCAAGCCTTGTGAGATACATAAAAGCTGTACACAAGCGTTATAA
This sequence comes from Geukensia demissa, assembly GCA_034783895.1. Lineage (NCBI taxonomy): Eukaryota > Metazoa > Mollusca > Bivalvia > Mytilida > Mytilidae > Geukensia > Geukensia demissa. The sequence continues at coordinate 7,329,207 of JARWCS010000007.1, read as the reverse complement.
ATGCTGAACCAAAATACAAAGCTTATGCGTAAACATGCATATCTTCAACTACGCATGGGTTTATTTGGAAAAGCATTACAATACAATAATGGTTCTTAATTTAACACTGCATTACAAACAATTTGTAAACATTTTGCTTGAATAAAGGTATAGTTTATTTTTCGATACATAAATGTATTGCTGATTTGCAAGATGGTTACTGATTTCATAGTTACACTGACTGATATTATTGTTTAAACAACTTAATTATGTAATGATGAAAATATTGTGATTGTCATTTAATGTTAATGTAAGTTAATAATAAAAACCAATATCTTTTTAGCTTCATATATAGCATTTTAGTAGCTTTTAAAAGTGACAGTAACTTATATTTGCAAAGAACAAAATGTACATGTAAATTGAAAATTTGTTTCCTTGTTTCAATAAAAATAATCTAGTGATTATATAAAAAAAAACCACTCAAGTCTAATTAAGTTGTAAATGTAGCAAGCCTTGAGAAATATTACATTACGAATAGCTTATACTGAATCGTCAAATAACCGTATTTTACTTATTTCTCACTTTGAAGACAAAGGGAGGTAAACCTAATTCTAAAACCCGCATATTATTTTACTGAACTTTTTTAAGATCGACCCAAAGATCCGGTGCAATCGGTTTTACTGTACTGATTAATAACGATGAAAATATGAACGAATGGATCTAAATACTGTAAAATTGTAACCTTATTCAAGAATTGCCCTACAAAAACATAAACATCATTTGCTAATTGTACACGTGTCAAACAGTTCAGTTTTATATCATCATGCTAAATATGGGTTTCTATTAAACTTTCTTTTATTTATTTGATCTTAATCAGCGTTGTGATCGATGTGTTACATACAAATTTTAAAAGTGTCAGTTAACCTATGGAATAATTTTTTTACATCTATATTATACTGAATTGTCAAATGTTTTCCTGACTAAAATAGTATTGTATAGTACTCATTCTTAGTACAACAGAGTCATATGTAACGAATATAAAAAAAGACAAAAACAGTATTTCAAGTATTTATTACCTTAACTAAACCAATTAAACTTGAACTATTAAAAAAATTTAATATCTGTATAAATTTTTGTATGACTTATCAAGTTTATTATTAATACTTAAATATAAGTGATAAAGACTGACATAATGCTCTATAATTTGTTTTTTTTTGTTATTAGTTAAAAAAGCCCATATAATAATAAATATTATGTACAGAGAACAGTTGTTCAACAATTCATTTATAGTAGAAAGGGATGTTAATCTTTTTTAATTAAAAACAACTGATTTGTCATGAAAATGTTATGAAATTATAAATGAGATGACACAAATGCAGCAACAGAAAGGAACATGCATATAAGCCTGCATTATTAATATCATAATTAGTATGTAAGGTTCATTGGTAAACTGACCTATCTCTTTTTAGTTTCTTACGCATATAAAATGAAGCCTTGAGTATTGTATAAATTTAAAGGCTGCATGTATATATTGAGGCGAAGGATAATGAAAGAGAGTGTATATATGGGTTACGAAATGAAGTCATACACTCGTGACTAGTGTCTTCTTTGGCTTCTTCCATTTCATTATCGTATAAACATTGCAATAATTGGAATGATAATCCTTGCTTCTGTGAATATTCTGGATCTGGCTTTAAGGGGCCGTCACTCTTACCTGAAGATTCGCTTTCTTTTATCATTTTATAAACTGCAGATTTTTCAATATCTGCCGATGGTTTTTCTGGCATTCTGGAAAAAAAAATATATTACAAAACTTTCATATTTCCTCAGCTTTATATCCGCTTTCGTCTGAAAATAGAGTTAGTTTTGCCCTGTTAATACAATGTACCTTGTTCATATATGGATATTTAGGATTTCATATTCTTAATGTTGTAGACAAATGCCGTCACTCTGCATACTTACTGGTATCATAACCAATGATACTTAATGTACGTTTCATGAACTGAGTCTTTCACTCTTTACCAAATGAAAAACTTCACAATTCTTATAAAATGCAATATAAAAAGATTCCAATAACTTTTATATATTTCGGATTTTCTATAAATTCTCTTAGTTTTTGACCACTCATTTGGAAAATTGAAAATTTTGTCGTTTTCCATTATTATTATTTTTGCTCACAGGACTTGTAAACTTAGAAAATGAAAAACATTTTGCTAGATTTTATATCTATTGGCATATATTTACACGTATCGTCTTTAGAAACATGCTAGGCAGTATAAGAAATGAAAAATTTGGACACTGTCGGAACTTTCAGTTATCACAAAAGTCAACAATTTTCACATGAGGAAACCTGGGAAATTTTCAACACCGTAATTTATTTCCAAATTCCTTTTCCAGAATTTGTGATTACTTTAGGAGACAATAGCCAAAACATAACAGGCTCAGTTCATGAAACGTACATAAGTTAACATGAATTCTAAAATGGAACATTAACAATATTACATGCAGTAGCAACAAAACAAAGGAACTCATGAATGTCTGACAAAATAATTTGTATTGATATAAAATCTAAATAAAAATATAAGTGTATAGAAATAGCATTCTTCCATCATAAGAATCAACCGAATTTAATAAGCTCATGTGAAACAAACAAAGGAAGTTCAACATATTTGTTCGTCGTTCCTTCTTGTTCAGTAACAATTGAAATAAGGTCCATTCACCTTTTAAAAATACTATTTAAACATTTTTAAAATATCGCATACTGGTGTAAAATGGTTGATCTTTAGGAAAATGAACATTTGTTATCTAAAACTTTGGCACAATATGGCATCTTACAAAAAATATCTTATCTTTTAATCACAACCGTGACATTCATATGCTATTTTCTAATCTTGTTTGCTTAAACTATGATCATGTCTATGGTCTAAGAATGTTGATGCATATTGATAGGTCTATCTTTTATTAAGCTCATATTTACCATTTTAACTTCAAAATTGTAAAACTTAAGGACAAATTTGATGTCAAAAATGGAAATGTACATGTGCATCTTGATCAAAATGATTTAAAATAAAAGACATATGTCTTGATACTATGAGCAGTGTTGAATTCTTCATACAATATTGTTTGAAGTGTTGATTGATCTAGAAAAGCCTGGATTTTACAAGTATCTAGAATAAATATTATCATGAAAGTTACCAAAAATACCTTAAGTACTGGTAAGATCCAAGTTTGAACACGTTCTAGTGCATGAATAATTTGTTGTATTTTATACTATTAAATCCAATCCAAATTTAACTCATTAGTCTATCTTGACTAACAACAGAAATATTTATATTTTACCAAAAATATGTGGAGGGCAAGAGTAACGGAAACATCTTCTTACACTAATACCAAACCACTCACAAATTCTCGTCATAATTCAACAAACTTTAAATTGTAAAAACTTAGTACATTCCCCTCATCAAATGACAATTATCAGTTTTCGAAGTTTATAATAATTATTTAGGAAGTAAAAATAATAGTATGTAACCTACGCAAAATGCATTTTCTAGCTACTTGTCAAACGTACGTGTAAACTAAAGCTGACTCGCTATGTGTGCGTCTAATGGGAAAAGTATAAAAAATGGGCGTATGATTTTTGCACTGTAAATTATGGATATGAAATTAAAATTTTTTTTACCAATATTGATTTAATAAATAATATCGTACTGGACAATATATATCGGTAAAGAATAAACGTCGGCTTATCATAAATGTGACTTATCTTTTAGCAAATCGTTTCCGATGTATTAGTTTTAAAAGGAGATTACTGTTACCTTATCAAAGCAATCTTCCTGACTTACAAAGACCTTCAGGTTGTCTTGTACAAGTACAACATAAAAATAAAATGAGTCAAGGCAGTATTAATAAAAAAATGAACAATGTGGAATAAACTTAAAAAGACAAAACCAAATTTCAACGAGAAACAAACGAAAGTTCAAAATGAAGATTTCCACAAAGCTTTCAACAAGGGCAGAATCCCACCTCCTTGTGATGTGATCGTAAATACTCCAATTATTTTACAAGTGTTTATGTTAAAAAATACAAAATTACCAATGTTGAATAAATATGGAGGATTTTTGTATGCTATATGTACATTTCAGGGAGTAACCTCTCGTCAGTAGCATTATAGCATTACAATCAAAACGAAAGACCCGATAACATATGTTAATAAATACAACGAAGAAAATAAAAGGATAACAAACGACAGAAGGACTATCTTATGATTCAAGTCATTTCTTGGGACAGGCACATGCAACATGCAATGGGGTAAACATGTTTTCTTGGATTCAATGCAACCCCCTGCCTCTTACTTCGTGGCTAAAGATGAAAAAAGCAAAAACACAGTTGACAGACACACTTTAACAAAATCTTATCAGAAAACAGTCAATTTTTCCAGAAAAAAATTTAAACAAAAATATTAATGTCCAATACATGTAGACTGAGATACTTCTTCAGTTAATTTTTCCAGTTTACTGAAAGCAAGCTCAGTATACTTTTTGGATAAACAGAGATTTAGTCTGTATCATAAAAACCGTGATGACCAGACAAGATGGTATAATTTATCAGCTTTACCACTGTCATGCGACATGATAGAGGTTACTAGACATACACTACACAAAACTAAAGCTATATCTTAATACCTGATGCGAAGTTAAATAACAAATGTTGCATTATTTGTCCGACTCCGTTTTCGTGCACTTCACAAAGCTTTTACAACACAACTGTCGTAAGGTATAATGCCTCTTGTTCGATAATGTAAAAACTCCTTATGACAGTCATAAATACAGTCCTTTTGAAGATCACTACGAATATACATGCGTTTGTACTAAGTGTCGCATCATGCTGCGTATTTGTTTTGTTTGATTTCTCACCGAATGGTCCTCATAGGTACAATGTAGTTTAATAGGGGTTTATCTGATTCTGAATGTCTGCGAGTGCGACGGCTGGAATAGATACGCAATGTACAAGAACATAAAATAGTCAAACATGAGCATTCTTCCATATAAATGTGGAAATACTTGTGTGAAATGTATGTTAGCACAAAATAAACCAACAAAACCACTGTTAGTAAAACTTGAAATCACTCAAATGCACTCAAATGTATGATAATTTTGAATCAAAACTTGGTATAAAAATAATGAATCTTTAATTTTTGATATAATATTTGAAGTATACAATTTTATTGACTGAATTTAAACTTAGTATGAATTAATGAGTGTTTATTTATTAATTTAATATTTAAAATACGAAATAGTTTTCTGTGTTTTAGTTATAAAGTAATGACTATCACGATAAATGTTATCAGGCACAGTATACGAACTTGTTCCAATTTTGTATACAAAATAATAGTTTTTTAGTATTTGCAAAATAATAAATTGTCAAAAACAAATTTATGAACGATTCAATATGCAATTCAAAATCATGTGGTACATGCTAAAATGGATTTAGCATTATAATTTTATTATATGTTTTTGGATTTCTTATCAACATTTATCATCAGAAGATTAACGTTTTCTTCTCCTGTGATTGTAATAGCCAAGATAATTTTCTTAGAATGTAATATGAACAAGGGACATAATTTGTGTATTGTCTTTGCAAATGTTTTTGTTCTGAGAAGAGCCTTTAAATTTCACAAATGAATTATTGTTGCTAACTTTTAATAAGTCTCAAGTATTTATTTTAAATTCTATTATCTCCAGACATCTGCGTTTCCTGCCTTTTAAAAATATATTTTATAAGTAAAGCATTGCAAAACAATGTTTCAAGATGTACACAGAAAGCTGTAAAAATTAAACTGCCTTTGAAAGTCTTTCTGCATATACTTGGGAAACAAAGTTTACAATTATGTGTAATCCTTCAGTATGTACATTATAACAAACAAATAGTATTTGATTTTGAAAACTGTGATGTGTCAACAATGCGTATATAATTGCTTAATTAAAAGGTTGAACTGTACTTTAAAACATTAAGAAATTTAATTTTCAGCCAGAATTAATTCCTACAAGCCGAAAAAACTAAAATTGGACCAAAATTTAACGTTGAATATGAAACTAGTCGAATTTGATTAAAATGAATTAATATTAATTCGTGCATGAAACACAATAAAAGTCTGGAACATATACAACATAAATGTGCAGGTGTCTCACCAAAATACGCACGCCGCTCATTTTATGCCAATGTAACTCAGATGATGTTACATGTATCAATTCAGGAATTGATCATTTTTGAAAAAAATATTAATGTACCTTTTAGCTTACAAAATTTTTATGTTAATTTTTAATGTTTCCTAAAAAATTAAACTTAACAAAATGCATAAAACAATGAAAAACAATGCAAAATGATATACACTCTATGATATTTACCCAGAAACAGATGTCACAGCACCTTGGCTTTGTACTTTTAATGCATCTTCAGCGTTTTGTCTAGAATACACATTTATAGGATTGTTGTATTGCACATGTTTGTAAGCACCCTGTTGTTGTGCTGCAGTTTTAGCAGGCTTTGGTTTACTGTAGGCTACCTCTGCTTGATCGTCTACCGGTGGTCCTTTGTAGCCCTTTGGCATAACCTTTGGTGGAGGACGACTGCAAAATGGAAAATATGTATCAACAAAGAAAGTAAAGGCTTCTTAACATAGTGTCTTACAGTTGTTTCCGAATGCTCATATGCACCGACTTTGATTGGAACAGGAAAACCACATTTTCTTATGTCGCTTTTATTTACGTTTCAACTGCAGTGTTGAAAGATTATATACCTATTTCACTGTCCCAGGTTAGGGGGAGGGTTTATGTTTATCCCCGCCACATACTTTGTATGCCTGTCCCAAGCCAGGAACCTGTAATGCAATTAATGGATGTCGTAGTTTTTATGCTTAAGTGTTACTTGTTTTGAATTATTCACTTATTTGGTCGATAGTTGTTTTATTTGAATTACATCACATTTGATTTTTGGTGCCTTTTAAAGCTTGCCGTAAGGTGTGGACACGTGTCCATTGTTGAAGGCCTTAAGACCTTATGTTGACACTATGAATATTTCATAAGTGCATACATTTTTTTTTATATGTGTAGGTTTTTAGGGCGTTTCACCTATAATTATGTGTGATTCTGGTACATGTAAAAACACAAAAATGTAAATGGAGAGAATTTTTAAAACGTTATAGATACAAAATGTTGAGTAAATCCATGCGTAGAATAACAAGTTTTTTGTACAGAAACTATAAAAATTAAAAATTTACTTTCGCTTTTTGAATTCTTTGAGATCGATGCCTCCAGTAAAGTAGGCAAATGGTTTGGGCTGACCACTATCCTTCTGTTTTAGCATAGTATTTAACACTGCATCCGGAATCTTTTGTTCATTTTCGTTGTCATCTGGAGAAGGGGGCTGTAAACAGAACACATATAAGCTGTATTGATAAAGACATACATCTACATGAAATATATATATATAATAATTCTGAATTCGATTTATATAAATTATTCTCTCTCTTTGGACAATATAAGCAACTGGTTATAACTAGACAGTTGAGAGTCTGAGTCAGATAGATCCCCTGGAACTTAAGACCAAAGTTTTAGATTCCTGTGATGTGTTTGCTGTTATTTGTCTTTGTCTCTTTTATTTTGGTCATGGTATTGTTTACTGAACTATTTTGAGCTGTCTTTTTGGTATTTTCGAATTCTTGCAATATGTGTTTAGAAAATGAGCTTAAATATTTATGCTTAATCTTCGCGTTGAGATAACGGCACTCGTGCATTTTGATGTAGAATGAACATTTCGTCCGCAGTATATTCAGAAGTTAACAGATTTGTCGTAGACACTTAGTATCAACCAAGCCAATAAATTGCCCAAATGTTCCTATGTTAAACTATGATCGGCTATTGCGGCCATCTAGGCTGGCGGTCGGGGTCCTCGGATACAAATTTGAAAAAGGGTCATCCAAAAACCCTTCTACTTAAATTTCACATCAATTCGCTCGGCAGTGTTTGAGGAAAAGATTTTTTTAGAAACCACCCCTTCTTCTATTTTTAGTAATGGCAGCTATGTTGATTGGCCAATCGTGACCCCGCATCTAAATTTAAAGGGGGAACATTCCAGCATAGTTTGGTTAAGATTGGCCTAGTGGTTTCATATGAGAATATTAAAACGTGAATTGTTGACGGAAGATGGACGGACGAATGACGGACACCAAGTGGTGAAAAAAGCTCACATGGCCTTTAGGCCAGGTGCGCTTAAATGAAAACGTGGTCGGTAACCATTCTACTAGTGATATTATGCGTAAACTTTCTTTATACATTTGTATTGTAAGGAATACACAATTGTACTGTCAAAATTCGTCAATATTTTGGTCCAGGCAATTATGCATGTTTTTATTGATATTTTAGTGAGGTACTCTTGAGATGAAAACTACTGAGCAATCTATTTTTTCATTCTTCTGTAATTTTCAGATTTTAATATTGGATGAAACACTCTCTTGTTTTATAATGATCGCTTGATTATAAATTTTATCGTGTTGTCCCTATGAAATGTCTGACCTCAAAATAAATTGATTTTAAGTAAGTCATGTAAATTTAACATATTCAATATGAATGTTTAGACCTACAATTCATTATAGACCAAAGTCTAAGATTTCGCCGTGGATTTCGCTCAATATTACATGGGTCCATAAAACTAATATCGACCACAAGAAAATATTCTAAATTGTAAAACTTTTTATGACAATGCATATAATAAAACTAACAATATCTATCGAGTATTGGAAATGCCATTATTGCGGAATGAAAGGAAACAGGTGTTATTGCCATTACTACCTGAACGGTACATCTTAGTAACTATTTATATATCTGCATTCTAATGATTCTTTTCTTTCTTGCAGAGTGATGAGCTAGTTCTGTAATTAACTACATATGCTGTCTGCCAAAACACATATTTTACACGTGCAGACAGATACATTTTGTGTTATCTTTTTCTAAAGCACCGTGTGGTCAAGCGTTCTACAAAAGCTCAATTAAATTTATATAACTTAGTATCCCTTGATGTTAAAGATGGAATGTGAGTGAAATATGTTGCACAATTATAGTTGTTTTGTTTCGAAATTGGAAATCATATGAGACAACTGATATAGGCAAAAAAGGTTAATTATAAAATAATAATTTAAAAACGTGTAAACTAAGATTTGTTAACAAAATAACTAAAACATATGGGAGAACCTTTGTTAGTTTAATTAAAAAAAAATCCTTGGTGTACTAAAATACTGACATGCCTAAATTAAAAACAAAACAGTAAAATAAGTATGCTAAACAAATTTAAAATATGGCTTACCTTGATTTTTCTTTTAGGTGGAGACCACATTCCAGGTTGAGGGAGAGGAGGTGGAGGAGGCGGTGGTGCAAAGTCTGAAGGTGGTAATGGTGGTGGTGGTGGCGGCGGCGGCGGTGGTGGGGGTGCTGCCGCTGCTCTGGGAGACATTGATGTCTGAGAATAGTCCTCTCTTGTAGGACTGTATACCATGCTTGCTTGGTTAATCTGGTTATCGGAGACAGTATCCTGGTATGTCGGACTTGGACGCAAGTCGGATGACGTACTTAACGTTGGTGAACCAAAACCACGAGGGGGTTCGGATATATCTGATGCAACACCACTATCAGTTTCTTGTTTTGGTTCATTTGATTGGTTAATAAATTCGTTATAATAGTTTGGAAATTTCTCAAACGGTGATAAAATATCCTCAATGCTATTAATTCCCGTAGGAACACCACCAATTTTCTTTGGATTCACAAATTTAGTTTGATTTCTGTAATCTCGGTTTAAATCATTATCATTTTTGGATAAGTATCCTTCAGATGGATTACCGGCAGAACAAATTTTCGCCTCATAGACTGGCGCTTTCGGAAATGATCCGCCTGAAGTTTGTCTCTGATAATTTTGGCGCGAATCCTCCCTAACAGGAGGGGACGGCGGTTCTTGTTGCTGTTGAAGCCCTCTTGGAAAAGCATTAATTCTACTTACTTGAGTTACTTGGCGTCCATCGTGTACCGCAGGTTTTTGTTCATAAGATGGCTGAGGTTGGTATCCGGAAGATGTTTGTCTCTGTAATGATGTATCATTTGATTGGCATTGATAACTTCTTGGCTGATTATCATCAGGTCGTTGCTGTTCATACCCATTGTAAGATCTGATGCCTGAGTCTTGACGTTGGTATGGAGATTGTGATTCATTATAATTAGGATTTACATAATACCCCGCATTATTAGGACGAGGTGTAGGGGAATCATACGATGGTACATTTTGATTTTGATACATATTTGACGACGTTTGTCTTGAATATGTTGGGCCGCTAGTATTACTACCTCTCCGTTGACTTTCAACGTAACTCGGTGGTGCTATTCCATAGCCGGGACCAGGACCGTAATTCGGACCCGGAGAACGATTCTGATATGGATCCGGTGTGTAAGGATCAAACATGTTTTGTTGTGGTTCCCGACCATATCCATAATTATCACTTTCGGATCTTATGTAATTATATGGTTGTTGTTGTTGTTGTTGATATCCGTTATTTGGACGGTATGGTGTCGGTTTTGGCATCGTCTGCGTGCTGTAGTCCTCTCTTCTGACCTGTTGGGGTTCAAATTGATCTTGATAATTTCTGTAACCACCAGCGTGTCTCGGCAATGAAGCAAACTGTCTTGGACTATCACGATCGTCAGGGTACATTCTCGGTTGATACTGGTACCCTTGTTGGTACATAGGGTAATTATCAGTTTCGGGCGATAAACTTCTGAAAGAACTAGGACTAGCTGGTGCAGTGAATTGTTGATTGTACTGTTGGTTGTATTGTGATAATGGCGTTGGACTGACAGGTGCACTAGAAGCCACTCTTGAACATCTATAAAGATAGGTATATGCATTAATTGTATCTTAATTTTTTCCATTGACACTGACCGAGACTCAACTCAATTTCTTTCTAAGGAAAAACTTTCTAAATAATAAAAAGAAATCTTATGGAAGATATGCTAGAAAGACACAATCTACATCTTTTCTGGAGTGTATACGCACTGCATGATTTTTCCTTAAGCTGTTGCCTTTCGTTCACTAGATTTCCGTGGGACACGAAACAATGCCTTGCATTTCTATCAAAAAGATTGTAGACCAAATGGAAAAGCATCGATTGAAAATGCCTTTATTCTCCTTTCTTTTTATTTAATTACACATCAATCTTAGCAAGACATAAGAAATTATAGCGAATATGAACAGAATATATCAATTCATAAGTTCAGGCCTTGACAAATATGTTCAATCTTCATTAGTTTTCACCAAAATTATCGACACAGACCGTGCTGACAAGGTCAGTCTTATTTTGGATTTATTCCTCGGGGATCACTGTGTGAAATGTTTGATACTTATTATTTGTCGTGTTTAATCTTTGCCTTATTCTCGGGTTTGTCGAGGAAATATTCCCTCCTTATTTATTCTTTGTTTTTTTCCTTCACATCTACATCAGATTAGCAGTTTTTGACCCTTCTAGTACAAAAAAGGGAATTGACTCTATCTTAAGTTTTTAGGAGAAGATACAATGGAAACTTTAAAAATATCGCAAAAAACCCATCTTATCTCAAATAAGTTCGATATTCTAGACATGGTATTCAAACCTTAGTTTCGATCATGATTTATCTTTTTTTAAATGGTGCTCATGTAACTTATAAAAAAGTCAAATATTAAGCGCGGTGTGCAAACAAGACTTACTTAGTTGTAAAACGAAACCTATGAAGAATGGCTGGGACATTTAAAAAACAAATTCTTTAAGGTTATTTTAAGACAGCCGCCGGTTCTGTGTTTTCTGGGAAAACATCAACTTTGACCGGAAAACATGGACTTGAAATAAATTAAATTAAAAGTTCTTACCGAAAACTCTGCGACGCAGAAATTTAGAGAAAGTAATCGCCCCAGTCATATGTTATTTCTGTACAAGCTGATTTATAAAGACATAATCTGAATGGGAAAGCAAGAAAAAAATCTTATTGTGTGACAATTTTCATTAACGGAACTATTCTTCGGTCAAATTTTCATAAGTTTATTTTGAATATTGCAGACATATCCGTGTTATTGATACCTGAGCATATATTTTGTAACGATTGGAGGTAGTTTCTTGAAACGTAAAATCTAAGAGAAGTAATTCTAAATAATTTTATGGTTTGATTCTGACGGGTCCGACATGATTTGTCGCCCATGTTTACTTACGTGCATGTCAAGTCTCAGCAATGTGTATTTCAATGAAAATTTCCCAAATCTACTCCGAGTGAATCAAAGTTCAATAAGAATTATCAGTTCAAACAGTACGACATATACAGTGGGGCATTTTTAATACAATAAACCCGCAATAAGAATCATTTGGGTTTAAAGGTATAAAAACGAAAAGTCCAATACGGAACCTTCCATATAACTCCCAAAAACATGGAAGCAAGTAAGTGTTCCAGAAGTGAAAGGAATGTGCCACAACAGTGTCACCGGTATGAAATACTTTTTTTCAAAGTCGGTATAAATTAATTCCGAAGCCTATAATTAACTGACATAAATCTCTTTTCACATAATATTTTAGAAGAGGATTTCAAGAGGATAAAAGTTATCATTATCAAAAAGGTTATAATAATACGTCTTGAAATGGCTACCGATTCCGAATGTTGAAAATATGATTCTGAAATATGGACGTTTTCTACATGTACATATATGTATGTAACAAATAGGCGAATAATAGATTTCAGTGAGTAGAGAACAACTTACTTCTTAATTGTCAGTTGTAATAAATCTCCAGAATATCGTATCAAGTCCTGTGCTTCGTTGTGTGACACATTCGTCACGTTGTTATTTCCGATTTTCAGAATAATATCTCCAGGAACCAAAACATTCCCTGCCACACTACCTGGTGTCACCTGAACAGAAGAAAAACTTAAGTTACATCCGAAAAATTGCAGTGTAATCTTGATATCAAACCAAACAATGAGTCGTTTTATCTTGACAGATTTGTTTTCACGTTTTAATTTGACTCATTTGTTCTTAGCATAATTTGACTTGTCTTACATCTTCATCATCTACCAACACGATTGATTTGACCAGTGTTTTGATGGTGGGTTCAGATATCTACTATTACACTTAAATACCCTCTTATACATCACCTTTATTTTATGAATGAAATTGTTAAACAATTACTTGGCTATAACAATGAAATTTATTGTTCAATTTAAGGAGAAAAACAGTCAATTGATACTTTGAATAGTTTTACAGTTTAATCATTTTAGGGTCATTGAGTATATATTATGTCCAAACAAAATGTTTGGGAGGAGACTTTAAAATTATATTAACAGCTGAAAGTGTCCGCATACCGAAAGATCATAAAACTTTGTTGTCAGTATGATCTTCAGTAATTTATGAGGTTTTTTACACACACACACTTCATTAATCCTGGTTTCTTTTTTTAATTTGATTCAATCAATATCTCGCCATAATCACTTTATGTTTATACCTTAGCAGGAAGGTTCGGAAAAGGCATGGTTAACAAATGGATACATTACTGTGCTTGCCAAGATGTCTTAAAAGTCTACTTTCTATACCGTCTGAGGTCAACAAATGTTTTGGTTGGGTTCGTAATGCCAGTGTTTATGTTCGTTCTTCAGTTTTAAGTGTTTTATCGTGTTACCTCCTTGTCGTGTTCCCGCCTCGTGTTCATGCCTCTCGATATTGACCCTTCAGTTTACTATTACCGAATCCTTGAAAAACATTTCATCGAATGCAAAAACATTATAATTTCCAAACATTGACCATTTTCGTTTCTGCATCTGCTTTGTCTTTGTTTTATGTTTTATTGTTATTTGTTTTACATTTAACTGGCCAATTATTGTTATATTTGAGTCCAGTGTAGAATACCCACGTGGAAGATCAAACGTGCATAGTCCAAAGAGACAAGACAAATTTGAAATAAACTAAAAGATAAAACGAAAACAAAAGGAACTAAGGCTTGGAATCCACGAACTCCTTAAAACCAGGAGTGGGATCAGGTGTTCATGAAGGGTAAGCATACCCTGTCTGAATGTCATCACATTTTATTTTGGGTCTTTTTACGCATTGCCTTACGATGTGGACCTTTTTCCGTTATTGGAAGACTTAGGTATAACCTGTAGGTGTTTGTAATTTATACTTGTTGGAAGGCTGTCAATAGACAACCAATCTTACCACATCTGCCATTTCTACATAATGAAAAAACATTAACCAGCTTTTGATTGACTAAAATTTTGAAACAGCAACGTAAATGTGCAGATTATTCAAAATACTACTTTAAAACTTTATTAGTTGCAGTAAAATAATTATATTTATCCAATTAGATTTTCATGAAAAAGTCCCACCCATGTGTAGTTCCCCCCTTGTTGTTTTTAACCTTTGTTTGTATTATTATTAGTTAGACTTTTTTATACACCCTGGATTGTATCATGCAGATTGGCCTTTCGGATACTTCAAAGGTGATATTTGATAAACTTGAAAAGAAATAGTCCCATCATCACCTAAAACATGTTAATTATAATAATGGAATGTCTTGTTACGACCTTTTATGAAAACAAAAATGACACAAATTGAAAAGCTGAGAAAAAACCAAAAATCTGGCATTCGCTTTACCCACGCGATTGCAATATCAGCATGAAACAAATAACTATTAAATACCTCGTTACTAAAATAACTTTTTTCAATTAAGCGAACTGGAAACTCTTCGTGAATTACGAAAGATCTAAAAATGGTTTTAGAAGTGTTTAGGTCATTGTGGAACGATTTCACTGGCTACAATTTATGTGACCTTTATAATATTATAGTAATTAAACGCTTGGAATTTTGTAGGTGGTACTTTCTTATAAAAGAAAACATGATTAATTACAAAAGCGTGTACTTCAAGCTTGTTTATGCCAAAATTCTTCTAACTCCCGCAAAATCATGTAAATCTATGAATGCCTCCTTTGCAAATCTCTCTGGCACATGTGAGTCAATCTTCTGTAATTTGCAGTTAACCTTCACAAGGAGAAATATTTACAGTAGAAATGAACATTGCCATTACCTGAACATCAAACATGTTCAGATTGTTTATCGCAAATGCAGGAAAATATTGTTTAAGTGTAAACGACGCCCTAAGTAAAGTTTGATAAGATTTTTCGTAATATTTAAGATAAGCCTCGGCAAGTTTTCATTTTTTAGGGGGACGGGTGCTGCAGATTTAACCCCTAGATTAAAGTTTAGGTTCTCATAAGCTGTTTGTAGGTTATTAAACTCTACAAGTATAGCTTTTGATCGTTATAAAAGTATTCTTAAGGTACTATGACTGGCGAATGGCTTTAATTTAACTTTTCTTTTACTTTTTAACAAATTCATCCTCTGAGCAGCAAATTACCCCTGAGATAATTGTTGTTTTAATATTATTCTGTTTCGGCTTAGTACTTGATGCAAGGATCATTTCTTTGGGGTTTGGTATAAATCTGCTTGACCTGTAGGGAAAATGCAAATGGAGTTTTCCATATTTTATCTGTTTTCATGACATTTTGAACATTAAAAAAAACAGTGCAAATTGTTGACAACCCTGTGAAGTTTCTTTGAGTTTGGAGCATCTGTCTCCGAGAAAAGAGGCGCACAAAATAAGAGGAGAAGAAGAAGTTTTCATGTACGTTGTCGCTAACTTGCAATTGGAGTTTGTGCTTCATTAAGATATGAAACATAAATGTTAAAGTCACATGACTCTCTTTCCATCCTTACACCTGATGTAGTCATTTATCAGAATGGTTTAACTTCTTTTAAAAGAACACCAGGAGACTATACTCGTATATAGTGTGGTTAGCTAAAATAAAGCGGTTGTGAATATAGAACTGTTAAATCATCTTAAATATTATGTGTAGTATCATTTTTGCTTCAATGAGAGGGAATCTTAGTTTTATAACAATTTGAAAAATTTTGAACCCAAAACACATTTAGAATAGTATACATAAGTAAATAAAATTCAGGTCTATAAAACTATCTTTTATTTTTTTTTAATTACTGGTCGGTTTTGACCATTAATGTAAGAAATGTCAGTAGTTTCTTTCTATATTGTTTAATTATTTAAATGAATGTTAGTTTTTAAAAAATCCAAAAAATACAAATCTCAACTTTTTGGTTTTAACTATAAAAACAGGAGCTGTGGCATGATTTTCCATATGACAGCCATCCACCAAATGACAGTCGAAATTAGACTTTACAAGTTGTTACAAATATAAACTGTTAAGTTCAGTATTAAGCTATTAACAAGAAGTCATCATTAGTACCAATAAAAACCAAATTTAAAGATTTAATAAGTATGCTGTGACGATATCCTTTACGGGTAAGTTTATTAAAATGAATTTTTAGACCATGTGGATTTAGTTTAAATTTCCGAGCTTTATTTACCACGTTTCCGTAAAAAGTAGGATGTGATATCATCTGATTACCCAGACATGTAAGAAAACTCGATGGACAAGAATTTTTGGTATTTAAATAATAATAATAATAAAAACACCTGAAAAAAAGTGGTAATACAGGATGGTTTATATGAAATATCAGAGACATATACAAGTTTTTGTAGGGAAGATGTGTACGTTATTTGTTTATATTGTTCAAACAGTCTTTTATCAATTGTTTATATTTTATGCTGCTTCTTATTTGGGCCAGTTGAGAAGAGAGGCAAATATTCTGCTCTTGTTATTTTTGCATACACAAATTGAATAAAATGATTGAAAGCAAGTTTTATTATTGAA
>JARWCS010000007.1:7299947-7310282 GCA_034783895.1 Geukensia demissa | reverse complement strand
GACTAAAAATCAAAAGATTCATTTAAGTTCAATAACTTGAATCGACTAAATACGTCTTAAACGAGGTCTTATACTTTAGACAAAACAACGAAAAAGACGGTAGTGATTTTCCTTTGCTCAAAAAAGGTGAACACAACATGGCAGCCACAAAATGGCAGATAAAAACTGCGGAAAAGTGATGTCCATTGACAGATGCAAAACGAAAACCACAGAAATACCCGAAAAGAACGGGATATATGTGGCGCGCTTTCCCTCACAAATGCGCAGAATATAGTCGAATATTGGGTACTCCTATAGAAAGGCTTTGCCCTCACACTAAAAAACCTAAGACGATTCACAACACCCAGACAATAATTAAAAAAACACGGAAAAAACCTGTGACGTCACTTCCGGCTCCACCTAAAAAATGACGACGTTACAAAAACTACTTTCGTATTACATTTCGTGAAAAACAATCTCATTACTTGAATGATCAAAACTGCGGAATCAAATATGTAGGACAAACGTACAAGCGAAGATATTTTTTATCACTTTCGAAAAAATATTAAAAAAATAATCTTTAATTTATCAACATTTAGCCAAACACGGTCATCATAGTCCAACCTCTCGAAATTGGACTGTCAAATAAATAGTTTGAAAATGAACTTAAAACCCGCGAGTTGGACTGGATTGGACGACTACAGACAGCTTAACCTCTCGACATTTATGATAATATAATGGGGAAGGCTCCATTGATATCACGGAAATTGTTAATAAAATACACGAATCAATAGCACAATTTAGGGATTTTTACATATATTAAATAAAACGGTAAACATCAATTATTGTGCAACTTGGATATGTGTCTGATGGGGATGGGTGTGCGCTTTGTGTGCAGTTGGATTTGGTTTTTTGGGTGTTTTTTAAAGGTGTGTGTGGCTGTAGATTATGTATTTCTGGCAAATGTTCAATATGCTTTCTTTTAGATATTACAATAAGTAAGTTACATGATATTTTCAAAATGTACATAAATATTTCTTATTCCAGCCCACTCTACGAATGCGAATGTATCATCACACCTTTTTGTTATCAAAAGTTCCCTTCTGTAGATAAAGCAGAATATTATCAAATATAGAAAAAGAAGAAAAAGAAAATGTGAAATGATTGCATGTAGGACAGCACAATTTGTAAATATTCCCTGTTTTTCTCGTGGTTGGAGTGCAGTCTCTCTGACATTTACCCCATATATTTTCATTTTCATATCTAAATTTGAATGCAATTGTCCAACATCATGTGACTGTCACAGTTCGAGATACGCAGATGCGCCCTACACTCATGTTTCAACCATATAAGTCTTGAACAATGTCCAAAACTGATAATTTATTGTTTTTCTCAAAATGATCTTAAATACTGCCTTGTATCAAAAGATGCGGAAAAGAATTTCACAAGTCATTAATAATACGTTACGATCTGACTATGCAAAAGTGATGTAATGGTTTGCTTGCTAGCCTTGAGTACGAGACTTCGTGTGTTCGATCCCCGGCATGTTCAAACCGAAGATATAAAATTGGTATTTGCTGCTTTTCTGCTAAGCACACATCATTTAGGAGTAAGAGCCATCGGCCCAGAGTTAGAATAATGTGCGTTGGTAAAGTAGCATTTCTTCCGGCGCACTGTTTCATTCATGAGCTAGCATGTTAAAATCCAGCGTATCGGTCTAGTGCAAAGCAGTGTTGATACATCATCACTCACAGATATGCTCTCGTCCTTAATATGCATGGGATATTTGCCGCTGATAGTTAAGCAACATTCCATCAATATAGGCATGCTATATTGTAATTTGGTGACAACTCAGGTTTCTTTACGATATTCGATACGCTACAATGTTATCTGGTATTAATAAATAAGACTCTGTGTCAATTCTATCGATACCCTTGAGACTTGTTTTAACAACGTTAACCATCAACTAATACTTTATAGATCGGAACCATTTCATACATCATGTTTTCATTTTATATTTTGCACTTCAATAACCCAAACTAACATTGGGAGTTGTAAAACGGATTCCCTTGGTATTTTTGGAAATGATCAAACTTCACGAATACTTGTAAAACATGAATATCTATGAATTTGATGAACTGTTATGATTCTTAATAATGTTTTATTTTTTTCTGTGAACAGAATGATTTATTTTTCTCACATCAATATCATATTAAGGTACAACTGTTTTGTTTGGTATAGGTTATTTTTTATAATAAAAGTCAATCTTAAAGATTGGGAGTTAAGACTGTAACTCTTTATGTCGCATTGCGTTAAGTGATGCTTGTAGCGAAGACGATTGATTAATGATTGTTTAACATCAATTGACATTATTGTCAGAAATATTCAGGAAGGAAACAAGTGAAAAAACCAAAACATCGTGTGGTCTAAAATATCCGGGAATAAGTTTACACAGAATGAACATTTGGACCGCTAGGTCATAGCTAGCCTGTTTAACTGACCACAAATGAAGAATGTAATAGATATTGCAAGTTCTGAGAGCATTCTTCCCAATACGGGTCCGACTTTTTTGCCCTATTAAGGTGGATGTTGGTTGAGAATTATACCTACCGCTAACCAACGTATATGTATTTAGGATTGATCGAGAAGAATTCAATTACAGTTATAAAACTGATTTCTTAACTCTGTCAACCAACCCTGAGGGTGTTCAGGTTTTTATCGACTCTGCCTTACCAACCAACATCCTATAAGTAGGGTTCTCACTTCTGACGGTGATACCAAATGGCGTTTTTCTATGGGTTATACAACAGAAGAGCTTTAGGAGTAAATGTCAAGGAGACAAGAACGCATCTACACCACAAATTGTCAAGATCTACTAGAACACATCTACACAACAAATTGTCATGATCTACTAGTACGCATCTACACCACAAATTGTCATGATCTACTAGTACGCATCTACACAATAAATTGTCATGATCTACTAGAACGCATCGACACCACAAGTTGTCAAGATCTACTTGTCTACAGCCCATATAACACCTTTTAAAAAGTTGAAAAATTCTCCTTGGGAGAGCAGATAATACAAATAAATAATGACATAAGACTCACCCTGGTTTTTGTAGGGTTCGTGTTACTCCAGCTTTAGTTTTCAGTGTAGTGTTGTGTGTTCAATGTTTGTCTTTCGTTTCTTTTTTGTTAGCCATGGTCTTGTCTGTCTTTCGACTTAACGATGTCTGTCCGCCCCTTTGGTATCTTCGAATTCATTTTACAAGACTTATCAAATTGAAAAATGCTCCTTGTGGACAACTCTTACAAATAGATCATGTCTACAACCCCACAAGTCCTTTAAGAAATTTGGAAAGTGCTCATTTGGAAGATCTCTTACAAGTAAATCGGGTATACAGTCCACACAACACGTTAAACAAATATGAATTCTATTCCTTTGAAATACCACTTACAAATAAATCAAGGCTACAGTCTACTCAAGACCGGAAACGAACTTGACAAATTTTACTTGGGGAGAGCAGAAAATACAAATAAACAATGACACAAGTCCTCAACGAATTTGAAAAGTGCTCCTTGTGAAGAACTCTTACAAATAAATCAGGTCAGCAGTCAAAACAAGACTTTTAACGAAATTGAATAGTGCATCATTTGAAAAGCTTTTGTAAATGAACCAGGTCTAAAGTCCACAAAAGACCTTTAGAAAGAGCCCTTACAAATAAATCAGGTCTACCCTCTACACAAGACCGCTAACAAATGTAATGGGACCTGTAGAAGTTTAAATTCTACTGTCATTGGGTGGGTGGCTGTCTCATGGACAATCATGCCATATCACCTATTTTTATATTGACTAATGCTCCTTGGGAAGAGATTTTACAAATAATTCAAGTCTACAGTCCATACAAGCCCTTTTATTTTACTTTATGTATTAATTATTTTTTTTTGCTTTGTCTTACATGTAGTCATGTTCTCTGGAATGGCGTATGTCTTGAGTCTCAGCACCTCTCACGCACGCTCTAATTGTTCAGAGAGTAGTAGGTTCACAGTGTTTGTCTTCTGTCCCACATGTTGTATCTGTCGTAATTTTCTTACTTTCCACGTTTATAGATATTGTGTTATTTATAACAAAACGTGGACGATTTACTATAGCAATCAAACAAACTTCAACGAAAAATATAATTTATTAAGGTTTGGAAAATCGCTAATGACTGATGACCAAAATTGTTCAACATCAGATTGGATAATATTAATCCTTTTCAGTACTAGTGTGATTTATTGCTTATTTTTATTATTGTGAATGGAAATTTCATTCCTATCTTTTGGATTCTTTTATAGATGAGTCTTACGTAAATTATCTCCTAAACTTCAAAGTCGGAAAGACCTAAAAATGAAATAGAAATATTGAAACTTCAAAGCTCTGTATAATGGAAAGAATGACATACTGAAGATCGAAAGACTTAGTTTCAAATTAGAGCCGAAATTTATCTTGATTTACCTAATTATTTTTGAATCATAAGAAATAAATCAAATTAAGGTTAAAACAGTAACAGTAATTTATAAATCCAATAAATAATAGGGCAACAGAGGATCGAACTATAACGTATCAATCAGAACACTACAGACTAGAAAGAAAGGAAATGAAAAAGTAATGGGATGTGTATTATTAAAGTGATTATTGTACTGATACAATGGTTAATTTTCTCTGACGAGGATTCCTAGCGATGTGTATTGGCTGAATTGTCTTAGATAATTACATTGATCTCCAATACACGTGGAGTTTGTCCCGCCTTCATTGCAAGTTGCTTTACTCATTGA
The DNA here is from genome assembly GCA_034783895.1 of Geukensia demissa. NCBI lineage: Eukaryota > Metazoa > Mollusca > Bivalvia > Mytilida > Mytilidae > Geukensia > Geukensia demissa. The sequence continues at coordinate 7,305,482 of JARWCS010000007.1, read as the reverse complement.
CAATCATTGTAGCAAAGTTTAAATGAGTAGTGAAAGTTGTTCCTGCTCAAATTGTTTCTGATATTTATTTAAGAATTAGGAAAAGATTTATTTAAGAAAACAAAAATGATGGACTTGCATAAAAAAGAAAATAAAAAACAGTGATACTAAGGATGCTTTAATGTATTATTTACATTCAATATCTAAATAATGGCAGAGAATTTTACAGCAAAAATAAATGTTGACAGTTTCACTTTGACAGCGAATAATGGACACATCTCAGGAAAACAGACTCATATAATTTTTAACAATGTTTCGTATGCTTTGGGACAGCTTTTTGTAAATGCTACAGGAAACGACTCTAACCTTGTGGTAGCTCTGTCAGACGAATCTTTAGGCGGTTTAATTGTACTTTATACGTTAACAACGTTGTTTTCCGTCACGGGAAATATATTTGCAGTTTTAGTTTTTACAAAAGGTCGACATTCCAGGACAGATTTAAGACATTTTCTAGTAAACTTGGCTGTGGCAGATTTAGTAATGGCAATGTTTTGCATGCCTTTTACTTTTGCGGACGTAATTTTAAACGAATGGATATTTTCAGAACCTGTGTGTCCTATTGTTTTATTCGTACAATTATTAGCAGTAACGGCAAGTGTTTTGACTAACATGGCCATTGGAATAGATCGCTTTTTGGCAGTTTCATTTCCACTTCATCTACGAGTAACGTATTCCAGGAAAAAATACGTCATTAGCGTCATATGGGTGTGCGCGTTCTCACTTGCTGCCGTGCAGTTTTTTGAAGGGCGTGCTATTGATGTTGGTGGCGGGACTTTAAAGTGTATCGAAACATGGGATAATCCTGAATCTCGACGTATTTATACAATTTTCATTTTACTTTTTACATACATTATTCCACTGTTAATTTTAGCTGTGACTTATTCTATAGTTGGTATTTTATTGTGGAAAAGGACAGCTCCAGGAAATCAAGATTATGCAAGAGATAGACAAAGACTCAAATCAAAGATCAAGGTAACCTTTGTAGCATGACATCTTATATTTAGATGATCGTCTTGGGTGTATTTTCATTTTCAACATTTTTTTCCTTCATCTTAAAAGAATACTTATCATTACAGGTTTCATCAGCTTGGGAGATATCCTTGTTTTTACCATCTCTCTGTTGTAGTATTCGGAAAATACTCTTGTCTAATTTGGCACTATCATCATTATTTTGTATACTGTATTTATACCACAAAAATGGAATGTTTGAAGTATATGTAGCGATATATTTTATCGGATGTATACAATTAAATAATCAAAATGAACGAGATTACACATATCAAAATCCCACAAACCTACGTTCAAGTTAAAAGACGATTCGAAGACATGTGAGGGGACTTAAAAGTACTAGTCTCTCCCCTTAAAACTCGTGTTCCCAATTCGATCTTTTACGTATTCAGACATTTTCAGTTTAACGTTCACTGCATTGCGAAGATGATTTGATGGGAAATAAAGGGTCTACCCAGATAAAACGAATGTATACATGTACATCTTTTTATACATAACAATTGGTTCCTCATTTTATAGTCGAACACGCATGGCCCCTCCATCCGTTCCTTCTCAGTTTGTCTGATTATCATTCTCTTCCATTACTTGAGTAAAATATCCCTGTCTTCGCAGTTTCTGTCTAGAAAATCGCTGTACTGTCACACGCGCTCTTGAAAAACTTATAAGCTGGGATATGAATACGCCATACACCGGGGCAGCTGGAATGTGACTGCCAATGAACAGAAAGTTGACTATTGGAAAGTTGAAGTCATCGTCTTTGTCATTTTTTTCTGATATCCTTCTTCTATTGTCTAATTCGAGATGAAGATCTGTTGTATCTTTAATTTTAAGCTTATGTGGGTAGATGAGCTGAAGGTAATCACCGAATCGTGCATTGTTCAGTGAGAGCACATCCTCTATTTATTGGAAGCTGATAGTTTGGGCTAACTTTCTTTTTTCTAGGATAGCTGTTTATGAAAGTCTGTCTAAAACGAGTAAAGAAACTGATTAGCCAACAGAGGCGCACAATTAATGCACATTGCAATGCCTATAATCTTCTGGATAACTCGCCCACCAAGCTAAACAAAGATAATTTAACACTTTTGTAATACCCATCTCTAGTTTGTTTGTTTTTTATTTTGTGTTGCGTTGAACAACGTATGTTTTGGTTCTGTCGAAAACAATGAATTTGATTCGTCTTTCTCAGTTCTCTTTGAGGAAGCAACTATGCATTAGGTCTTTTAGGCTTGATTTGAGAAATGCTTGTGATGTGATTGTATAAAGAGTGGGAATCAAATGTTTAGATGCTGTTACAAAAAGAAAGATATCTTGGGATTAAATTGTCCACCAGGTCTTTGGACTTCTTTAGTGTACACATCTGATTTATGTCAATCCTTGCATAGTTTGCGCAGCAGTATGTTTTGCGAGCCGTCTTGGAAGTGGTAAAAATCGCAGATAAAAGCTTTGAGAGCGGCCTGTTTTAACAGTTGGCAATTCCTGCAATTAAACTCTCTTGTAAGAAAACTTTAGTTACCATTACATAGACCTCAACTTAAGAGAAAGAAAGAGAAAAGTGACATATGATCATCAATTATCTCCTTTTTAAAAGTGTTGTAGCTGTGTAAGTTGGATTGCAAAGTTTACTCTCTGAATGCCCAGCGTATTAATTAAACAATCGTTGTAATGTTTTTGGAGACATAAATGATATTATTTATAGCATTATCTGCTGGTACGACAACATATTTGTCATGCATTCTAGAGTTTTGCAAAATCTAAATGCCGAAACTCTAAATCTTTTGAGTTTTCTAATTCTAATTGGAATAAGAGATATTGCAGCTTTCACCCATTCTGAAATGGTACGATTTCCCCAATTTGTCGTTTTGCTAATTTTCTTGCATAGTCCTTTACAGAATCAGCTTAAAGTTGTATTTCAAATTGATTGACTGCAGCTCACAATATTTGGGTCCTTCAGAAAGGGCTTTGCTGAGAGATTCGTTGTCAGCTATCTTGAAATCTCCTGTAATGACGTGGACAGCAAGAAAATTGAATAGGGAATTGGTGCAAGAACCGTCAGGGGGTAGCATCATTTAGGTCACCAGTAGTGATATCTTTCAATACACGTTGGTAATTGAATATTTTGGATGCGATAGGTGAAGTATAGGCCAAGGAAATAATTTGAACAGATTGATCTTAGACATATGGTGGAACTTTAGCTGTGTTGGTATGGTGATAGATATGGTCCAAATTTGTGGTATTGTCTGTAGATGTCAGATATTGGACCACCTAAGTTCAATACTATAGAGTTATTTAATGTGTAGTCAGGCAATAGACCAAAATATTTTTCCCGATGTACTGGAAACAGATTAGTGTTCTATTGCCCGAAGCCATCTGGAAAAAAGTCTGACTACACATTAAATAACTGTTTTATTACCTATCATCTAAAACATAAAAAAGAGAAAAGAATTCAAAGTTAGGTACGGACATGACAAGAACTCAGAATGGTTATAAATATTCATGAAATACTTTCAACCAATCACAAAACAGGTCAAAGGTTAAGAGGGTAATAGATCATCATGTAATAAAAGAAAGACAAAATAAATATTAATGAAATACTTTCGGCCAATCACAAGACAGGTCAAAGGATAGCGGGTAATAGAACATCACCGGGTAATAGATCATCATGTAATAGAACATTCAAACAATAAAAAAGACAAAATAGTCAAAAATAAAAAAAAATATCCAATAAAACATTAAAACTGTATAATTAGGTAATAAAAGTTTCTATATGTTCAGGATTTACGTCACTTTACAGTAGTATCATCTGTTGACATGCTAAGATGTGGAATAAAACGTATGAAACAAGTGCATATTTTCCTGAACATTTACAAGATCGACATCAAAGGTTTGAAAACGAAATAAGAAATTGATACGTTTGTAATAATAAAAACTGCTAGCTCTAATAAAGTTTAAACTTATTTTTCAGGAAGCATGGTAAATTCTTATTGATATAGCATAATCACGATATATACATGTATAAACGGGTTGCTCCTAGGAGCTTTGGTGTGGACCGCTGCACTGATTTTTCCCACACCCTCGGGTTTGGTAATGTCAGTTCGCAGGTCTATACCCTGGCCCTCGAATAGACCGTATATCGTGATACTGTAACAATTGTATAAAAACTATGTAATAACTGTAAAAACACAAAATATTCGAGCTATGTTGATTCCCACGACTGACTGAATTTTACATTAAAACAATAATAAATGATACATGAAATTATTTTGGATGATGGAAAATTCACAAATGGTATCTGCATAGATTTAACAAACATTATTTTTTTTCGATTATCGTTTTATATAACTTGCTTGCTCGCTGACAAATTTTTTATTGATCTCAAGAAAAATAAAGATTTTAGAAACTTCAATTCATATCAGGCAGAATTTTATGGTATATGATATTCAATCAAATTTGAATGTTCTGATTTCTAAATACTTTCAACGAGTTAGTTTTCATTTCAGCGACTTCGACCTTCTATGATTGTAAGTTATCTTGCCCCTGTTTTAGACCGATATAAAATTGTTATTGTAAGTAATTAATAAGCATTTCCTAAATTCCATTTCTTTTAAGCTTAAATGCTGTGAATTTTTCAGCAAGTAAGCAACTAAACTAGCGGACAAGAACGGGGCTTCGCTATTACAATGTCATAAAATAGCGAAAGGGTTAGTATTTTAGTGACGGTTCCTATGACGCAGAAGGGTAACATTTTTTTACAGTAATCTTAATTGTTTTTTACACTTGATCATCATAGTTCAGAAAAAGCTCATTAAATGGATAATTAAAACAGGCATATAGATAAACAAAAAAGTCAATTGCTTTTGAACGTTGATTGTACATGCCACTTGTATTGCATGTCAAGTAAATTTAGATGGTATCGTGTCATATTCACTGTAGATTTTGATATGCGCAGAGTTTCGTTTGTTCAAAAACAAGGTCTTGCATGTTTGCTCATTAAGCGAAAATGCGCTCTGTACATTTCAAAAATCTTTTACAAGCCGGTATCAAAGAAACAACTTCATTTATTGATATAATATTTTCAGTAAGCAACTTAACTGCCTTTATGGTACATTATCATGAGAACGCAATAGTTTACATACATGTATCAGTAAAATTTTCTTTGAGACATTGTGTATCCAAATGCACACGATTGCCAAATGCCTTAATTTTGCTTAGAATTATAATTTAAAAATTGACTGGCTTTATATATAAGACTGTATTGGATTTATTGAATGATCTTTTCATCCATAAACTTTTCATAAATTTTGGAGTTTTGGTCAGTTTTAGTGAGCCGACTGTTTATACATTAATAAATTTCCATCAATATAACCTTCAATTAATACTTAACAATGGAAATGTTAACAACTTACATCACCACTTGGAAAGCAGGTCACCGTTTGACCCCAGTTCTATCGACAACAATGGCGTCACGTGACCGCAGAAAATGAACGTCAT
>JARWCS010000007.1:7260672-7273150 GCA_034783895.1 Geukensia demissa | reverse complement strand
CGCCAGACAAATCTTGTTTCTGATTGGCTGATTCATTAAAAAATCTTCTCCTCTGAAACTTCTTTGCCAAAAGGCAGTTGAGCGATACAGGCTCAGCCTCCTGAGCCTCTAGTTTTATTAAACTTCAAGAATTTAGTCCCCATATTTGTTACATTGCAATTTATACTGATTGGATCTTACCCAAAGTGGATTTTATAAAGACAAAAGAGCAGCTTTTGTGTTTGTTTCAGGTAATTGTTTGGTAAAGAGACCAAAATCCATTGTTTAAAGGTGATTCCAGGTAAAAAGCTTAAAAAGTGGATTACAGACACAAGCTCTGTATGCTATTTCCAGGTACCAGGGTCATGGAAGGTTCTTTATAAAACAACATTCCAATCAGACAACAAACATGTTCTTTTGGGTTATTTTTTGTTTCATGGCCACAGGGAAGCAAACTTGGCAGGAAGACCATGAGTTGTCTTTTCTTTCAGCACTTTAGTGATATGATTTGTTTGTGTTTTAATGATGTTTTCCATGTAAATGTAGTTACTTATGAGCATGCAAATGCAAATAGTTATGTTTGTTATTAAAATAGAGAAACAGATTTATATAAGAAACCTTTGTTACTTTATGATATTTACAACTACTTTAAAATTGATAATCAGTAAATGTTTGCAATTTAAACAAGCTAGGGATAATAATACAGAAACAAGGTACAAATGTTACATACTATTAATAACTTTCTTAATGAGATGCATAGAGTATATTGTTCTGTCTTAATTTCTTAACTACATTTTGAAATGTTTCAATTTGACAGCTTCATCATGAGGGCCGTGTGAATAAATTATGTTAGTAAAATAATAGGCGATTTTCTTATGTATGTTTTTTAGTGTCGCGTCTATTCATATTTTTGTTGTTGTTATTGATGGACTTGCCTCATCACATTGTGAAATTGTCTGTTTGCTTTTTTATGCTTTCAGTGATGATTCTGTGAATACAATTTATTCTGACTTAAACTTTTTACTCACTGATCTCAAAAGTGCCAACATTATCTTTTGATAATTTTGAAGTCATTTCTCAACATAATTTTACAGAATTCATTATTGAACTTTCATTTCATCTCTTAAACTTCATTAATTATGAGTGCAATAATGCATAAAAATAAGTGATGTTTAATCAATCTTTGAAGAAAGATCATTATCACAAAATGTTAAATTTGATTTTAGAATATTTTCTTATAACATTGATTTTCAGTTAAATTGTATTCATTTGTATGCCTTTTATGTGAATTTCAATAATAAAGGTATTCTGTAAATATGAATTTATTTATTATAAGAAAAGATTCTATTGAAAACGTCCCTTTCATGTAAAAATCGGGATGAATATGAATTGTTCTGCTTGGTAAAACCTCTATAAGGCAATGTAAACTAGATTTACTCGTACCCTAAAAATCCTTTGAAAATATAAGTTTTTGACTGAATGCAAATGACATGCATTTCTTAAGAAAATTGAGATATATATTTAAATAATGTGATGTATAGAAACCAACCAACAAATAGCTGATTGAATAAATTGATGTAAAACTTGTTCTTATTGGATGGACTTGTAAATAAGGGAAATATTGTGAAGATTTGTGGATATTTGTTATTTAAGGTTAGTGATTGTGATCTTATTACATTTTGTTTCAGATGCTGAAGGATATAAATTCAGTTTGATGGAGATGGTAGAAGACATTTAGAAAAAATAATGTTGTTTTGAGATTTTGCATCTCATAGCTACTTTCTACTTATAGATCAATACATGGATACTATGTGTATACATAAGCTTATAAAAATTGGTAAAATTATAGTGAAAATGTTTTTATTTCAATCTCATTGAAAAGTCCTTATTTTTATCACTTAGTTTCAAATGTTTGTGCCTTAAAATTTTTAGATAATTAAGACCATAAATCATGCATTGTCAGTGCCCAAGACATTTTTCAGAATAAAGAAAAGGTATTTTAAGAAGAAAAATGAAATTGCTGAAATTTTGTAGTATACCTTTGTAATGTTGACAGGATTTTGTTTCTAGTATAATAATTGCACAAACTATTAAGTGAATAAATAATTTTGTCTAAAAAGTTGGCTTTTTATGAAATCTATGAAGATTGAATAAAATTACAAGGTTACGTTGTACCAATATTAATTATTTTATTCAACTCTTTTTTCTTGTTGTTCTCTTAATTCATTCTTTTGAATTGAATTTACAATGCATTTTAATTTAATTCCTTATCTAATTCATCTGAGATAAAATATAAAATTATCTTTTGAAGAAAGTACAAAAACTTTTGACAGTAGGTCTTGACCAAATATTAGTTTCAATTTATTTCTATCAACCATACAAATAAATCATTGGTTGTAATACATCATTGAAGTCACCAGGATGCCTGATTGATTCTGTTAAATTCTATCTTATAACAATCACTATAGATTTAAATGTCTCATTCCAATAAGTCTGTAGTACAAAAGGTATGTAGTTCATATATATGCTCCTTTATAAAGTCAAGTGTAGATGATTTTTTTATTATTTAAAACTGTAAAATGTATATATTTGGATATAATCAGTCAATCATGGTATGTTTTTGTTTTTGTTTTAATCTAAACAAGTCAATATGGAATATTACCAACAAAAAATCTTCAAATCAAAAATGATTCTTTAATATCACAAAAAACCCAGATTTTTGTGAAAAAACTTAAAAATATTCAAATGAAAAGATTTGTGCCAGCATATAACTTGAATTGTTATTTGAGCTATTGCCATCAATTTCCGTAGGTTATCTCTCTGTCCCTCCACAATAGCAAAAAAAATCTTCTCTGAAATGGCTTGACAGTTCAGTTGAGTACAAACTTTAATAGAATGGTACTTGAATAGTCTTCTTTCAAAATTATGATTAGTTTTGCCACTTGCCAACAATGGTATGCTGTTACTTAAATTAGGACAGGGAGAAGTATTACAAAATGTATCTGGCATCCCCTGACTGCCAACCAAGAGAACTAATTTAAACATAGCATCCTATTAGGAAATTTACTTAAAAATCATATTGTCTAAAACTACTGACCCAATTTCAACTAAACTTTGATGGAGTGAATTTCTACTAAAATTAGCCTCCAGTTGCTGAAAACCAGGATGGCCACTACAGCAAATCTAGGTTTGACATAGACCCTATGATAAATTCACTTCAGAAGCACTATTTATGAAACTACTGGACCTATTGTAACCAACTGTAAGTGGCAGGATTTTCAATTGAAGCCGGTAGCCTGCCGAAAATTGATGTCGACAATTGGAAAGTTCGCCAGCTACTTTCAAAGTAGCCAAATAAAAAATCATAGTAAAAAATTGGCAGAATGAAGCAAAATATTGTATGATCCGTTTTGATGCCGCAGAGAGTATCCACCTACTTTTTATATTAAGCCTCCTACTTAAAGATCTATTGAAACCCCTGAGTGGAATGGGCCAAAAATTTGTTCGACATCCCCTATTGCCAACCAAATGGCTGCCACAGCTAAATTCATTTCAAAATTGCACCCTATGAAAATGAATTTAAAATTCTTATAATGAATATTATTATTATTAAATTTATTCTACAAATTAATTGCAAGAAAAGGAGAAAAAAGTGGTTTAAGATTCCATTTCTTGCAACAAATTTGAAGTCCTCAATTGCCATTTGGTTTTCTCTGGCATTCTTTGGTATTCTTTTAGGGGAAGACTGTTAATTTTCAATACCAAAGTGACTGCAAATGGTCTATCTAAAACAAATGGCTCCATAATGGTAACATTTTAACAAAAATCATGATATTCTCCTAAGGCTTTGTGTTGATAAGAAAAAAAAAGATGTGGTATTATTGTCCTTGAAACAGCAATCCAAACAAATAAATTGCAAACATCTACAGAATAATGGACACATATCCACACCCTGTAAATGGCCGTAAATAAAATGTAAAAACATAAAAAAATGTAACAACTATTGGCAAAATAAGTATACAATATAAAACAATTCCCTGTGGTTAATTCAGAAAAGCGCTTTGTACGCAGTGTAATTAAGGCATTTTCATTCGTTGTTTTTCCATTTTGTCTACAATCCGTTTGATAAAAGAAAGAAATGCAAGGCACATTTTTTAAAGAACTTGTTTCATGCCCCACGGAAATCTAATGAACTAAAGGCGACATCTTAACATCTTAACGAGAAATTATGCAGTACACAATCCAGAAAAGATGTGGATTGATTATGGCATAAATTCCATATTCTTTCTTTTAAATGTAAAACAATAACACTTAAATATAACAAGTTTAGGCACTAAAGTGTCTTGCCTGTATAAACAGATTTGACCCTCTAAAGACATGCACACCAGTCTTATTTAATATGAGTATAACATGCCATCAATTCAAAGTCAAGCTGTAAAGGGCTCCAAAGCTATTCCGGATATATCAAATCTTGACCTAAAAAGGCTGACTTGTGTCATTTAGGATGATAAGGAAGCCTTTTGTTTTTGTAGTCACTCCCTCCATGTAGGTCAAGGTCACACTGGTTAGAAATAAATTGAATGCCCTGTTTTAGGAGAATCTATTTGTTGTACCAACTATTAGCTTAGTGTCAATTATTAGCTTAAAGAAAGTTTTTTTTTTCAGGTTGCAGGGCTTTTGCAACTTTTGAAAGTTTTATGTTGAAAAATTTGATTATTTTATGAAATTTCTTCAAAACTGAAAAAAACATGATGAGTTAGATTGACTTCGTGTATAATCTCATTGTGACATTTGATCATGAACATGAATTTGATTTGATTTTGATAATACTTAGTCAATAAGTGCCCTATTTATGATATGGCATGAACTTATAAGGTGATTATAAGTACAAACTTGTTAAACTTTTGAATGTAGCTAGTATATGTTGTAAGGGCCATATTTTCCCATTCCACCATTTTCAATTATAATAAGAAAATGTCTCACATCTTTTATTTCTTATATGATATTAAGTTTGAACATTAGAGCAAATATTTTTTTTACAATTGGAACATGTAGATGGTTATTTAATGTCAGTAAAATACCACAATTTTAGCAAATTTATCAAAATTTGTAAAAAAAAAACCTATGGATATTAAGCAGTTTTAGGGTCTGGAAACTATTAGGGCAGAGGACACTACCACTTTTTTCTCCTTTGTTATTCATTTGTCTTGTTAAGGAGCACATCATATAAAAAAATCAGATTGGTAGAGTTATCCCAACCCTAATATAGTCTGAAATAGCCATTTTTTGTCTTATTTTACACAAGCTTGTTTTCACCAACTTTTAAATGTAACTAATCTTGAAACAATTACCAAACATATATTTCTTTCAAGAATGACTTATTTTCACTTAATTGCATATTGATCTAGGAAACTTTGATAATTCTGGGCCAAACACAGCCCTTACCCCACTTACACCTTTTGGAGTTATTTTTTCATTGATTAAAGCAACCATAATGTTGTAATGATAATATTTCATACATGTAAAATTATCAACACAGGTTCAAACATCACTACATTTTGATTTTTAACATTATTTTACATTGCAAGTTACTGAATGTCTACATTTCTAAAGTAACATGGCATAAAATTCATCAACGTTCTCTTTATTGTTATGTAGGTAGAAAAATAAAGGATATGTTGGAAAGGGGGGATTTCCATGTACCATGCATAGTTTATGGGTTAAATATGCAGTCAAAAATGATCAACAGAATGAAAAGTCATTTACAATAAAACTACAATAGTAAAGGTCATAATTTGTTGATCGAGTTTACAACTTTTTTCACAAATAATAGAATCTTATGTTGTTATTACAGTAATATTATTATTAATATTCATAATTTTTTAATAATGTTATGTTTGTTCAAATCCTTCACAAGCTTCCAAATTCAAAGTGTTGTTTTTTGTTTAATTTTAAACTTAAAAGAAAAAACTTTTTAGGTTTGTTATATATTATTCATTGGCTATTTTATGAAGAAAAACATACCACTTCTTTAGAACTAAATTGTAATGCTCTTATTACCAAGGAGGCCTGAGTGGCCAAGTGGTCTAGGTAGTTGATATAAACTTACCTGTTAAGATCACTGTAGCCTATCACCTATACATTGTGAGTTTGCACCTGACTTTGTACCACACAAAAAAGTTGCATTTGACTCGCATCACACATGATAAGATTTGTCAGTTACCTTCCCAAGGTCGGTGGTTCCCCCGGGTACTCCAGCTTCCTCCACCAGTAAAACTGAAGGCCGTGATATGACTGAAATATTGTTGAAAGTGGTGGTAAACCCCATTCAAACAAAACCTTCATCATCCAGTTAGATCTATGTTAATGAAGTACTCATTTTATTTCTTTTTTAGGACATTCCATAAACTAGACTACAAACAGCATGGATTCATCAATCTTACCTCGAGTTGATGATAAGGCATTGGAATTTGAAATAAACATTCAAGATGCACAGTTTAATTTAGAAGGGAAATATTTTCTCAAGTTGTCCATACAGAGTTTACACACTAAGGATTATAGTAAAATTAAAATTAAGGAAACTGGTGCTACAGTTTTTTCTAATAAGTATGAAGGGGAAACAGACACAGTATCACAGAAAGAATCTTCAGCGTTAGCTAAGTTTAGTAAGAATAAGTTTGTCTTCAGATTACCAAAAGGTTAGTTACTGTATTAAAGTTTACTAAGTTGGTCAACTAACATAACTAAAGACAAATGAGTTCATTTTGATAGGAATCTGAGACTGCATGTCATATAATTAGTTCACATTGGAAAAGTATTGATAAGACAGCTCAAGCAATGTCAGGAGGTCACACAATTTTGTCTGAAGGAAAACTTTGGAAATCTTGAAATATTGCGAAAATTGAGCAATTCTAGAATATCTCCAGGATTGTTACAATTCAACATATACTGCATCCCAGCGGAGGCAGGTAGAATTTGCTGCCTGGTTTGTGAGCTATTTTTTATATTGGAACATATGTAATAGTTGTTAGAATATATCTCACAATATAATGATATTTGAAATAAATGAGAGGACCAAGATTCTGAATGCAAGAAATTTATCAATATCACTATATCCAAAGTGCGAATCGTAATAACGGTTGATTTTTGTAACACTCGAATGTGATTTTTGTATTCTGATTTATTTTATAAGCAAACAGACTATCTTTTTTATATCCTCGACCAAATATAGTATAGTAAGAAGGACATACATTTTGTTTCACACCCATATTATTAATTACATTTAAGGCAAGTCCTGTCCTCAGTTTTTATACAACTGTAGGCAATTTAAGTACAATTATCGACATGCTTGTTGAAGTTCTTTTCCCAGGAAAAAGGCAAGGAGAAAAGGCCGTTTTAATGGTAATACGCGATACTATACTTATTGTTTGTTATTAATTTCCATAACGGCGTACAATTAGCCTGTTAGTGTTACTCGAATTCGTAGAATAATAGCCAGAGAGTATACCTATCTTGTTTACATGCTACTCCTGATTTTTGTTCCGATTTGTTCATTGCTACTTCTGATTTTTGACAGTGCGACGTCTGATTTCATAAGAAGCGACGCTTGATTGTTGTATTTCAAAGTTAACTTTAAAAGTTTGATTGAACAAAAATGATGCAAATTGGCTTAAAATAACATGGTTTGGACAGAGAAACAATGTTACAAATATACCACAAGTATCAACGAAGTTTAGTATACCTGAACTCGGATATTGGTATTTTCTGTGTTATGTTACGTAGAATTAAATACACTGACCAATCATGCTGCTAAAATATACTAACATGAATTGTTTCTTATTGCATTTGCGTTTCAGTTAAGAAAAATCAGATAAGCTTTTTGATTAGAGCATACAACATATTCTTAGATAAAAATATTTAATTTAAAGATATGGAAATCTGTCTCTGAAATCGGACATTAATAACACTTTTTACTTGTTTCTAACTTTTAGAATGTCATCTGTTTTTACTGTTTTACCCGGCGGAAGTTCCAAAGCTTCATCAAGTTTTAAAAAGATATAGTTAGAAAGGAATAGTTTTGGAAAATGTATTTTCCAGCTCGTATCTCATCTTCTTGAATAAAGTAAACCTTAGATGTCGATCTTCGTTTATTTCCTGCTACTTTTATTTTATTTCTTATTGTTTATTTGGGTATTAATGAATAAAGCAATATAAGATTTACACACTTGTTTTGATTTTCTGAAATATTTTTGTGTTTGTTTTTACCTCAGTCACAATAAAACCTATACCAGCATACGCTACGCAAAACAAAGAAAAACACAACTATGACCTAACCATGTGTATTGTGTGGATATTTTCATATTGGGTTACATTTTTTTCACTCATAACCATATCTATTTGTTGACATTTTAATATGAGTTATATCAAAAACATATTGCAACAAGGTAATCACGTATCACGTGATCAGCAATCACATAGCGCATAACAATGGTAATTTAGCTGATTAAACATTTCAGAGCGTATTTATGCTCAAATAATGCGTCATATTCATATCAAGTAACAACCCCGAAACCATAACTTTAAGGTATGAATAAAGGTAACAATGTATAAGTTGAGAATACAAATAAAATCTGCTTACCACTATGCTTTTCTCTGACACATATAAATGCACTTCAGCTATTTAATGATACCATTATTTATTTTAGCTACATATAAAGAGATATTGCTAAAAAAAAAATAATATTTCAACTTTTTTTTTTAAATTTGTCGTCATATTGGAAGTTTTCTTTGTCTGATTTTTCCCATAATAGTGCTGGTTACTAAAATCACATTAGCGGGTTACAAAAATCCACTGTTTTACTATTCGCACTTTGGATATAGTAATATATACAAATTCCAGTTAGCGTGATAATTTTGATGTTTCGAGTGGGCCAATGATTATAAATTTCGGCACGAAACATCATTGGGATTGCCTCTGTATATATTGCTCATATCCATATTGTTCACAGACCTATATGACAGCCATAGGCAATTCTTGTCTTTTATTATTTAAATCTTACAATTCTTTTTCTCTGAAACCATCAGCCCCACATATTTTACAGCATCTACAGAAACGCCTCTTTTAAATAATTCGCAAACAACTAATATATGTAAAGCTGTCAATTCTAAACCGTTTGGGTTTTAAACAGATAAACTGAAAAATGGAATGAGTCGTCTGTGGGTAGCCTCTACAAAGTTTGCATAGATTGTCCGATTTGTCATCTAAAATGGTTAGCTCGTGGAACAGTTGCTGCCGAATTTTACCGAACCATATGTCTTATATTCCTATCCTAAGTCAGGATTTTTGGTTCTTAGTTTTTCCTTGTGTTTAATGTTTCTCACAAGTATTTTCTGATAATATTAAAAGTAAGAGCTGAATTACTGTACCAGTATAATTAAAACATTTGTTTATTATGGACTATAAAGAACATTTCACAAGTAGTGGTATTCAACCACTGTTGAAAGTCTTGTGAGGATCACTAGTTTTTAACTTCCCTCTTGGAGTCCAATTTCTGACATTTACGCCGTATCTTTTCATTTTCCTATCTGACATTGATATCGGTTATTTCAAAGATTGGTTTACCAGATAATTTGTTGACGGCTATTATCTCAAGGCAAGTTTATAAATAATAAATCAATTTGTATGATATATGAGGGTCTTTCATTTTTAGAAAGATAAGATTCGCGGATAAGGTCACGGAATGACGAGATACTATGTGGCCTTGTGGAGATCACTCGTAACTTCCCATTGTTTTTCTGGTAACTGGAGTGCGGTATCTGACATTTACGCCGGCTATTTTAAATGTTGTTTTGTAAAAAGGTGGTTGATTTCTTTTATCGGAAGACAAGGATATAAATAATAGATTTCTCTGCATAATTTATGATGGTTCTCCAATTCTAAGAAATATAAGATTTTAACATTTTTCTATTATGTAGTTATGTATTATGTAGTTGTTATAAGATGAATGAGAATATAACTATGTTTTTAAATTGATAACGTTTACCTTTACTAATTAATCGGAATACCTAAAATGAACATGGCTGTTTTTCATATTATGTTAAATTTGATGTCTTTTCTGAAAAAATAAAAAAAAGATCTTTCACCCTGAAGCATGCTATACTGAAAATATTTTCGGTTCCACACGTCTTCCATTTCTTAATGTAAAAATTGGGTAATTGTCGAATATTGAGATAAATTTTGGTCAAACTATCATTATCGACCGTTATGTGTTTATATAGTGGAATAAAAAAAACAGTAAACGATATGTTATAATTGCCAAAGAGACAGCAACCAATTCCCCGCTGAAATTTTATTTATAAATATACTCATAAATTCATCTATGCAGAAATATCAGATATGCTAGGGGTCAAGTCATTTGAGGTCAATATGAAAACTTAATTTCAGCTTTATCAAAATTTAATAAAGAGGTGCTTAAATGGACGAAGTTGAATACGGATCTTATATTCTGTAATTGTAATGAAGTAAACACAAATAAGTGTTAAGTTCAAGTTCAAACGAACAGTAAGAAAATAATGAATCGCGCCCTATCTATGTAACATTGTTAAAAAAACTAATTAAACTAATCTCCTAGAACTCTGCATTTGGTCATGTAGACAGTTTTTTGTTTACATGTATATATCTCACTTTTTGTTGATTTTTATATTTAACAAGAAGACAGAAATTTTCAAATCTGATGTCTTCAGAAGGAAATGCAAATGGGTAGATTTTCAGTTCTTGAAACGAATTTTAAATAAAATGACAAAAACTTTAGTGTACATTGACGACAAAATAAAAACGGCAATAACTAAATATATTTTAATAGGAATATCTGGTTTATTTCTGTCAAAAAATAATACTATGAAATAATAGTGTAATAGTTTTGCATTGTTTAAAACAAAAGTCAGGTCATATTTGTTTATTTTGTATAAAAAATTATCCGGGGAATAGTACCATCTTTTAACAGACCATTTCTTATTTTTTGCAGTATGAAAAAAATAAATGCTTAATCCATCAACATCTTTACAAGCAGAATGAGGACAGATTGAATACATTAGAACTCAGCTTTCAGAAATTGTGGATTGACTATAAGGACAGTCTCATAAACAACACGAAAGTGTTCTTAGAGCATGCAGCATGTCTTGTCTTTTGAAATTTGAAATCACTTTTCTTCTTGGTTTGAAAATAATATCCGGTGGGTGGGAAATACCTCGAACAACTGTCAATGTAAGGTACATAATTTGTAGATATTAAAGGGAAGACAGAAACCGTTAAGTAAAACAGATAAGGTCATGGCAACAATATGAAACTAAAGACAAGCGTAGTTCACACAACACAATACTCAAAACTAAAGCTGGATTAACAAGAACCCTATAAAAACTATGGTAAGTTCAGGTGCTTCGGAAGGGTAAGCAACTTCTGTTCGACTAATGTCATCCGTCGTATTACTCAGTAGACAAAGTCGTTGATTAGTTCTAATCGATTAAAGACAAATTATGAAATTATAGGGTGTATTCTGAGTTGCTCTTCGTGTTTTCAAAGTTTATAGAAACAAAAGAATACCAAAACAGACACTTATATCATTAAAAAGTTTAAAGTAAGGTAAAGTACTAAATTAAGGTTATGCAATTCGTGCTAATAAGACTTACAAATTATACACATGACAAAACCAGATATCCCCTAATAAAAATATCCTATCATACCTGTTGTGTATACACCCACGCTTTTTTACATTTTATTTTGAAAAATACAAAACCGTCGCGGTTTTCTACTTCCAACAGGTGGATCGATGCTTTGTAACAGTACACTTATTTAAATTTCTACTAACATAAGGGATGTGTCTACACAAACATATATGTAATGGCAAGAATGAGTAACTACAAAAATAATATAACAAGGAGAGATATGGGAAAACTTTCTAGGAGACCGTACTTCATTTCCTTTAGAAACATAGGAAAATTGTTGAATCTAGAGGTCATCAGAATATCATCAACAAAGTTAAATCCCTATTAATATTCTTTGTAACGAGCTTCAGATAGCCCTTAACAAATGCAATCTGAACATGTATATGTAAAATTAGGCAAATCTTGCAACGATGTTGTGTACAAGTTGCAATTGTATCAAGTTATATTTTGTTCAAAAAATGAACATGTTGTAACTGGTATTTCACAAAAATATATTTTTTACAACCTGTACGTCTACATGTTGCGTCATGTACAACCTTTACCATGAAACTGGTTCAACACTTAACATGTTTTGTAACGATGAATAATATTCGTTGGTAAAGTAAGGAAATAGATGAATATAAGTTTTGATTAGCTTTTTTCAAAATCCATTTTTCGTTATAGTTATGTTTGTATCTTTTCATGATGTATTTGTTTAATGAATAAAATGTGTCAAGAAATACCAAGGGGACATTCGAGGAAAAGGGAAAATGTAAAAGTACTGACAAACTCCGGAGAA
>JARWCS010000007.1:7229562-7247406 GCA_034783895.1 Geukensia demissa | reverse complement strand
TTTGAATAATGTGGATATATATTATTGTTATCTGAAATTGATTAGGTTTTCTCCATATGATCTTTATGAAAAATTTAACAATAGTGACCAGTAAAAATGAGGATTATATGAGTCAAAATGATCACTTATCAAGTCATATTACTTTGTCCAGCACTATACTGCCATACTTTTTGCCATAGGCCCTAGTGCACTTTAAGGGGTTAGTTATACATCCAGACTTAGTATTGTTGTGCAATACTCTCAGAATGCTTGTTTGAAATTTATGATTTTACATCTAAAAAGACAAAGGGCTCTCCTCAGATCAGCAGGCAAATTTATAAAATTATTTATTTTCAAAACCATATGCAACTTTAAAGTTTTTTGAAAATTTAAATTTAAAAATTGAGTGTTTAGTGTAATGTTTGAATATCTGCAAGTTTCAATAGGTTACCTCCCTTTCACCACTGACAGATTATGTTTTAAGCACCAATTAGCCTTTTAATTGTGACTGACTAGAACAGGATATAATTATTTTAACAAGATTGTAATATTTTGTTAATAACTTTTACATCTAGTGGAAATTACAAATAAACAAAATATCCTGTTATCTTAACTTGGATTTTAATAGATTTCATGCATGCAGCAGAAATTAAAAACAGATGAAAGCAGTATTTTAAAGCATTTTTAGTATGTTTACCAAGATACTATCTTTTTAATTTTAGTAGTTGGAGCATAAACAATTAAGAGAAACTTTGTATAGAAACGTGCAGGTTGTAATTGGTTAATTAAATAAACATCAAAGGTCAACTTCTGTCAAAATAATTATCAACATCTGTATTTATATAGCACTTCAACAATTTATGCAAAATAAAAAAAGAAAGATTTTTTGGACATTGACCCAATACTGATTTTATAATGCTATGTTAGGTATAAAATAATATACAAAAAATGGTGATATTTATTGTATAGTACTGTCGTTGCAGTTCTTTAACAAATGGCCTGAGTGTGAACAAGGATTCTCATTCAAAAAAAAAACCAGGATTCATATAGGAGATTGTGATCCTTAGAGGTTTAGAAACAAGGGACACAGACATAATGTGAACTTTTTGATAGTGAATTTTTTAAGTACCCAGAAGTCAAATGTAATTAGATATAAATACTTGAATAGGCTTGATGAAAAAAAGAATGCTTATATATTGATAATAAGAACGAGAACTGCTGAGTAAAGCAGAAAAAAGCCAATAAGGGTCAAATTTAAAACTTTTAACCATGTTATCAATTGTGTTTAATTTTTTACTAACTGTCAGAAACAGCAAGTACTTTTGTTCAAGGTTGATACATCGTGTTGTTGCTTGTTTGTAATTGTCTTTTTACTACTATTTATCAACTTTAAGAATCCAATACAGTTGGTTTTATACCCCCCTTTACTTGGTAACATTGTTGTTCATTACAAGGTGTGTCACGAAAATGATTAGTTCAAGGTAACCCTTTTATAAACTTGAGTTACCTATGCCTGTGCATAGGTATATGTGGGTGGCTAGTGGGTATCCTTTGTGAGTTTTGCTCACATCAGTTTTAGTTCAGATTTGTTTTTTACGGTATTCCTTGTGGAAATTTGGAATTCTTTTAAGTTTGGTTGAAAGTAGTTTTTGTTTCCGTATTTTACAATCTCCAGAAATAAATAATTCTAGTTTCAATTCCTTACATTAAATTTCTCTCGACATCAAAATGCTGTTTTCCAAAGAATTATTTATTCTTCAATCTTGCTTTGGGAGTTTGCTGGGTCTCTTAAGGATATCAAACAAAATTAAGGTGAGGGTGCTTAATTACGAGGAATAATGCATGTCATTTTATCACACCACTCTCCAAGGTTTTGGCGAGGATTGAGTGATCACAAACATGTTAAGCTCTGCCACATACTTCATGTACATGACCACAGTCAGGTACCTGTAGTCCAGTGGATATTATTTTTACTCCTGTTATATTGTAATCATAATTACAAATTATTTTTACATTTGAATGTCGTCACATTTTACTCTTTGAACCGTTTACAGCTTGTCTTATATTGTGGATCATTGTTCAATGTTGAGGCCTTTAAGGTAACCTGTAGATGTTTGTATTTTATACATTTTTGTACTGTTTGGATTGCTGTCTCATAGACATAAACAGCATACAGTTGAACTTTATTTAAGAGGTCACTTGTCTTTAATGGCCCTTTTGCCTCTTCCCAGAGATGACCTCTTAATACAAGTTTGACTGTATCTCTGTTTAAAGTGATGTTTTCTGTCGAGAGGTTATAAAGAGTGAAGTTAAAATTAGAGGAAAGTAAGAATACACTGGAATGTAGTCATGTAGAATGGCTTAAAAAGGGCTGAAAATTGAATTACCATACAATGTGTTCATCAGTGATGCCATATTAAATATGTTGCAAAAATTGAAAATCAGAAACGAACTAAAACCAAGTTTGAGATGAAATTTAGTACAGAAGCTGAAAATTTATCCATGTCTCTTGTAGGTGCAGGGAGTAACTATGTGTAGCACTAGTATGTGCCAAGTAGATTGTGTTATATAAGGGGTTGTTGAAAGTTATTGACATACTACACAGCAAATTAATGCTCTCAGTTGGACAGCATAAGTGTTATATATGTATAAATAGACTAAAAATCAAAATTTTCCATTTAAAAATAAACTTTTATTTTTGCTAACCTGGCTACCCTTCATATTTCCTTATAAATGCCTTTTCATGAAGATTTTTGGCAAATATTGTTTAATGAATCTTTAGTAGAATTCAGTAAAACATTTGATAAACTGAAATCTTTTGTTGAATTATTCAACCCTTTTTGGTCTTTTAACAGAATAAATTTCTTTTGATTTTGGTCAGTACAAACTATTGATTGGTGTTTTAAGTGGCTATATCATACTTGTGAGCAAGCACAGGCTCAATAGAAACCTCT
The DNA here is from genome assembly GCA_034783895.1 of Geukensia demissa. Classification (NCBI taxonomy): domain Eukaryota; kingdom Metazoa; phylum Mollusca; class Bivalvia; order Mytilida; family Mytilidae; genus Geukensia; species Geukensia demissa. The sequence goes on along the minus strand of JARWCS010000007.1, from coordinate 7,244,473 downwards.
TTTGATAAATCAATTGATCTTCAACTTTTTGAGTAAAGTTTGGTATGTGGAAATACTTAGGGTTTGTTTGATATTTCTGAAATTCTAAAGAACATTTTTATTCTATGCATTGAAGTTACATAGTTTGTAATGTTTTCGACCTATCCTTTAGTCAGTACCAGTAATTGTCTCCCCTATGTTTTGTTGCCTGGATTGGACCTTCATTACTTGTCATTTGTTTTTATGATTTCTTTAAATTCATTGAATGTTAAACTTACTGTCAAATGTCTTGGGTGAACAGATTTTTTAATAGAATTATGTTGTCTTTGCATTTTATTGAATGTTAACTCTATTTAAGCCCTTGAGTGCCTTTGATTACCATAAACAGGTCAGGGGATATATTTTTTAAAGACATTTGTAACAGTTGGACTTTTTTAAAAGAAAGATTATTGACTATATGCCAGCTAGACATGATTCACATACATTTATAACAAATATTTAAACTCCCAAATTTAACTGCATGTAATAAAAAAATAGAAGATGTTGCATGATTGTCCATGAGACAGCCATCCACCAAATGACAGTCAAATCTAAACTTTTACAGGTCCCATTACTGCCTTCAACAATGACCAAAGCACTTTTCTGGATTTATCCACCAAATGACAGTAGAATCTAAACTTTTACAGGTCACATTACTGCCTTCAACAATGACTAAAGCACTTTTCTGGATTTACCTTTATCAGACAAGTTATTCTGTTAACCTCTATTGTGCATTCAATTATTGTCAGAATATCTTCAGATTTAAAAAAAAGGGGATTATTTCCAATGTAAAATGGAGAGAAATAAAGCATGTTGGCTCACTCATTGCTGTTCTGTATTTTGAAACAGATGATAAAAATTGTATTTCCTGATCCCCATTAAAACATTTTCTCAGAATTTAATACAATTTATATTAAAAGTGCAAAAGATAACATATTAATTTTACCTGAATATATTGATTTTATGAAAAAATCAGAAACAGGCAGAAGGCTTTTAACAAATAGCATTAATAAAATAAATGAAATTAAATGTCATTCAAGGATCGTAAGATTTTACATGATGTGAAATAATTGATTAGTCGTTTCAATCAATCTTAAGTTTTGTTGTGTAGATTTGTTTATCAGCACAGACCTAAGGATGTTGTCCTGACCTTGTAATTCTGTCACATCAACTTTATCTCTGTTCATCAGTAAACAATTTTTTTAAACAAACAACAATAAAAAATTGTTATTGAAATTAAATTGAAAACTAGAAAAGTGGTAAATAGTCATGATAAGTAATAATGTTTGGATGATTAGGTTTAATATAAGCATCCGTCTAAATATTTCCAAAATGAAATTTCCTTTTAAAGTTTAAATATGATAGTTATTTAAATTTTGTTAAAATTTAAATTATTCTTCTGACTTTGAATAAATCAGATTACAATTTTAGTTATTTGAACAAAATTATGTTGTAGAGGTTATTTGATCCTAATCTCATAAATAAATAATTCTGTTCAGAATATTGACCAAGAACAAACTTATAATTTGCCTATAGAATTTTGAATATATTCTTCATGCTTCGGAGGATATTTAATATTTTGATAAAGTGTATATTGTTAAAAACATTAGTTATTTTCACCTTCCTTTTTTTGGTAAAAAGCCACAAAGTATTTTATCATTTCAGCCCCATTGTTATAAGAGAGTCGATTCTTTCTAAACATGGGTATCCATTCAGACTCATTCATCCAGAACAAAACAGTAAAAATCCTGTGTATTAGATATTGAAATTTGTGTTATATTTTATTGAGAAATTTAAAGATTGTTAGACTAAATGTAAACATTGATAGAATTCTTTATGTCTTTGGAAATTAAGTTGCTTAAAAATCCTTTGTATGAATAGTTATAAAATAAAAAATGTAAGATTGATATATCATACATTGTGGTCCGACTTTCTTTTTACATCAAATTGGCCATTCTTTGAGTTAAAATTCTTAGTGCAGTGCACAAAAATAATTTGATTTAGACAAAAAATGGGAAATTTATACAAGCTGGCAAGCAGTTATTAAATGAAGTCTTAAAATATGTGTTTTTCTTCAAAAAAATCTTAAAACTTTTCAAAAAATCACATATCAACTATGTGTTGTCTTATTATCATCATGTCAAAAGTTAAGCAACACCCTTTAAATTTGGAATTTATGTACTTATTGAAGGACTATCTGAAAGTTATATTTCATGAAAAGTGACAGTATAAATGATTGTTTTTCTTTTCGCCATATTGCAGCCAACTGTTGGGAGGGGAAATATAATGCATAATGGAATTTTTTACAGACAAAACTTCAATTGAAACATATGTAATTTTGCATTCTAAACATTAACTGACAGCCTAGCTACAGTTTGTTGGATGAGACAACTAATGGAGACAGCTTCTTGTTCAGTGGCCATAGTTTGGATTTAAAACAAATACTTTAGTGACTTTTATTTAGCTCAACAAGCCTAAAAGGCCATGTGAGCTAAACTCATCACTTTGCATCTGTCCTTTGCTGTCTGTTCCTTTGTACATCAACAATTACAAAAAAATCGTCTTTGAAACCATTAAACCAATTTGGACCAAACTTTGTTGGAATGTTCCTTGAGTGGTCCCCTCCCAAAATTTTGTCCCGCATCCACAGCCACCTTCCGTCGTTACTTAAAATAGAAAAAGAGTGTATTGTATATTTAAAAAATATTATTGTCTGAAACTTCTGAGCCAGTTGCAACAAAACTTTGGTGGAATGGTTATTACATGGTCCTCTTACAAAATTTTGTCCTGCATCCCCACCCACCAACCAAGATGACCTCCACAGCCAAACTTAATTTAACATAGGACCCTAAGGGAAATTAAAATCTTGTCTGAAGCTACTGTTCCAATTGGAATGGTGTCAAGTATCCCCCCAGAAACCAAGATGGCTGCCATTACTAAAAATAGAAAAAGGGGATGTTATATTTTAAACATCTTCTTGTCTGTAACAACTGAGTCAATTGTTACCAAACTTTATTGGAATGGTCCTTAGATGGTGTTATACCAAAATTATGTCCAACAGTCCCACCCCCGATCCAACATGGCTGTCACAGCCAGACTTAGCTTAGCATAGGACCCTATGGGAAAGTTTGTTGGAATGTTCTTCCACAATTATGTTCTACATCCATGCCTACCAATTAGATAGTCTTCCACAGCCTAACTTGTTGTAAAATAGGATTAAGGGAAAATCACATTAGAATCTGATGTGAAACTACTGAGCTAGTTGTCTTTTACTTTAATTTTGTACATCATTTCTTCCTGGCAAGGATCAGTGAGAAGTCTCCTTGTACATGGCATTCTGAATTTTTCTGGTTTTCAGATATTTTATTTATCTCACTAAATCTCATGAATGAGATAACTTTATGCAGTTTGACTGCACTGTTTCTGTAATATTGCATTATAGCAATGATCATGATGATGGGATTCAATTAATATTTTGTGTTTTCACTGATATAAAATTGTGAAAAAAAAAATCAAATACCACCTAAAGCACAAGAGGGAATATCTCAGAAACCATGGAGTAAGCGTTCTATTGTTTTATCACTCAGCAAGCCTGGTTCATGTGGTTGGAGAACAGAAATCTTATAAACAGGTGTCTGAGATTTTCTCATTTTTCACTTTCCACTATGTCACATTCTATGAAACAAGAGATTATCAAGGGCTTACAATGTAAGATTTTAGAATTATGCATAATTTTTCACATTGTTTGCTGTCTTCAAAAATGTCCTAATTTATTGAATGTCAAATGAATTCTTGTTATGCTGTTGGCTTTTATTTTGAAATGAGAACTTTTCTGAAGTAGAAATAGATTTAATCCAGATTCAGTTTCTATTGCAAACAGCTGGAAGAAAAATGAATTGCTGGCAAATTATTTCACTTTTGATATGTCAAAGATTTCGGTATTTTAACTTCAATTACAAAAATGTACATGAAATTGTTAAAAAAATCACAATTCAATAAAAATAATTGCTTGCAAAATAAGTTAGTTTTCAGAAATGTCTGTTAAATTCTGTGGGCCTTTGGTTTTTGTTGGATTATTATTTTGTTATGTAACAAATGCATTGCATAATTATACAAATCAAAAATATTGGTCTATCAATTATCAATAAAAACGTACTAATTGGTAAAGTACCTCTGTAATAGTTAAAGTACGTTGTGATTATAGTGCACCTGACCTGTTAATTTGGAGGAAGTAAGAAATGCTATAGATTGATATTAAGTCTGGACAAATGATATTGCTAAAAAGTGCTCCTTTGAGACATGGCTTTTTGTATTTTCTGACCTTATCAGGCCAAGAAATTGAAAAATGGTAAACAAAAACTTTTTTTTGGAACATGGGGGAAAATAAACAGCAAATTAAAAACGGAAAATTGATTAATAAAATGATGTTATGTTAAAAAGCTAGATGGTATTGATTTGCCGGAAAGCTTTTCAGTGGCATCAACTATCATATCAATCCTGTAACGGTTTTTATTTTTGTTTTATTGATTTTAGCAACACTAGATATTAATGGCCTTCTTTACATGAGAGTTGCTTGTGTACAATTTACAGAGAAAATTAATCAAGGATAGCAGATCGTTTGAATATCTCTGTCCATTACCAGTGTTGTTAATCAATTGCTGCTGGCTGATAATCAGCATTGTCATAGCAGAAAGGTTCCATAGTTGTCACATTTCTAAAGCGTTCTTATTTACCTGCAGTGAAAATTATCACCAATAAATCACTATCAGTAATAGCTTAAATGATGGTAGTCGTGAATTATTTCTTTGAATTGTTGATTGATTTTTCTTGTTGAGAACTACATTTTGAATGAAACATTAGTATTGATGACGTTATAAATTAATGAATTTTCAATATAGGAATATATAAAATTATGTTTCCTGTCATTCATTAGCTTCTAGGTACCATGTTGCATGGGTCATTATTAGGGTACATTATGGTGTATAGGATCGGAATATATGAAAGATTAATCACAACATGCCCTTTTGAAATCAAAGGTAGCTATGAAAGAAAATTTAGGGATAATTCCTTGGAAAAGACAAAATCAAGTTACACATTAACAATCTAAATATGCATATGAACATAGTTTGATTGATTGAATGGTGCTTAACATCCAGTGGCAAATATTTCATGCATATTCAAGATAAGAGCATATTAATGATTAGTGATGATGATTGAACCCTGCTTTATACTAGACTGACACACTTAGTCGGATTATTAATGTACTAGCTCACAAAAGCAACAGTAAGAAGATGTACCAATTAACCCAGATACATTATTCTGACTTTTGGCCAACCAGTCTTTCCTGTTACTCCTAAATGCTGCCTGCTTAGCGGAGAGGCAGCAAATACCAATTTTAATGGCCAGTGATCGAACTCATAACCTTTCATACTTGAGGCGAGCACGATAACCATTACACCACCGAGATTGTTTATGAACATAGAGAATCTTACATTGTGACCCATTTATATTTTTATTTTTTTACAATAAAAAAAGTTAAAAAATTAATTCTTAGCCTTGGCAAGAAATTTGAAGGTATAATTAAGATTGTAGATATTACAATTATCAATGTTTTAACAAAATCAGATTTTGTTTCTCTTATTTTTAATGGACAGATTTTGCCATTTTAAGTAAGAATACCCCAGCTTAATAGTAACATCATTAATCAAATTCTGCTGAACTGCATGTGGAGTTCATGTTTAAAAAACTGGTCCAGTGGTATGAAAACCACATAACAATAAAAGAAAATATTTTATAGTTGTTCTTAAACTTGAAGCCATTCCTTACAGCAAGAGGATTGAGCAGGGTGTATTATATTTTCTCCTTTACATAGTAGTGACGTATAGAAGGTATTTTTTCAGAACTACCCTGTCATTTGTTAGGACATGTCTATGAGACTAAAAGTGCCATGAAAATTGATTGAAAAGAAATGTACAAAGGAAAAATAAACAAAAATCTGAACTGAAATAATAGTATAGAAATTTTATAACTTTGATTTCTAACAAGAACATTAACACCCAAACAAAATCATGCCTAATATCATGTTAGATTATTTCTTTATAAATTCAACTACCAACATTGAAATAAAATCATGCCTAATATCATGTTAGATTATTTCTTTATAAATTCAACTACCAACACTGAAATAAAATCACGCCTAATATCATGTTAGATTATTTCTTTATAAATTCAACTACCAACACTGAAATAAAATCATGCCTAATATCATGTTAGATTATTTCTTTATAAATTCAACTACCAACTCTGAAACAAAATCACGCTTAATATCTTGTTAGATTATTTCTTTATAAATTCAACTACCAACTCTGAAACAAAATCACGCCTAATATCTTGTTAGATTATTTCTTTATAAATTCAACTACCAACACTGAAACAAAATCACGCCTAATAACTTGTTAGATTATTTCTTTATAAATTCAACTACCAACACTGAAATAAAATCACGCCTAATGTCTTGTTAGATTATTTCTTTATAAATTCAACTACCAGCACTGAAACAAAATCACGCCTAATATCTTGTAATGTCTTGTTAGATTATTTCTTTATAAATTCAACAACCAACACTGAAACAAAATCACGCCTAATATCTTGTTAGATTATTTCATTATAAATTCTACTACCAACTTTGAAACAAAATCACGCCTAATATCTTGTTAGATTATTTCTTTATAAATTCAACTACCAACACTGAAATAAAATCACGCCTAATATCTTGTTAGATTATGTCTTTATAAATTCAACAACCAACACTGAAATAAAATCACGCCTAATATCTTGTTAGATTATTTCTTTATAAATTCAACTACCAACACTGAAACAAAATCACACCTAATATCTTGTTAGATTATTTCTTTATAAATTCAACTACCAACACTGAAACAAAATCACGCCAATAATCTTGTTAGATTATTTCTTTATGAATTCAACTACCAACACTGAATCAAAATCATTCTTATATCTTGTTAGATTATTTATAAATTCAACTACCAATGCTGAAACAAAATCACGCCTAATATCTTGTTAGATTATTTACTTATAGTAGACTAATACTGAAACATTTACTTATAATAGACTAATACTGAAACAAAATCATGCTTAAAATCACATAAGGATATTTCCTTATAAATTCAACTACTAGCACTGAAACAAAAATCATGACTAATATCCTGTTAGGTCATGTGATAAATCGTTCCATTGAATAAACAGAGACACCAGTCGGCCTCTGGTTTCTATCATTATTGGTAGAGAGTACATGTATTAAATTATATGAAAACAAATGTTAGTGAAAATGAAATTTCCCACATCAGAAATTAGTTCAATAAAAGTTTAAGAAGAATATAGTTTTTTTTGGCAGGTTTTTGGTGCAAAAGACAAAAAAACTAATTTCAAGTGCAATAATATTAGACAGGCATCAGGGATTTGCTATTCATCGGAAGAATCTTTTATTATTTAATTTAAATGTCATTATTCATTATTACTTTATACTTGCTATTGTTGTCAGTCATATTATTGTCTTTTAAACAAAATTACCGAGGAAAAAGTAAGCTGAATACAGCATTATTTATTGATTGAATGAAGAGTTTGACAGAAAGGAATTATATGGACAGATGTGATTTAGCTAGTTAATGGGAAGACTCTAGCATCACATTGCCAATATCACGTTAATTGAGATGAGTTGTTGAAGTATTGCCCAGAATTACCTTCACTTAGTTTTACATGTCTTTTACAAGTGAATTACGTGTGCTTCAATTTGATGTTGAGGACTTCAACTTTGTCATGAATGTTAAATTTATCCATTATTTTTATCCAGATTTGTTCAACATTTTGTCACATGTTCTTTTCATAATAAACAGACAAGGATTTTAAAAAAAATGCTGACCCAAAACTTAATTATTCATGCCTTGTTTGAACTTTATTAGAGAGGTCACTTGTCTTAAATGGTCACATTTATAAAAATAGGAGATGTGGCATGATTGACCATGATAGGAGATGTGGCTTGATTGTCCTCTTCCCAGAGGTGACCTCTTAATGCAAGTTTGACTGTGATTAATTTTGGTTTTACTTCACATAGATTCATATCTTTAGATTTTTTTGAACGGTATTAGAGCACATTACTGTTTTCCCTTAATGTTTCAATTCCCTTTACCAGCTCACCTGACCAAAGGCCATGTGATCGTTTGTCATCTTTTCTGTCTAATGTCCGCCTGTAAACTTTTACATTTTCATCTTCTCCTTTGAAACAGCTAAGCTAAATGGAGCCAAACTTTACAAGAAGCATCAATTCAAGGTCCTTATTTTGTCCTGAGTGGATGATTCTTGATCTTGATTGGCTAATACATTAACAAATCTTCTCCTGAGAAACAACTTAGCCAAATGGATTAATGTTTTATACGAAGCATCTGTGAAAGGTCCTGTATAAAGTTTCCTCATTTTAACTTGATCAGACACAACATATGGAAATCATGGAGGATTCCTGTTTTTGATTGGCTGAAAAATAAAAAAAATTATCCTCTGCAACTGCTTGGCCAAATGAAACAGTATTTTCAGGAAGGATCTATATAAGGCCCTTATCAAAGTTTAATCATTTTGTCATGATTGGACAAAAACATTGCCTCAGTGGGCATTACTGTTTCTGATTGGCTGATACATTAAAAAAATGCCAAATGGAAAATATTTGACAGGAAACATCTTTGGGAGATCTTTTATAACTTTAAACAACATTATGGCCACGATTGTCCATTAAATGTTTGTTTTTGATATGCCCAATGTCAGGTGAGTGATACAATCTCAGCATTCTAAGCATCTAGTTTCCTAGAAAAAAAATATCATTGCAATATTTCTGGCATATATTCCATATTCTTTCTTTTAGATATGATTTTATTTTTTTTACATTTCCTCTTGGTATTTAAAACCAAAAAAATTTCAAATTGTTCTGGTCCAGTTTTATTACAAAAAAGACCAGACTACTGAAGCAATTGATGAATTTGCCTATCAGATATATGAAAGGATTGGATTTTTTAAGTTTTTTTATGTCAGCAAACAGCAAGAAATTGTTGGAAATTATTGCTCTGTTTCATGGTTCATTGAAACAAACAATTTGATTCAGTTTGTAATGACTATCATTTCTTGAGCTGTGTCCAAGTATATCTAAAGATTTGTAGTAAATGTAGTTGATATAGAAGTAAAATGAACAACAGAAAATCAATTTTTAAATCATTTTACTAAAAAAAAACCATATGCAGCTTTGTCAAAATGAAAAGCATAACATCAGATATGATGGAAAAAATTCCAAAAGCTAAAATAAAAATTGCCGCAAGAATGCCACAAAACCTGTATATTCAGTCTTTCTGCAAGTTTTTTAAGTATAATAAATTAAGAGTTAAACACATTTTTGAGTGAAACAATGTTGTTTCCAATTGTACTGTTACCATTTCTATTAATATTTTGTGAAATTTTCCTGTTGTCAGCTCACCTTACCAAAGCCCATCAGAAATATTAACATGTTAGTTATCTGTCTGTTAATGTTCACTGCATCTATCATTCATCCATCCATGGTCCATCTGTCTGCCCACATTTACTTAAGTTACTTTGTTAAGATGGTCCTCTTCCAAATTTTATCTACATCTCTAACACCAAGATGGCTGCCACAATTGAACTAAGTATAACATGGGACCCTTTTGAAAATCAAACTGAAAATGTTTTTGTCCGAAATTGCTGAGTCAAAGGTAACCTAACTCTTGTTGAATGATCATTGGAAGGTGCTCTCTCAAACTATTGTTCAGCATTCCTTCTGGCAAACAATGACAAGCTTATTAGGACTAATGCAGAGGTCCTGACAGGTGAGCTATACAAGCTCCTGGGAACCTCTGGTTGAGACTACATGTACTAGATTTGTTGGTTGGGTCATCCTTTTCAGGAAGTAAAAACTTATCAAACCTAATATCTTCACCTGGATAAACCTATTCATTTCTTAATGGAATTCATTATAATTTTTGCAGAGGCTTGTGATTATTTCAATTTCCAGGGAGACTTTATAGCACATTTCTTTCTGTTGTTTGAGAAAAAAGGAACAAAAAGAAATTTTCTATAACATGCCAAATGTATATTAATTCCAGTTGGTTTTGGTGCAAATCTGTCTCAAATTTAAATTAGTTTAACCTTAATTATGTAAAAATTTTATATATATCCACAAGTTATGTAATCAGCAAGATTGTTTGGATTTTTTCCAAAGATATTTCTGTTACTACAATAAATAATTTCTAATGTTATCAGATAAACCAAGGTTTTTATAAGCTATGTTAAGTGTTATTTTGTAGAACAAACAGAACTTAATGATCATTTGTTGAGTTACAGTTCTGGATATCATGATTTATTGTGTAAAAGAGTGTTTGATGTACTAAAGCACATCTACAAAACATTTTCTCATATTGACTGCGATTTAAACTAAAGAACAGCCTTTTAAATCTTAGCAACATCTTTTTTGCCTTGTCTGGTAGGCAGATAGGTGTACTTGATTCTGTCTGTCCATCCACAGGTATTTATGTATCCTGTATTTAGTGGGGTACACATCATTCATAGTTGTATGTTTTTTTTGTTTGTTTTTTAGTTTTATATGTACACTATATCTCATGTTCCATCTTGTTCATGTTCTGGAGATTGCCGTGTCTGCCGACTAGTTTTTTGTCTGGCCCTTTGGTTTTCTTTCGCTTCCTCTATACATGAGTAGGTTTGAACATAAAGGTATGATGTCTTCTTGGTTAATTTAAGATAAACCAGCAGCATTATTATGTGAAATTTCTGGCTCGTATGGACAGAAGGCTTACATGTGACTTTTGCAAATCCTTTTCTTCTTTTGCCCATCTCTGTTTGTAAACTTTTTAGCTCACCTGACAAGAAGAGTCGTGAGCTTGAGTCTGTTGTTAATTCACTGTTAATATTTTGGACAGGACCCATTAAATAGATGGAAACCAAACACAGGGAATATGTTCCTTATGAGTTGCTGACCAAGTGTTGTTTATTTTTTGCTGATCACAGCTAGGACTAAGTTTTAACAATCCGAGATAATCACAGAATAAAATTGAAGTGTTTAGGAGAAATTTACATTCTTTCAAGTGCACAATGTTTGGCTTTAATTGGATGTAAGTTTTACAAAAAAGATTGAAAAAAAACATAAGTATTTTGTTAAAGCAACCTAATAAGTCATATATGTTTGACTTGTAGAATTCTTTCTTGTTTTCCCTTAGTTGGTTTGTCTGTTTTGTTATGGCCAGAGCAGGGTTGACAGAACTATGACTGGTCTTATTGGTAAAAGCAAGCCAATATAAGGTTCACAGCTGACCTTTTAGACAGGTAGGGGTAAAGAATGTAATATCTGGCATGATAATGGGACAGAGTCTTAGGCAGGCCTAGCATATAGTTTTTCGGTCTGTGCAACCATTTCTACATCCACATGTCTTTCCCATAAGGTGGACCCTTAAAAAAAGAAAAAGGGGTTGTAGTTTGTGAAAATTTTTTCCTCTGAAACTGCTTTGCAAATAGGGAAAATTAATTGATGTAATGGTCTTCAAAATTGTCCTATGACAAAATTTGTCAATCCTACCTGCCAACCAAGATGGCTACCAGAGCTGGACTAAATATAACATGTGAACCTATTGGAACTTCATTTAGAAATCTGGTTGGCTGAAACTGCTCAGAAGTTCAAACCAAAGTTGATGGCATTGTCGTTACATGATCATTTTTCCAAAATTTATCAATATCTCCACTGAATAACCAGGATGGTAGCCACAACAGAACTTAGACTTTATAGGAAATTCTAAAACTTTTGCATATATTTTCTGTACATTGGTCACCACAGCAAGTTCTTGTTTCCTATTGGGAATTTCAAGTGAGATCTCCTCCAAGTATACCTGGCCAACTGAAGTGGAATTTAGAATGAAACCTGTAGGATGGTCACTGTTAAGTTTAGAGACATATATTGTCCTGGTCTGTCAATTACCACAGTTAGGACAGGAAATTCATTTTTGTGGTCAAATCGTTATAACACTTTTCCTTTGTAACCATCAGGCCAAATAAATCCAAATTTTGGTGTTAACATGGTTAATTGAAGCATCTGTGGATAGGTCACTTTACAGTTTGCATATATTTTCATCATCTTGTAACTGATATGTATGCTAAGGCCAATTCTTGTTTCTGATTTTGTAAAAAAAAAAACAATCTGACACAACTGTGGTAAAATCAGAAAAAAATAAAGTTCAAATAGTGCACCCCACAGATCCTTAATTATGCATAAAAGACAAATGAATAGAAATATTACACTATATTGTAGGTCGTTTACAGTTGTATGTTTTGGCTTGGGATAAAATGGCTGCCGTAAGAATATCCTTGTATTTTGATTGGCCAGTTTAAAAAAAGAAGTAATTGTCTTTTTGAAAGCACTATTCCAGATGGAGTCTATTGAGGTCTTTATTAAGTCTAGATCAGACATTTGACATGGCTGCCATGGGCAATAATTATTTTAGTTACTACAGCTCAACCTCCTTAGCATCCAGTTTGTCATGTTTTTGTGCCATTTGCCAAAAGGTTTTAATTGGACTATCCTGCAATCAGAAGATGTGAAAATTTCGAAGTAGATAACTGGTATTGAATGATCTTTGAATGTTTGAAAAATGAGAATTTTGTGCAAGAATAAAAGATCATCTGTTAAATTAACGAGTAATTGGTCTTGTAAGTCTATAACGGGTTGTACCAATACATTTGAATCCTGCAAGAATAATTACCAAATTTGATTTTTTCCCCTAAAACCAATGATTTTAATAAAATGGAAATGTCCAGCCATCAGACATAATATTTTGCAATTCTAGTACTGAATACCAAACCATTAGAGAGATTTTTTGTAACTTTATTCATTTATCATGACCTGAAACCATTTTACATCAGACAAATTCATCACAGTGATCTATTTGTCGTTAGATAATCACATACAGATAATGTTGAGGATGACAAATGTTAATGTCTACATGGCAATGGTAGAAGTGCTAAAACAGAACAGAAATTTACTTTTAAAGAAGTATTCTAAAGGTGTTATATGTCTGTTATAAAGCTTTTAAACATGTCTTTTAAAAAAAGTTTCAGTTTATGTCACTAAGGAGTTTACAGAATTGTATTTGAAGATTTGTTTACATCGAATGATGATTTACTGGTGATGCATTATGGGAGGCAGTAAACAGATGCTTGCCACCTTCAAATCAAAGTTGATGCCGGCAAATCTTCAAGTAAAATACTGTTAATTCCATTCAAATCAAATGAATGTCTTAACATTTTAAATTATGGAATAAATGTCTGCACTTGCCCAATTTCTCAAACGACACCAAAGCTGAATTTGATGCAGTGAAAATTTGGAAGTCAAAATAAACATAACAAACAAATTGCAAATACATATTTGAGCTTTAGTCCAGGCAGTAGATTTTATTTATGAACTAATTGCAACAGAAGAAATTTTTGCCTTAATCTGTAGTATTATATCCAAAAAAGACACAGGCAAAAGTCCACAAAAGTCGAACTTGGAGGAAAGCTCTGAAAATCAGAATATCAATTTTTTTCCATTATTTTAAGTCGAACAGGGAGGATAATTGTTACACAAGCATGTAGTGTTTGTCATTTTTCTTTGTCAATTTTCTCTTACTGTGTAAATAATGTTTAAAAAGTATTTCTTTTTATTTATATAAAATAAATACAAAAACAACTTTTCCCAGAAATACAGTAATTAAGATTTTGTTTAAATTTCAATGATATTTCAACAGCAGAGTTATTTCCTTTTTAATGGAAAGGAAAATTTACTTTGGATCTGAACCATTTTACCTGCATTATTTTTGGGGGGATTTTTTTCTAGTTAATCTTTATACTTTTCTTTAAACAAAATTTCATTAATTTCTTCTGTTACAATGAGTTTGAGGTTAAGGTCAAATTTTGCAAAATTGAATGGATTATTACAAGAGCCTGGTTGGTAGAGTGGTCTTGATAATTCTTTTTGTACCTTATAACCCATAGAGCCAAGTTTGAACCTAGCTTTGTGCCATACGGATGTACTTGACTCAAAATTTAAGGTATTTGGACTATAATTGACCACATCATTATTAAACATACTCAGATTTTTTCAAAGAACCTAATGTAATAATATCATGTAATATAAAAACAGGTTTACAGATAATTTTTCTACTCATTATACATTATATTTTTTTTGACTTCATAAAGGAAATCACAATTTACTCTAATTGTTATAAAAATATTAATAATTGACAATTATTTTTATTATGGTCTGACTACTAACCAAGGTTGTATATTACTCCTCTACCTTCCTCCACTAATAAAACTCAGTTTTAAACTGTTAAATATTGAGTATTGTTAGGAAAACTTTGAAACATATTGTGATATAGCTAACAAAAACTGAAGCCTATTTTTAGCTCACCTGGCCTAAAAGGCGATTGAGCTTTTGCCATCACTTTGCATCTGTTGTCTTTCTGTCTGTCCTCTGAAACCACTAAGCCAGTTTGGACTTGACATTGGTGGAATGTTCCTTGGGTGATTTCCTTCCAAAATTGTGTCAGAAATTGTGTTATATTGATTGAATGTTGCTTAAAATCCAGTGGCAAATATTTCATGCATATTAGGACGAGAGCATATTATGAATGATGATGAATGAATCCTACTTTGTACTAGTTCGACACAATAAGCCAGATTTTTATCATGCTAGCTCATGAAAGCAAGTCTGCAGGAAGACATGCCACTTAACCCAGACACATTATTCTGACTTTGGGCCGACCAGTCTTTGCTCTTA
>JARWCS010000007.1:7173133-7197298 GCA_034783895.1 Geukensia demissa | reverse complement strand
GTCCAAAATAAGATTTTGAAGGGAAATCAGGTTTTTCTCAACTTATGTCCAAATATTGAGGTATAGGTGCATTTTCTATCATAGTTGGGGTGATCCCACTTGACACATTACAAGAGTCATTTTTGAAAATTGAGGTTTTTAGTTCATAAACCACTGGTATGATAAGAAACTTTTAACAGCAGCATTATTTTATGCTTAAAACAGTGCTGTGATACTGCTTGGATTCTGTGAAATCTTACTTATGATTAATAAAATGCCATATTGTGGTAAGATCTCATTTTGTCATCACTTGGGTCCCTCATTGTCGGCGATGTCGTCTGTTAACTTTTTACATTTTCATCTTTTTCTCTGAAACCATTAAACAGATTTCAATGAAACTTGACAGAAATTTTAGGCAGGTTGTACTTTACCATATTTTTGAAATTGGTGCCAATATGAAATTAAATATGGCTGTCAGGGCCAATTATGTGTTCTGATTTGTCCAAATTTCAAAAATATTCTTGTCAGAAACCTCACAGTGGAATGAACTGTTACTTCCTAGAAATGATAGTTAGGTTGTCCTCAGCTTAATTTTTGCATTGTTTGCCTATTGGATATTCAAGATGGCCTCCATGAGGCGACTTAGTTTAACATTAGACCCTATGGGAATTTCACATTTTCATCTTCTTTTCTGAAACCAATTAGCAGATTTTAAATGGCAGAACTGTTATGCAGGTGATCATTTACCAGATTTGTTAAATTGGTTCTGATTGGAATTTCAACATGGCTGCCAAGGCCAATTGTGTGTTCTGATAGGTGCCAATTTGAAAAATTTTCTTGTCTGAAACCACACAGAGGATTGAACTGTTACTTAGCAATATAAATGTATTTAGAAACTTCTCCTGAAGGAACCTTCCTAATTCTTATAATATATAATCAGAAATGGCTCCATTAAGTTTTGTATATTTCAGATTTTTATACTCTTAGTTTTCTCTACTCATTTGGAAAATTTGAAAATTTTGTTGTTTTCTATTTTAACTATTTGTGGAATTTTAATAAATGTAAAATATTTTGATAGGAAAATGTATTCCATATATTGGCATATGTTTTTGTGTTATGTCAGAAAAAAAGCTTGGCAGTACTATTAATTCAAAGATTTGCATGTTTTCAGAAATTTAAATTTTCACAAAAATCAGCAATTTTCACACGAGCATAGGACATAAACAACACTGTTATAGCCTGAACACTTAGTTCCACTGCAAGGTAGTAAAATCACTTTCTAAATTCCCTATTCAGATTGTGTATTGCTGTAAGAATTAATGGCCAAAATAAGAGGGACTAAGTTTAGTGAAACAGACTAAGAAACTAAATATGAAATGTCTGATTTAGTTAACTAAGTGTCAGTTCTATTTATTGATGTTTAGTAAAGAATACTTAGAAAGTTATGGAAAAATGAATATCAATGAAATCTCTTTCTGTTTGTTTGTTTACAAAGAGAAAATTATCTGTTATGCTTTTAGCAGCTTTTATTGCCATTAATCAGTAATTCTATCATATTTTAAAAAGATGTCTCTGAAATAAGGACTAATATATTGGAATATGTTGGAATTGGTCCTCATTGTATGTCATCAGTGGGTTGTGTGTTACTCAGATTTACATCTCCATAGCATTAATGGCTAATACAAAGCTATCAACCTTCATCAATTAACTTTCATGTATCTTCAGCACTGATTTTTCTCCACTGTCAGTATTTGTATCACTGTATTGATTGTAAAAGACTTGACAGATCATTCCAAGACTTCCAGTCATGATAAATGGCCATTTTCCGTTATGTTGACATTACACATTACGACATTGTCTTCTAATTTAAACCTTTCCATCTCGTGTTTGCACAACTAATTCAAATATATAATTCCGATTATTTAGCAATCTTCGATGACAAGTGTACAGGTTTTGTCTTTTCTGAACAAATATTTTGTTTTTTCAGGCCTATAGGGATGTTTATGATTTGATGAACTTTGTAATCATATTCAGATTTAATTGAGTAAATAGATAATTGTTGTTTGACAAATAAATTGAAGTATTGAAATGGAAATTTTGATACATAGGAGTTGTTTCCCTTTTGACAGTGATTGTTCATGAGAAAACAGTTGTCTTTTGTAGATTAATAGAAGTTCATTTTGTCATTTTTGGCCCCAAATTGAAGTTTTGACTGATTAAAAACAGATTTAATTGAGCTGTTGCAGGAGAAATGCATCATTCCATGACTGGACCAGCTTTATGTTTTGTTTAATTACATTTGTTTGTCATTGCTTTTAAAAAATATTGTTTTGTCCCAATATGCATCATATATTCCAAAGTGTCACAGAATAATTTACAAAAAAGTGATTTTTTTATGTTTTTGTCAATTATGGCCTATTTTGACATCATTTTTGACAAATTATTATAGCATCATAAATGATAAATTGATTTATTTTCCTAAATTTTAATTTCTATATATAAGGTAGTTTTGCATACATTCATATTATTTACCAAATTTAGATCTTGCTGCCCCTATTCCTTTGATTTAAGTATGGTACAATTTTCATTTAAGCCAGCTTTTGATTTGAAGTAAAATGCTGATATAGCAAAAACTGTGACCTCAAATCATCAGCTTTTGATGTCTTGAAATGTATGCAAATCAAATGTAAATGCTCCTTGAGCCACCCTCAATATATCATTTTTGGAAGATCTTGTTCCTTAAAATTTCCTATAAACAAAAGTTTTTAACTTTTGTGATCAAATATTGTAATTGGTCTTCAGAATTTCCTGTGGTTTGAGTGGTCTATGAATCAATACACCACTCCACCAACTGGGCTAAAGAGATCCCTGACAGTCCAGTTAATTGATTCTGTTATAAACCTGAAGTGTCACATTATTTAGCTGAAGGAAAGCTTCCCTTCAGATATCCATAAACCAGAGGAAAATCCAGTTGAACTGTTTTATGCATTGAATCCAAATTGGGAAGAGGTGGTGGTAGTAGAATTCTGCATAGTAATTGATCTTTTTAGAGATTTGTGATTAATGAATTCTAGGATCTTGAAAATTTCATTGTGACTTAATTAAAAAAACAATATATTTTATATATAAGACCCTATTTCCCGGACTTAACAAATTTTATTATGTTACATCATATGTCCTTAAAATCTCCTTCAGCTAAACAGCAAAATACTCATTAATTTGTAAATGATTCAAAATAAAAAAAAATATGCAAATTATCTTGTTTTTTTTACCTATCATGTCAATTTGAAACATGCACAAATTATATAGGTCAAACGATGACATGATGATGTATTGATAGGACAATAAGTTTTCAAAGGCAATTTATAATGCTTTTTAATCTACTTGGGAGCATTTAAATCATCATTTTGTTACACATATCAGTTTATTTAACATTACAAAATAACAAAAAGGTTGTTTAAAAGTTCTTATTATACTTGTAATTAAAATCAGTATTTTTATAAACAGATATATAGGACGATTGAGTTCAAGGTGTAAGTTACTTATATATTGGTCAACATTGGTTTATATAGGAGTTAATAGTAGGTTTATTTAGTCAAATCAAAGTCAATAATTGGTTAAGGCTGTGCTATGTCTGTCCAAGAGCAAAACAATTAATAAAATAATCCTTGTAATTCAAAACACATTAAATTATAATGGAATTATCTGTACACCTACAGGGACTCGGAGATAAAATTTCTGATGTCTTAGATTTACTATCTCTTTTGACATAATCTCTCCATGGAAAATGACAAGTATCACACTATTGTTTGTTAAACAGCCATTCCGATAAATTGTTGCCGAACAAAAGTAAACATTGGGACCAGGTCTCGCCCTCAGGTGTGCTAAGTCACTGAGGGACCTGGGGGGTTTATTTTCAGACATATAACCAATCTATTCAATGCAATCTTTATCAACCTAAACAAACAATAGTTGTCGAACAATAGCAAGGTATTTCAGTTTTCCGTTATTGTTAAATTATTGAGCCGATCGTGTCTTTATTTCTAAATCTTTGTGTTAGATACCGAAACAGTAGCCTCAACTTGGCTAATATCCAGTAAATATATAGTACATGATTTTAATATCTAGTGATGTTCCTTAAAGAAAGTTCAAATGAGATAGATAATTGATCCCAGGTAAACAGTGACAGGTAAGGTGTTTGTAATTGATTTACATCCTTTCCTGCTTGGCTTGAAGGGGGAGGATCATTATTAGATCAATTAATGTCCATTTAATTCAAATTAGTAGATTTGAATTTTGTTCCAAGCATTTTTAAAGTAAAAAATATGAATGCCTTGAAAATACATCATTTTTGGGTTTTTTTTTTCAGGGACAGTATATAAACATTCCTTTTTTATCTATGCACTAAATTTGAATAATTAAAGTTTTGTGCGAAAATTGAAAAATTGAAAGCAACATGTTTCTGTCAAGTTTAATTGAGATACTAAATATTTCTACTCTTTTGTAAAAATTAATAGTTTTGCATTCATGTTAAAAGCATAAATAAGTTGAAGAATTCAGGGTGTGTTTGAGCATTTCTCCTCAGACAGAGTTATTTAAATTGCATTGGTAAACCACATTTGTCTGGGTACACTAGACTATTGAAGCAAGACAAAATATTTTTGCTTTATTTAAACAATATTTAATAAAAAAAAAAGACTGTTGTGATGAAATATTAAGTAAAAAGGTAGGTACTATATTTAACTTGCTGACACAATTAGCATGTGATAAATAAATACTATACTGATTGACCTTCAGCAATGATAAAACTCAAACAACAAGAAACAAAAAACAAAAGTGACAAGAACTTGTCAGAAACAATCCCTTAAAATATGTGAAAAATGCAGAGACTGCAAAAAAAATAGCTGAAGTAATATCCCTGCCAAATAAAATCCTAGCAGACTACTTGCTGTATGGAGACAAATTCGTTTGGTTAGTTTCAGATAGATTATAGTAACATGTGAGATCTCAGTCCTCACCTTAAAGACAGTAGCATAACATGAAAAGCAACCATGCATACATTTCAATAAAGAGAACAGTATCATCTTAAAAGAATATTTATACCCCAGCAAATAAAGTTTGCAGGTATATAGGAACCACCCTGTCTGACTTTGGTCCGTCCACATACAATCTCCTCAAAAACAGTTATTTGGATTTCAGTGAAATTTTACATGATAATAAGGCACAATGTGTAGACTCACACATAGGAAGGAAAGTCAACTGCTCATACCAAGGGCAGATAATTCATAAGGTACAAGTCTGGTTCACAGTATGTCTTGTTGTAACGAAGATAACAGAAATTATTTTGAAGCAGAGATTTTAGTCTTACATGTAAAGTCATTTTATTTTTTTTTTATTTATAATCTGCATACACTCTAAAACTTGCCACAACTTTCAGGTCATTTGTATATGTCATTAGACCAACAGGAAAATTGCTAAGGATCTTTCGTCAGGTAAGTGCCTCTTTTCAAATTTTTACTCATTGATCATGCTTGTCAGCCAACATAGCTGGCACTGAAGAACTTAAATGCACATAAGCTTTGCATTTGAAACTCATTATAATCTCTTTGAGACCACTTTTGCAATTATGCCTAAACTTCAGTGGAATAGTCCTTGGGTGGCTTTTTTTAAAATCCCTTCCCAGAAACAAAGATGACTACTAGAGTTCAACATGATTCTTACATCAATTTCTTCTATCCTCAAACCACTTGTCTCTTCAGAATCAAATTGGTCATGATTTTCTAAGATGGTTGGCCTGTTTGTCATTACCTAGTGTATAACCCACCAAACGAGATGTATGCTGGGGGAAGACTTGCTGCAAAATAAGCCCTTTAAGTTCATCGTTCTGAAGTTTTTGTGCGGAATGTTTTCTAGTTTTTTCAGACTTCCTTTATCAACAAAAATGCTCATGGTCTTTTAAATTCTTTTTATTGCTTTTTCAAGTGTTCTAGTAAAAAATGTTAATAATATAGGGTTATTGCATGAATATTGAACTACTTATAGGTCATTAATGATATCACTTTTGTAATGCTACATTTAAGTTTAAATTCTGCTGTCACTTGGTGGGTGGCTGTCTCGTGGACAATCATGCCACATCTCCTATTTTTATACAATTACAGAATATCATATGGTTTGTTTTGATAAAATAATTCAAGGAATATTATACTGCTATTAAATTATTTTGGATATTCACTGACTAACTGGGCACTATATATATAATAATAATGAAACTGGATATTTCCCTGTAGATATCAGGTTATGTCTTATGACTGTAGATGGTTATTACTGTGTAGATATCCTGTTATTGAATAAATTAATGTTGTGTTTCCTCCTAACATATATGAAATAAGTGTTTTTTGGTATGAAAAATATTCTACTGTTGGATTATTTCATATCATTATACAGGTATAATTTTAAACAAATAAAAATGTTTCATTTTGATCATGTAACAATACAATATTTTTCCACATTGTAGACTTTCCATATTTTTTCCATATTGGGCGTCCCGAAAAGTCAGTATTTTTTCCATATTCTACAATCTACAATACGGATTATATTGTACGTGTCGGTATTGTATTGAAAACCTGTATTGGACTCAATAGTTCGGCGTCTCTTCCAATACAGGTTTCAAAACAATATGTACTCGTACAATATAATTCCGTATTGTACATATACATGTATAATAACCTATTATTAATGAAGTAATGCTCAAAATGAAATGTAAAACTAAAAATAATTTTATCCTGCCTTTACAGAGATATCTTTTAAATGTATCTTTTCATTTATCAAGCATAAAATGAGAATTGGAGATACTTTATATAAATTAAATCAAGATGTGACACAATGGATGCATATTTAAATATTTGTTAAGTTGTTAATAGTTTCAGGGTGAAAGACAGTAATAAATATGGTTTCCTTAAACAGCATTGTTACATTACATCAACCCATTTGAAGATCCAGTTTCGCTTCAAAGATGACACCGCCATTACATAAAAGACATTTTACACACTTTGATGTGAAAACCACAATTATATAATTTGAACATATCATGTTTCTTTGCACATTTAGAAACAGATACAGAGATCATGTGCTACTGTTTTGTTGACAAGACAAATAAATGATGTTTGTTATAGCACCAGTTTAAGTAAATTGACATACAGTTTTAGCAGTAGATCAACAATTAAAGGCAATACTTTGATTATCAATTATTTACATACTTGGGGGTGTATGGCTACGAAATGTTAAACATGTTACAATACTTACAATAGAAATCCATGAATTCCACTATTGCATTATTTTAAACATATTAAATAAAATTCGAATAAAACAGCATCTGAATCCCAGAGGAGCTAATCACCTTGAAACAAACTTGCTGGATGTGCAACTTTGATAACTGTGGTTATCTATATTTGGCTTGGTAAGCATAGATATTTTTTCTTAAAATTACTTGTAGGATTGGTCAACTTATCAAGAAAAATTTTACTCTGGTTGGTCAGCTGTCTATACCTGTACAAAGCATTAAAGCTCATGGCACAAATTCCTGCCTGGCTTTGTATTATTAACATGATAGTATTTTCCCTTATGCCCATGCTTTGTCTTCCTCCACTTTAAAAAAAAAATGCCACCCGCTATGACTGATATATTTTTGAAATCTGTGTGAAAGCAACATCAATTTTACAAACAAAAAATTATTTGTTTAGCAACTTTTTGCATTGATCTGATTTTGTAACAGTGATATATCATAAAAGATTCTTAAAATAGCACTTTTTAAGCATACCTCCAAATTCCTATGAGAAGGGAAACTTCATTTAACATAGAACTAACATAGATCTTCTTGTTCCCAAGTCTTGAAATGCTATTATAGTTCATTATTTAGTTATCCTGTGTTTCTGGTGAGTTATACAGGCTCGTAAGAGCTACAATGAAAATGTTGTAGTAAAATTTGAAATTCAATTTAAATTCATATTAAAGATTTAGGTCTTATTTTAATGATGTTATAAATCACTTACTTATCAAAGATGCATCTACCCATCAATTTTTCTTCTTTTTTATTTAGATATCCTGGAAGAAGTTTTAATAAACATTTTGAAACTTGTAATGAATTTAAAAAACATGATTTAAATAAAACCTGTAAAGAAAAAAAAATTAAATTTGATTAAATTTTTATGGAATAAGTCAGGAATGTAATATAAAGGGATTTGTTATAAAAGTAATGGTAAGATATATACATAAATTATGACAAGTTTTATCATTCAGTACCTAATAACATGCTTAGCTAAGTACAACAATAAATAGCACTAAAATTGATTACTACGATCATATAATGACAGGTCAGCTATTTATTGGTAAAAACTTGTATGGCTGCCCGAAAAAAGGAAAGAGTACCATTGTTAAAGAATACATTGATACTTCCCCTGACAGTAGGCCTGCCTGAAGAAAGGAAAGGGTCATATTGTAAAAGAATACATTGATACTTCCCCTGACAGTAGGCCTGCCTGAAGAGAGGAAAGGACCACATTGTTAAAGAATACATTGATACTTCCCCTGACAGTAGGCCTGTCTGAAGAAAGGAAAGGACCACATTGTAAAAGAATACATTGATACTTCCCCTGACAGTAGGCCTGTCTGAAGAAAGGAAAGGGTCATATTGTAAAAGAATACATTGATACTTCCCCTAACAGTAGGCCTGCCTGAAGAAAGGAAAGGGTCATATTGTAAAAGAATATATATATTGAAACTTCCCACTTCATTTTTGGTTGTAGTTCCATTTTCAAGGCCAAGCTTTAAGATTTAATGAAAAATATGATATATTGTGTTTTTTCTAATTGTTATGCACTTTTTAAGCCATTTGACAGGTTTTAAAAAAGTTATCAATCCATGTGCTGGACCTTTCTGTCATTTTTGAAGTCGAAAAGATATTAGAAAAGCAAACTCATACAGTTTTTTGGTTAAAAATATTAATTTCCACCATTTACCAATTTAAGGCTTAACATTTCTTTATTCTCCAGCTAGATAGAACCTTTAAAGTTTTGAATGATCATAACATGCAACACTTAAACATGCTTTGATATCTATAGATAAAAAATAGATATTGTTATTTTTTGGGAATGTTCAATTTAAAAAAAAAAAAAAAAAAGTTGTGCAAATGGTCATTTGAAAATTTTTAGTTCACTTGGGCCAGAAGAGATAACCTTTGTACGTTATATTTAACATTTTAAAATTCTTCTTAAAATATGCAGAGCTGTATGAAACTTGGTATGAAGCATCTATGTAATGGCCTCTATAAAATTTACATAAATCATTCTGGTTGGTTCAGGGACTTGGCAGCTACAGGCAGTTCTTGTTTCTGGTTGGTTCAGGGACATGACAGCTACAGGCAGTTCTTGTTCTGGTTGGTTCTGGGACATGGCAGCTACAGGCAGTTCTTGTTTCTGATCAGACATATCATACAAAATCTTCTCCTTTGAAACCTGATGATCAGGCCCAAACAAAACTTGGTATAAAATATCTATGAAAAGGACTCTTTTTGAATTAAATATAAATTGCAGATATTGTCTTGGTTGGTCTTCTAAAATGGATGCCATAGTGAGTCCTTTTTCTGATTGGTTGATTCTAAAAAAAAATCTTCTCTGTAACTGTCACCCAAATAAACTTTCTTTGAAGCATTGATGTGTTGGGCTCTATTAGTCCTGCTTACAATTTTCCAATCAATCAACTTATGTAGCCAATATGACCAATTCGTAATTTTGATTGGCCAGATTTCAAAGGTCAATTTTTTTAAACCCCTTAGCCCAAATTCTTTGAAACTTATGGAAGTTCTTTCTAAAGATTATACTTGGATTCCATAGGAAAATCTTGGTTTTGATTAGCCAGTGTCTACACGTAAGAAAAAAGATGATTTCTATTAAATTTACAAACCAAAGTGGGCCAAACTGCTGGAAACATCTTTATGAGGTCCATCAAATCAGACATGGCTGCCATGCACAGTTCTTGTTTCTGATTTTCAGATAAACATCTTCTAAGAGACTGCTTCACAAACTGAATGGATGTTACAGAGGATCTCTGGAAGGTCATTTTTCTCATTTTGTTCAGACATTTTTGTTTCTGATTGGCAGATTTTCAGAAAATCAAGAGAAACCACTATGAGCCAAAACTAAAAATAAAGCATCAGCTGGATGTCTTTTGTAAATGAATTTTTCTCAGTTGCCTTACTATAAAACAAACATGGCCTGATTTCAAGAAGGTTTCAAAGAGAAAAAATTGTTTTCCTGTTAACATAACTCTGTGACTGAGTGTCAGATGAGTGACACTAAGCCTCTCGTTAAAAAGTTGCCCAAATATGTTCTTACTACCCGGTAAATAGAAAATCACAAAAATGTAATCCCCACCCCAATAAACCTATATAACCTTAACAAAATACAATAATTAAATAATGTTTTAATGAAGGTAAGAAATGCACATAAATAGTACATTATATGACTTATTTTCCTTCAACTTGAGATGTTTACCTGTTTTTATCCATTTATGTAAGAGTTCTATCATTTCACTTGACTAGATTTGATGAATTTGTCCATCTGTTTACAAATGATCTCCGATAAAGTTCTTGTCGTAATATTTGATTTATAATCGTTAAATCACACGTGTAGTATGTTGTTTTAATATTATTGAAGCCTTTTCTGCTTTTATAAAAACAAGTTCTTTTGAAAAACATTAATGATCAAAGAAAAATTAATTTTTTTGGTCTTACACTTCATATTTTTTTTCATATTTTGGAACATGAAAGAATTTATTGTTTGATGAACCAACAATGTACTGTTATGCAAGTACAAAACTGAACATTTTAATAGTCATGCACTTTCCTGTAAGAATTTTCTGAATGTGTAATTTGTTGTCTGGTGGTGTTGCCCATTGCCATTTTTCATCTGGTGTAGAAATATGCGATGATGTATGTTTGTCAATGAGACATCCATCCAAAAAGCCAATACTTCAAGCCCGATTTCTACAGGTTACCTCAATAATTGACAAAGGTCCACTTCGTAAGGCAAGCAGTATATGGCCTAGAAAAAGGTGAAACAATTCAATTTTTGTTTGTCACAATATAATTCTGGTCAACAGGCTGTCAGAATATATATTTTTATTTCAACTCTTCTCAATAATTTTGTCCAGTTTACATTGTCATACAAACAGTTTGACCTGTCATTTGTTTTTTGATACTTTGAAATGTACTTTTTGGACTACAAAACTAAACATTCTTCTTTAAAATGGATGCATTTCCAATTACATGACTGTGGGGGGAAAATGTAGATTAGACCGACAGTCCAAATACTCTAATAGTTGTCTTGTCAGTAAGTACTTGTATTTTTATGTAATACTGACTTTACTTGAGATTGCCTTGTAATATATAGTGTGTGAGTGCCTAATTGCATATATTTCATTGATGTCTTGCCAGTTGGCATATACACTCTTAGCTTCTGTGTCATAGTCATTTAGTATTTTTGTTGTTACCACCCATCATTAGTATGTTTGTTTGATTGGGGTTTAACGTCACTTTCAACAATATTTCAGGCATATCACAGCGGTCAGTTTTACTGGTGGAGGAAATACCCGGAGTGACCCACCAACCTCTGGCAGGTAACTGACAAACCTTAACATGTGAGATGTGAATTAAATGGTAACGGTTTTTGTATCGTTATAATTGGTATGTATTTATGCCATTATGCATAAATTTTGCCTTATCAATTAACATAATGTTAAAGATGCCTTTGCAACAGCTTGTAATGACTGGTTGTTGGTGGCCAGTTGCTTAGGCTAAATTTTATATTTTAACAAGCTTTCACTTTGCATTATTCTTTCCCTCCTTTTACAAATATTAAAATGTAGAATTTTATCAAAAATAATTGACTTTAAATTGAATCATAAGATGAAATTTAAAATAAAATTTGGACTACTTTCTTGTTCAAACAAAAATATGAAATGTAACTTTCTGTTGCTATTGATAAGTTATCAATAACTGGGGTTAGATAGGAATTATCTGTGTACAGAGGAATTTGATTAAGTAATCATGGATGTAAACACCACATCCTTGACAACTTACAACATTTTAACAATGTCATACAGAACCAGAATTTGTAGTAAAATCCATCTACACAAATTTACAATTGTTAAAATTTGAAATATTTAGAATCGAAATGTATGGAGAAAAGAAGTCATTTTATAGGACATTTGAAATGTTTTTATAGTTTAATATTATTTCATTTTTTATAGTTATTTCAAACTATTTATTCCTAAGGTCAAAACTAATGTTTATAATGAAAATTAGCCGGTTAAGAGAATTGCCCGACAGAAAATGAAGGGTTACAACACTGAAAGTATTGCCTGTATGGCTATTACAAAGTTTTTTGCAGAAAAGATCTATGTTTCTATAAGAAATCCCTGTAGTATTGTGCTTACACTTATTCCTTCGGTTTTTAGTCATTCTCTTTAACTAGCAGAATGAATGTAGTGAATTTCTTTCTAGAAGCTTTGACTATTGAAAGAAGAAAGTGTGATGGTCAGATTTGAATTACTCTGTCATGTATTGTCTTTTGAAAAGCATAGTTTTAGTGTTTATTTACATTATTGGTCTTGATCGTAGATTAAGCCTTAAGAAAAATAATGTTTGAAATAGGATGTTGGACATAGGGTAGGAATAGTACTTTAGATCTATACACATATTTTATTGTCATTTTATTAGGTTTAAATTTCCAGATTTGTCCAGAAAACATTAGAGACTACAGAAAAACAGGTTGATATTTAAATAATTTCAATCTTGTAAAATTGCTGCATTTTGATTGGTCAACACCACGAAAACAGAAAAGTTTACACATAGATGGACCAATGTTGATGATGTCATGTTACCAAATTCATGCTCCATCTGAATAAGGCTTCTTTTGGAATTATATTGAAGCAGAATTTTTCAAAAAATTTTCAATTCAAATGGAATTATAAGTAATAAATGCTATTTTTACGGATTTCATAGATGTGTTAACTTAGCTATTCACACTGTCTGCTGAGATTACACATCCATAAATTTCTTCGAAATAGCATTTATAACTCTATTACAAAAGAAAATTCTGTGTCCTGGCAGGCTCTTTTGGTGTGGGGAGAGGAATATTTTAATCTAAAAAACCATGACAGAACATTATTATTTTTAAAATCTGTCCCACTGATCTATTTTTCTTTAATACCTAACCAGAAACCAAAGATTCCATTTTTGATTGACCAGTGTTTAAATACAGAAACTTCTCCAAGGCATTGATCTTGATTAAATGAAACTCTGTAATTGCTTTTGTTTTAAAATAGCATTGTCTAAATGGTTAGCTAGCTTTGTACTTTATATAGATGTAATAAAAGAACCTAAAAATTTAGAAAAAATGTTTGAATTTATTAAAAAAATCACAGGTGAAATTTAAAGAATATAAAATTGGACTGTTTTTTATGCATGGACATTTTAAATCCTTGGACATGTCTTTGAAACTCTTAAGGTGAAGTTGCTGATTTAAGAAATTAAAGGCTATAAAAATAACAGGTTTATACACAAATAATAACTGTGGCAGACCACCTTTTGAAAGCAAGGAGTCATGAAGAAGATTAAGCTAGAAAATTCCCACATTAACAAGACCTTTACATTGACTTGAACACCATTTTATGGTGTTTGTAATGTCCATAGCATGTTTAACACTCATATCTCTAATACTTGAGCTGCTAAAACATCAACAAAGACGTTTATATAGGGTCATAAGTCATTATCCATGAAAGGTATAATTTTGTAAAATGCCAACAAACCAACCTGATTATTATAGACTATTAATGGATGGGTAAACTTAAATATGCAGTGTGCAGAATCAGTGACACTTTGTTTTGTCCCTCACATGTATATAATATGGCCATGTCAACACACCTCATTCACACTTAAAATGATTAAAGAAGTTCCCTAACTGGTCAATGGACAAAGTGAAATCTTAATGGTAATTCAATAGCATTTACCCTGGCTTTATGATTTTTATGGTATGCTTTGATATCATTATTATATCCTGTTTAAATGTTGTAGGTCACTTAAGGTAAAAATTAAAGAATTCACAATGAGACTAATAAAATCTCATATTAAAACTTTCATTTTATCTTCAACCATGATAAATTCTTTACATAGTTATAGTTTACCTGTAAAAGCTTATGTTTCATATGGGAGGTACCGTTTTACCGTAATTTGTAGTAGACTGTCCCTGATAATATCTATAAAATCTACACATAGATGTCAAAAATTTTAAAATTTTCATAATCTCTTTTGCATAATTATTGTAACTAACATATAGGCATTTAAATATTTAGATTGTTTTGTTCAAAAGTGTGAAAGAAAAGTAAAAAATTAACAAGCATATTATTTGTTTTAATATTTGAAGACTTAAGTAACTTTTGCATGTTAACAAGCTGTTGAAAATGGTACATTGTGTACAGGGTTTTTAATTGGCTAAATTATGGCACAAAGGTGCTTTACATTGCTTTATTTTTATTTTTTTATTGCTTTGTGGTACACTTGGACTTAAAAAAAAATTCAGTCTTTTGGCACACAGTGGCTTCAACATAAACATTTTGGCAAACAAGGGACTGGACTTGCTAGTTGCATATAAATTGTCTGTTCAATTTTGATCACTTCTAAAACTCGTCTTCATTTCTGGCAAATTTTAGAAATCTCTTTTGCACAAACAAAAGAAATAACAAGATGAAGAAATTTTAGAAATATTTGGCACTGTTGCATTTGGAGAGTTGTCCTCAAGTTTAAAATGCTCTATTATTAGTGTCAAATCCAAATTCTTAATCTAGAAGTTCTTTAAGTCTATCTAACACACTTCTAATTTAAAAGGCATTTATTTTAAATTAATTCTTGCACAAGACACAATTAGCACCCAATCCAACGGTAGGATAATTTAAAACGAAAGTCAATAATTGGTCAATTTACAATTAATCTTACGAATTAGTGGTGATAATTTAATCATAACAGGCTACTTAAACACAGCAGTTTATACAGAGTGATCAGTAAGTACCGATTGTTGGCGATTACAGCGATAGCTGATATGTTTGCTTTGTCGGGGATTAAGACAGATTAGGGACTCCGTCATGAAGTTTAACAGGAGACTTTCTAAGCACACAGAAAAGGTAGATAGACAATCTGAATAAGGTATTTGTCTACAGAGTGTGTACTTAGTACTAATTTATTAGACAATTGTCAAACATTTGTCTTCACTAAAGTTGTTAAATTATTTTACAAAGCAAAGGTTGGCAATTTTATTTGAAAAACAGATTACAAATGTATTCAAGTGATGGAATGCATCAAAATTGATTTTATTTTGATTGAAATCTTTTTATTTTAGTATTTGACTAAACCTGCGTCATTTGAATGAAATTTAAGACATTTTGTTTCATAGGTTGCTCTACCTGATTTACATGTGAACAAAAAGGTTAATAATTAGGTAAAAATGCTGAAACAAAAATAAATCTAAAAGTTTGGCAAGACCTGTGATCCTTGACTAGTAACTGATTGTTGGAACTGGACATTATATTAATAGTTGCTTTGGGTGTAGGGAAGAAGTCTTAAATGATATTAGCCATCAGAACTAACATTTGATGTTTGCTTTAATCTTCTTTATATGTTTGATTGCTTTGAAGAAAGTGTAATTTTTTATAAGAAAATAATTGGAAAACTTGCATTGATGTAATATAGCCAATATTCATACTATTTTTGGTAATGGAATTTTTATTCATTTTCTAAAAGCTTACAAATTTTTAGCACACAGATTTGAAATTTGCATAAAAAAGGCCATTTTTTCTGTTGAAAAAAAAAAACAACATCACATGATGATTGAAAATTTCCTCTCCTACTATGTTTTTATCTTAAATCTGTTTAAAAAATCTCACATTGAAATTTTCCTCTCATACTATGTTTTTTTTTCCAAAATAGTCTGTAGCTAATGTTGGAAAAAACTACAATGCAACTGTAGCTAATGTTGGAAAAAACTACAATGCAACATGTTTTATAACATGAAAAGCTGATAATGGTAATTAAGTTACCTTACTGTTTATAAAAGCACATATTTTGCTCATGTAACACTTGACTTCATTCATTTTCAGTGATATCATTGGTCAATAAAAAAAAAATTGCCACAAAAACTTCACTGCAGCCACATCTGTATTCTATTGTGTCATTTTCTGCAATGCATATGCCCATTTTTCAAAACCAACCAATGAAATCATTTTAAATGTTGCATATGTAGTTCTTTGTGCCTGAGCCAATTTATGGCGTCTAAGAAGTAGTTAAATTTTTTCCATAAATATATTTCATCAGTGAAGAATTGGAACAAGGAATTTTGCACCTAAGTCGTGCATTTTTGCTAAGGTTTAAAACAAGATATATATCAAGGTTATCGTGGAGTACAAATACAAATAGTTATTTGCTTTTATAACTTTTTATAATACATTTACATTCAAATCAACTTTAAATATCTGTTAATTCATCATGGGGTGTCAAATGTCTTTTATGTAAAGTAATATTTCTTTTATTCTCCAGTGATTAAGTAGCTGTTGTCAGTTAACAAGTTACAATAGAAATATGTTACCTTGGTCTACATGGGGCAAAGTACACAACAAAGTATTCTGCAACATCATCTTTGTATCAGAAATTTTATATGTCTTCCATGCTTTTGTTTTAAAGGAATCTGGCTTCATTAATAAATCAAGTCCTAGCTTTACAGGACTCTGTGGCATATTTACAAGGAATCTGGCTTGACTAATATATCAAGTCCTAGCTTGTCAGGACTCTGTGGCATATTTACAAGGAATCTGGCTTGACTGATATATCAAGTCCTAGCTATACAGGACTCTGTGGCATATTTACAAGGAATTTGGCTTCACTGATATATCAAGTCCTAGCTTGACAGGAATCTGTGGCATATTTACAAAGAATCTGGCTTCACTAATAAATCAAAAAGTCTTGGCTTTACAAGACTCTATGGCATATTTACAAGGAATCTGGCTTGACTGATATATCAAGTCCTAGCTTGTGAGGACTCTGTGGCATATTTACAAGAGGGTTCCTAAATATTGGAATTTGCTGAAGTTTCTGTGATTTTTTTTCATTAAAAATTGGCAATAGATTTAAAACTTTTAACTAATTAGGTAAACCTTTAAAATTTAAGGGCAGAATATTGGAACTACAGTTTTTGCTTTGTTGACCCACATATTAGATAGTTTATTCCCCTGTTCAACCCATCCTATTAAGGTTGCACGTGTCATAATAATAAATCTTTAACATCATATTTTAAAACTTTATTACTTAAGTGAAATAAATATCTCAAACCACAATGCATTAGGATGTGCATTTAATCAATTCTTTTGTATTTGATTGGATTATTAAAAGGTACAAATTAAGTGATATGATGAAGGGTTATTTTATTATAAATGTCCTCAAATAAATTGACAGATACTTAAGACCAAGTTGGCGATATTTACCCTCAGGTAAAAGATATTTTCAACACATAATAGAATAACGTACTTGCTGATCGGCTCAGCAAACTAATGTTTAGATAACCATACTTTAAGTGACGGTAAACTTTTGCTACTTTACAAGCCAGAGAATGGATTGTTTGATTTGCGAGACTTAAGATCACAGTTCGTTTAAATATCATGCCGAATTACGGTGATTTAAACAGGTAGATAAGGTTTTAAACAGGTAGTCGATCTAAACAGTAAAATGATATTACAATTGTATACCCTGCCTAACACCTCTCATTTCTGTAGTTTAACTTCTAAGTAAATTAATATCTACACAAGTGTACATACAAAGAGGTTTAACGTATTCCCTTACATGTCTTAAAAATCAATTTATTAAATTTCCAAATAAAGTTAGAAAGTCAACAGGTCTGTTTTTTTCAGTGTTGAAATTGGAAATGAAAAAAAGTGTTACAAGCAAAAGTTAAATTTGAAATCAACAATTAAAAAAATTAAAAACACAGATTTCTTTTCCTTTTTTCTAACCGAGAATGTTTCATAGTAGGGGATCTAACATTACAATGAGTTGGTCTTTTTCTCTCTGTAGGAGGGATGTTTCTTTGTGTTAGAGTGTCATCCGTTCTCTTAACCTTCTAAAAATCTTGTAGTTTTTAACTTGATTATTATCATTGTTTTAGGATATTATTTTTTTCTGGTCATGAGTTGAATCTAGTTTTCAAACATTAATCTATAAGACAAATATACTTCTTAAAAATACATATACTGGAATTAGTTAGACTCTGTAGCAATGAAAACTGAGGTGCTACTCGAGTGCAGCATGTTAAGTACAGCCTGTTGACATGAATGACGAGAAAGTTGTACATGTACAAACAAACACTATGGTAAGAGTGGACACAGTATTGTGCTAGACAGAAATAAAATTGACACAGTAATATGACGGACATAGGAAATTGCATTTTTCAGCCACTGTAAAAAAGCCCATATCATGTGAAATGCAACTTTCCAGCTAATTTGACCCCTTTTATCCTGAAAACAGTAAGAGAATGAAAATACATAAACATTCTAATGAATGACCTTTTCAAAAAATGAAAAAAACCCTTCCAAAATCAGATAAAAAGGAAAAAATTTCTCATCACCTGCAAAATCACATTTTTAACCCCTTTGACCCATTTTATATAAAAATGGCCAATGCTACAAAAAATTGCTTGAAGTGCTATTTTTCTCTTTCTAAAAGGAATCATTTAAAATAAACAACATTCAAATCAGATGAATAATAAAAGAGTTCATAATTAGAAAATCAGCCAAAATTGGATGTCAAATTATAAAAAATACTGAAAAATATGCCTTTTGGCACCTTATAAAAAAGGTGAGGACCTTGAACCTAATTCGATCCCACACCATATCTGATACTAGGTATCAACGTTTCAAAATAAGGAATCGGTGCATCACAACAAAGATAAGCTGCAAAACCCTTAGTGTCTACAGACGCCTATGATGCTGATGCAGATGTGGGGCTCCAAGAGGGTACCCTCTACAAGTCACAAGGTTGCGTTTAAAAATAACATTAGGTCTCTTCTAGGCAAATGTCTCCAAAGATTATAACTTGTGAAACAAATAATTTGAATGAGTTATGTCACTTTAAATCATAAGGTAGGTTGCAAGGTATTCCAAACCACTTGAGGTCACAGGTTGGTTTTGACCCTCCTGCAGTCTCAGACATTATTGCCATAACATGAACTGCAGTCGTTTAATTATAATAAAAAAAGATACCTCAGTTTGAGAATTTTCATAACTACCATGACAGCAACAATTTTTGAACTTGAGAATATTTTTATTTTTATAGTTCTGAAGCCTTTTTGTCTTAAGAGTACAAAAATCAACCAGATTTAACTGCATTGAAAATTGCTCGTAAAATTCATTGGCCTATGATTTCTGAAGACAATTTGAGTAAAACCATAAAGTTTGACTTTGGTCTAACATTGGACATCCTGTCATTCAGCATGTTATCCTGCAGTCACAGAAGAACTGTTTTTATATGTTTGGTTATTTTAATGTAATTCTTTTGTACTGAACATCTTATTTTTTGTTTGGTTAGTTGTTGAGTGGATCAGTAAATTGCAGTTATCTGCCAGTTAGGATGTGCTTTAGTTTCATAAAACTCGATTTTGGGATTTTACTCAAATCTGTGAGTTTTCCCTTAAATGCTAGATATCCCCTCTTTGTTTAGTCAGATTTTGAGAAAGTTGTGATTTCCTCAATTTGAGATATTTTGTAATACTGAATCATGTTTTTCAGACATGGGTTAACAGAGAAGTTGTCCTAAAAACAAAATTATCAAGTTAACAAGATAATCAAAATAACTAAATAATTATACTTTATTTGCATAAAATAATCAAGTAGCCCCAAATATAAAAACTAAAATAAAGTAATACCATTGCACAGATAAAATAATAAAATGTTGTAGCATCTGTTGTATTAATATTTCTTAAGAGCCGGGGGCAGGAAAATGTTGCAACAGATTGTTTAAAAAAATATAAACTTTTCAATAATTAACTGTATGATCAATACTACGACAAACCATATGATGAGTGGTAATAAAATATGGTACAGATATCAATTTAATGCATAAATATTAAATATTAATTCAATTAGTTTGAAGCTGAGCGGCAGATTTTTATTGAGTTTGTATCTGTATTAGAGGTTTTCATTATTTGTTCAAAGAAAAGTACTTTGACATGGAAGATCAATTTATAAAACCAGTTTTTAACTCAAAATCAATAAATTTGTTCTGTGTTTTAGAAAGTGTCTTCTGCAAACTTAATAATGTACGTCTGCTTATCAACTGTCAATAAATGATTTTTTACCTGAATAGCTTTGACTTTTCTTAAGAATTGAAATGATTATGCAAGTTTCTGTAGAATTTTTCTGACTTCGTAAATGTTACTTGAATTAAGCTTTGTTGTGTAATTTTTAATCTCTTGGAGAAAATGTCAGCTGTTGAAAATTGTTAACTAATGAATTTTGATTTATCTGAGAAAAGAATACCAGAGGCTGCTAGGAGCCTGTAATTGCTCACCTTGTTTATGTTGCCAAGACAAAGTTGACTTTGAAACCATTCTATTTAACTTTGGTTCCAGTAGAGTAAGCCACTCAAGACAAGTGGATTTTTAAATGAAATTACCACAGTCCTATAGTATACTTAGTTCAGCTGAGGCAGCCATCTATGTTGGCAGTTGGGGTCATCTGATCCAATTCTGAAAGAGATGATCCTACTTACTGTTCTTCCAAAGTTTGGTTCCATTTAGCAAGTAGCTGCAGGCAAGAAGATTTTTTTTACGAGTTTCCCCATAGGGTCCTTATGTTAATCTGAATTTGGCTGAAGCTGCCATTTTGGCTTGCAGTTTGAGTCATTGAATAAAATTCCGAAAGGGATCCACCTAGTGACCATTCCACCAAAGTTTGGTTTCAATTTAACAAGAAGTTCCAGAATAGAAGATTTTTAATGACTTTAGGGTGCTATGTTAAACTAAGTTCAGATTATGCAGCCATCTTGATGGGCAGGTAAGGTCATTGGATACAATTCTGAAAGAAAATTACCTAAGCACAGTTCTGCCAAAGTTTGGCATAAATTGGCAGAAAAGTTTTTGGGGAGAAGGATTTTTTTAGAAACCACCCCCATTTTTTTTTAAATTTTAGAAATGGCAACCATATAGGTTAGCCCACTGGGACCCTGGATACAATTCAAAAAGGAGACCATCCAAGGACCATTCCACCAATGTTTGGTTCAGATTGGCCCAGAAGATTAAAATGTAAATTGTGGACAGATGACAGACATTTATAACATGGGCACCAAGTGATGAAAAAAGCTCACTGTATTTTAGTCCAGGTGAGCTAAAATTTAGTTGGTGTACCAAAACACAAATATTGAAAAGTCACAGTCTGATAGTTGGTGGTCATATTCATAATTCCTGAAGACCTAGGAAAAAGTGCTGGAGAATTTTTAAAGATATCCCAATGCATAGAGTAGAAGTAAACAAAAAACAAAGGAAAAATAATGAATTGCAGCCTTGTGATATACTAACGCTGATTTTGTTTTATTAAACTTTTTCTGTAAACAATTAAGATTATTGAGAATAAAGATAAAAGGATTTAAGATCCTACAGGAAAAAATAAAATATCTGACAAAAAAGACGAAAGATAAACAAAAACAAATTGATACAGTAAACAGAATTAGGTGACATGAAACAATAAATTTTGAGTCCTTCCTTGATCTTAAAAGCCTCAATTCTTGACAAAAATCACATTTACTTTTTTGCTATAAGATAGAAAAAGGATATGTGGTATGATTTTCTATGAGACAGCCATCCAAAACATATATATAACAAACATCTACAGATTTTCTTAAGGCCTCCAATAATGGACCCTTATCCACACCGTAGGACAAGCTGTAAAAGACCCCAAAAATAAAAAGTGATGATATTCTAATGTAACAACTATCGGTCAGGTAAGTATACAATGTAAATCAAGTAACATTTAAACATAAAAACAATGATATCCACTGGATTACATGTTCCTTTGCTTGGAACGGGCACATAAATATGTGGTGGGGTTAAACATATTTGTGAGCACTTAACCCTCGCCATAACCTGGGACAGTGGTGTCACAAAATAACATTAAAACTAACTGCAAAAGATTTAACTTTTAAAGTTGATTCATAGGATGCAGACAATAACAAATAAAACAACAGACAGCAAGATGTACTGACCTTGAAAAAGTACTTCCTGTTTCTGACAGCTAGTTAAAAATCCAAAAACCGGGTTCTCTTAAGCTAAGATATGTATGAAAACAGGTTTGGCTGGATTTAGTGTCAAATTATCATTAATAGCCAAAGAAAACAAGATATTGTGCAAGTGAAAAAATTAAAAGGTATCGTCAGCAGATAAGACAAAAATTTAACAAAAAAATTAACTAAATTAGCTTTGAAGTAAATTATTGAGCAGACAGTCAATGTTGATACCAAAGAAGACAATATTTAAAAATCTTAAATCATGTTATAAAGATTACCTTTATGTATAAGTTTATTTACCAGTAAATAAATAACTGACAAGTCTCAGTTGCGTTTAAATTTACTAGCTTTATTAAACACATTTTCTTAAAAGTCTCAGTGCATTGTGTTTAAATTTACTAGCTTTATTAAACACATTGTGTTTAAATTTACTAGCTTTATTATACACATTGTGTTTAAATTTACTAGCTTTATTAAACACATTGTGTTTAAATTTACTAGCTTTATTAAATACATTTTCTTAAATGTTTGGTTGTGGTATTCCCTTTTATCAATTTTCTGCAGTTGCAACCAGACTAAAAAATTACATAATTGTGATAGAATTTGATAAATATTTTAACCAGTTTATGGTAACGAAATCCTTGACTCAATAACTTGCTGGTAATACAAATATTACATAAATAAAATCTGAAACGTTGCTGCAATCACAAGCAAAACGGACAAGTTCACTGTTTGAAGGTGCCAAAGGGATCTCCCCTTCAAGGCAGGGAAAATTTACAATAGGTGAGGAGAAATTGTCTCTCTGGTATATTTTTGTATATTTTATTTTGATTTTACCTTGTGAAACAGAAACAATGACAACTGCTGCTATTCTCATTAGCTTTATTTCAAGTTATGAGGTAAATAGTAGTGACATATTTGGAGTAGTCTGGGTTTTTAACTGCAAAGATATCCTCAAGAGAGCAGCAAGTATTATTAAATTTATCTATTAAATCAGATTTGGATGGATCTTTATGGAGTTTGACCATAAACTTGGATTTATAACAGTAAAGGAATAAGTCTGCATTCAAAGAGGCACACTTGGTATCCATTGGAATTCCTACAACCTGTTGATAAATTTTATCACCAAACCTGATATACATTTTGTCAAGACTTAGTTAAAGATTCCTGTGTAAAAACTGTTGATTCAATTAAGATTTCAATTTAATGTCGTATAACTTGTGTCCAATCCTTTTGCTTTTCTAACAAATAAAATATGTTAGAAAAAAGGTTGAAAGACAAGTTCAAGCTATAGATCACCAAAAGTTTATTCCACCAAAGTGTGGTTGCATTGATAACACTAGTTTCATAGATTTTTAAGTAAGTATGCCATGTGGTCTCCTAATTAACTTCATAAAAATGAAAACGAAATTTGCATTAGTAGAAATTTTAATTGTAATTGGATCTAGGCAACCAAGAAAACATTGTGTCTTAAGGTAATATGTGATATGTTGTATTATATCGTATAGGCCAAAAACAGGCTGTTCATTTTCTCTGTCTGGAGGTTATTATACCTTGAAACCTTCCCCATTACCCTGAAATGACTAATACCAGGTTGGAAAATGTACAATGCAGCAGGTGTCTTTAAGGAGACAGGAACTGCTTACCCTTCTGGACCACTCAAGTTCACCCCTGATTTTTTGGATGGGTCCACATTGTTTTGTGGTTTAAGTTAGACGACCGCAAAAAAATTGCGGACGTATAATGGTATGGCGCTGTCATCGGCGTCGGCGTTCCTGTCTGTAGACAGGTTGGTTTCCGCACGATAACTTTTGTTCTAG
>JARWCS010000007.1:7086068-7103979 GCA_034783895.1 Geukensia demissa | reverse complement strand
CAATATGTTCAACACTAATTTGACCTCCTGCAGCAAATAAACAAAATAAATAATGGGAAAAAAAAACAAAGAAATAAACCAGTTTCTTTAAATACACATATTTTTATGCCCTGGCCTCTAGGTGACAAGGGGGATTTACATTAACTATTACCCCATCAGTCTGTCCGTCTGTCTGTTGGTACATACATAAATTTTTGTTAAAAGATTTCTCTGCTTTTGTATGTAGGATTGATTTGAAATTTTGTCTGAAATCAGCACCAAGGTTCTTTAACCTCACTGTTGGCAAGTATAAGCGTTTCCATGTGGAATCATGGGCCAATTCTCTAGTTTTGAATTTATCACAGAAAAAAAGTCCAACAAATTTCTTTTATGGTCCTAGGACTTTAATACTGTTGCTGGAAATAATGTTGCAGCTCTGCTTTCATTATGCATGGTTGGAAAGACTGATGGATGCCACTCGGGAGCCAGGTCATTGTTTTAGTTATTTATGGCAATACGAATATTCAAAAAAATTGTTCCTTTTTCAGTTTGGATGGATTCACACCCATTTTCCTGCTTTGTATAGTTGTTGAGCACATGATCTAACAATTTGTTTTGTATATGATATTTCCCTTAGGTTTTCAAGTTTTACTGTACAGGTGTAGTTTGCAAAGTATCGGAGAAATTAAGCCATAAAGATACAAAAATTTGTTGTGAAGATGATAATTTTAATAAATTTTATTTCAGCATTTGTCTTCCCCGACAGGGTTTCAGAACGCAGCACGTGAGCTGCTAGAGTGGTGTTCAGATCTACGAGCTTTCCAGGCACCATTTGAAGGCAGTCTTATTGGTTGCTTAACTGTAAGTAAAGCATGCATGATTTAAATTTCAGGTTGAAATGAGAATCAACTCCCTATTGCTTGAGCAAATTGTAAATTTTCATCCTTACCCATATTCATTGTCTAAATTATGATAAAAATAGGTTACAACCCTCTTTAATAATCAAATGTCTTCAAAAGGATTGAAAGGTGAAGTTTGAATGCTCTGTTGCCTTTTAATATTTTATCTGTTACTAAGTAAAATATGTTAGACATTTAAATCTTTATTGAAGAGAGGGTAATGACTGCACATCCTTGTAAATTGATGTAAAAATTAGTGATTGCCCTTTTATTAAAAATTGGTATGATAATCTGAAGAAAATTAAGTAGATTAGTTTTTTACATGATTTTTGTGATTTCTAACAGTTACAGATTGATTTATTTGTATTGATGAGTTAAAATTGCAGTGATCTATATCATACTCAGCAGTCCCTCCATTTAAAACCCCCAGTCAAATCAGGTGCTCAAACAATACACAAACCATAAGTCTTTTAAGGCAGATTTAAAGCTCATGATTTTTCTTTGTGAAATTTAAAGGTAAAAAACTCAGACATGTACAAATGAATCCCAAGGTGTTACAATAGTCTGTTTACCTTTTGACGTATAATATTGAATGTTTTGTCATGGGATCCTGGGTAATCGAAAGTTTAATAGATTTATTAAGGATATATACTATTATTGTGCTTGTAATGGAAGGAATTTAACTTTGAACACACCTAGTTCAAATCCTGACTTGCATTTGATTTACCTGCTACAATTTAATGATTTTTCTTGTCAATTACATAACCTTTACATCATAACACCTGCAGGGGATGGCATTGTTGCTTTGTAATCATTATAAGAACTAGATTACAAACTTCTGCAATTTATGTCCTGATAATATGTTTGAAAGGATAAAACTGCACTTTGTTAAGTTATAACCTTTTTTCTTCTAAATTAGAATCTGTAAGAAATTTTCCATCCTCCTTTGTTGTGCACTGCCCGTCTTTTTCTTTATAAAAAATAAGGTTATGGAATAATTGCCAGAAAGACAGCAAACCATATGTGTATTTCGCAATACTTGTTCCTTTATAAGGCAGTTTTAACACAAAATTGTCAAATATTCTTTGATTGAAACAATTTAAGTATGTTTTACATAACTGAGTTTAGAAGCATTAAACTTGATCTATCCAGCACCTTTTAGGTATTCTTAAATTCCATAGGTGCACAGGGTCAGATTTAACAGATTTATTATTTTGAATCGTAAAAACCATTTCCTAAAAGATATTTTATCAGTAACATTCCAATTTCCACTTACCTGTTTCAGAGATAAATGGCAAATAGACGAAACTTACTTTAATGAGGAAATGATAGTGACTTTTAAGCCCTGTTGACACTGTCAAAATTTTCTTAGATCAAGTAACTTTTTGTGGCACCTTTTAAACCTATTTCTCTTGAAATTTTGATGGACGTTGATTGACTTGAATAGGAATTGACCAATCAGTGTTTTGAGTGATTTGAGTTCAACTTTGATTGTGTCAACAACTCTGACCATGTTATCTAGTTGAGATTTCTGAGACAAAATGCTTTTCTAGTGTCAGCCTTTTTGATTGAAATTTTTATAGGAATTAAGATAAGGTATAATAATAGAACTCAATAGATTGACATTTTATTGTACTTGTGGAGATTTGTTCAGTATCAAAATATTTTTTGGCAGATATCAGTGAATAAATCCAGAAACATCATCCAATATTATTTGAATTGATTACATTTATTATAACACCATATACAAAGTTGTGTTTGGTCAACATTACAAGTTTTATAGAAATCTATCAAGGAGACTGATCAAACACTTGAAACAAAAATATGTTGGTTTGACATTCAATCCATTATTATTTCAACCAGTTTCACCCTCCAATATTGATAACTTTTTGTCATCATTTACAATATTTCTCTATGAAATATTAATCAAAACATTCTGCTTTTTAACTGAACAAAAATCAATTTTTCTGTATTTGTCAGCCATGTCAAATAACTATCTGAAGCATTGTACAATTGTGTTCAATTATATTATCTGCCTCATTTGGTTTAAATGTCTGATTGTTCAGGAAGATTCCTTACACTTCTTTGAGTAATTATATTAAATAATAGATTGGTGAAATTTAGAAACATTTTAAAATGCTTCCTTTATGAAATTTAAATAGACAAATCTTGTTTAAAAAGGATGCAGATTGTTTAAAGAATGAAGTTAAAATTGTGTTATTTTAAACAAACTAACAAGATATTAAAGGCCAAACCTCAATATTATTAGAACTACATGCAAGATTTTATTTTAAGGAACATGGGTGTTAGGTCTAAAACACATAACGTAAATTACCGTTTGAAATGTCATATGTCATGATGTTGTGTCGATTTCATGAAATGAACTTTCTATCCCTTCAACTGCATGATCTTACAAGACAAAAAAAAATTATTGATCTCATTCTCATGCTTAGTTTGCCATGTGATCTGAGAATATTTTGATTTTGGTGTCTGAACAAATCAGAATGTTAAAATCATTTGTCGGCTAGCTGTCACATAGTTGTAAAGTCGTATGGTCCTGCCAACATTTTTCATTTTATTGTATGTTAATTCAGGAAGAAGATTTTTTCATTTCCAGTTCAAATGAAACTAAATTTATGTTAATTAAGAAAGGTTGGGGCAATTAGCATATTGTGCAGTTTTTTTGTACATGATGACTCTTTGATTATCAACTTTTGTTATCATTAGTTAACTGTTAGCTTGTTAACGTGGTACAAGTCTAATCTTTCAAGGAAAAATGAACCCAAACTTGTTTTAAAGAATCTATAAGATTTAAATTTATTTTTTATTTGTCAGCTTATCTTCAGTGGTTCATTTTTGTTTCACATTGGTTGATTTTTGATTTTTTAAAAACATTTTACTGTATTATTCAGCAGGTCTTCAGTTAGTCCTAACTGTAAATCAACTATGCCTGCCATGGATTTGCTGCTTCACTAAAACTAGATGATTTTTTAAAAATCAATATGCTTGTAATTATTGAGCAAAATCTGAATAAGCAGCATCAAATTGATGTCTTGCAAATTTTTCTCATTTGATCCAGGGTGAGTTTTTTCCTGATTTGAACCATACTAAAAAATGTGCACACTACACATATCATAAGTGGTAATGTTTGTACCAGCTCAGTGGTTTCCTCGGGCTCCTTCCACCAAACTGATTGTTGAGTTATGACTGAAATATCATTAAAAGGAAAGGACTGTTCTTATTTATGATTGAAATGGAGCCAAAATTGCTTGAAACATTTACACATGATACTTGATGTCTTATTGCCAAAGTTTTCCTTGGAAATTTCTCTGGGTGTCCACTATTATAGCTCCATGACCAAGTGACAGGGAAGTATAAACAGAACTGAATTGGTCATAATGACATTTCACATAGTTTCCTCTAGGCCTAAATTAAAATATTGTTTGTTTGCTCTTCCCCTACTGACCCAACTAAATGGTCCCTAACCAAACAATTTTATTGGTTTTTTGAAACAAAATTTTATTAATTTAATTTTTTGGTGATTTAACACTAATTCCTCATTGACTTAGTAATTATGGTATACTTTGTTGTTGAAAAAGAAAAAAAAATATCCCTTTCTTCCGACCCACATTTCACAAGTAGGAGAACAGCAAACAAACATATTATCATATTAGGCCTTATGAAGGTCAGTTTGAATGGCTGTGCTGCTCTAACTAGAAAGAATTTCCGTGTTCAATTTGACAAAGACTAATACTTAGTTGACACCTGTCATAGGGAAAGGTTACTCTTACATGATGTAATGACACGATCATAACTTAATTATTATGTAATTAAGACAGTACCAGGTCAAAGGTGACACTTCTTAATAATTTACATACATTTAACATTTATTTCAATTCATGTTTTAGCTAAAAACTTATTATATCTGTCATTTATAACATAAATTAAAAAAAAACAAGTTTTTAAGTAGTTATACAAGTAATTTCCATGCACATGTACATAAAGATATTTATTTTATTAAGTTTTAAGCACCTCTCAGGCCTAACCTTTAAAATGCTTTCATGGTTCTTGCTTCTTAAATCTGTTAAAGTAGTCGGAGAGAACATTTTCCAACCAACCTTATTTTTTGTCCTCACTGCAACATGTAATTGTCTGATATGTCTGAATTGTTAGTGCTCTAACTTTTGATTTTTTGTGGGATTGGAATAAAATTTATACAGAATGTTTATTTGAATGATTTAGAAATTTGTTTTTTTTTGTTAGATTGAGTTAAAATTCATTCAAGGACTTATATAAAAAGAGTTAAAAATTGGACCCAGTAGGAAATTTTTATATGAGTTATGCTCATTGAAAAAACAATGCCAAAACTTTAAGAAAGTTGATTATTGGAGTCAAATTTGGATGAAATTCATAAAGATGTTTTATTTGGACAGTCAGTCTTTCAGGCTAATTTGAGAAAAAAGGTACCCAGTTTGAAAAATATTTGTTGAAAATGTACTTGTGTAAAACTTATTAGGTGCATTTTGCAGTAGGTATGAAGGATGATAACACTGAAACACTGCTACATTCTCATCTTAATAGTTCAGACCCTAACTTTAGATAAGGCAAAAAAAAGAATTATAATAAACATACCTCGGAAATTTTCATAATGTCTTACTAAGTATTGAGGCTAAGTTCCTTTGTAAAAAAACTTATAAAAGCTACCAAAAATTGTCAGACAATACCATTGCTGCTTTGGAAAAACTGTTCCACTTCAGTAGACTGCTATATGATATGGAAACAAAAATCAGATGGTGACAATTTAAACCCTCCTTTTTGGGGCATATATATTGAAAATTGAAAACTGTAATGTTAGGGTATGTTGTCTCTGACTGATTGTTTTAGGTGG
Organism: Geukensia demissa; assembly: GCA_034783895.1. Lineage (NCBI taxonomy): Eukaryota > Metazoa > Mollusca > Bivalvia > Mytilida > Mytilidae > Geukensia > Geukensia demissa. The sequence continues at coordinate 7,098,213 of JARWCS010000007.1, read as the reverse complement.
GATGTTGTCTCACAGAAACTCAGCCAGTATTACATTGCACTAGAGCATTTTACCTGATAGATATATCAATGATCATCACTAGTGTCTTTTTACCTGTAACTAATTGTCTTACTTGACTCTTACCTGAGAATCAGTTAATCATGAAATTCAGGTCATCAAGGGACTACATGATCTTTTCGTTGTGCAACCATGTGTGATGGAGTGTGAACTTTGCCCTCACAAAGAAAAGCTATATTTTTTGCAGGTGGTTAAATACTACTTTTATGCAATAGGTTATTCAGTTTATAAGATATTTGTCCTAAATTCTTAAGATTTTCACAGGAAATTTTACAGACTTTTGTCTGCTGTAAAAACTTGGTGTGATTGACAGATTTAGATCAAAATTTATGTAATGTAGACTTTTGTAATTTAACTCTTCTGAATTTATCACAGAAAAATTGCTTTAAATTATTACATAATTTAATTTTGGTAATTATTATCTCAATAATATATAGAAATATTTAAGAGTTATCTGTCTTATACCATTTCACAAGGTTCAAGGTTAAAAAGATATCTTGAAAGAGTTATTGCTCTTGTATCAAAATGTAAGTTTCTCACAAATGCATTTGTAAGAGTTATTTCTCCTTGGCCATAACAATAAAAAATCAATTGTTATCATCCAACATATTTATTTTATCTTTAGAGTACTTTAAATGATGTTTTAAGATTTAAAGGACACAAATATTCAGCCTTTACTAGTAATTACTTTTTCTAATATAGATTTTTGATAGAAAATACTAACACCTAATTTTATCATCAGAATTTGTAATGCATTGTATGATTTCTATTGAAAGCGTGATATATATATTTTCTGATAGATTTTGTAACAAAGACTTATCAAATCTTTCAACATTACCACAAGTTCTCAAATTTAAATTGAAACACAAAAACAGTCCAAAGTTTAAATCTATTGAATTCTTCACTACTTTGTGAATTTGTAAGGATGTAGTTGGCTATTGATTAGCATATTAAACATTTCAAAATGAAATTTTTAATACTTTAAATGTATTGTAGATTTCAACTGATTTTGCTCCTGTACAATAAACTGTCTATCTGATCTGTGAAATTTATTTCATTAATTTTGTCATAAATGTTTGCATGATACTGTGAAGGTAAACTTGGTATAAAATTATATTGACAAAAGTTTGGCACTTAACATTTCTAAATGACAACCATTTCTACACATTCTACCCTTCATGAATTCAATTAGAACTCATCAGTCTCTATTTCAAAAGTTATCTCCCTCAACTCAAGCTCTTCTAAGAAAATTGTATTGTTTTAATAACTTTTTCCTTGATAATGATTTGAAGGTTGGCAGATAGTTTGTTTATTTGAAGTGAAAAAAAAACATAGAAAAAAATAATTCCCAAATAAATAGAATGATAGCTATTAGATAATTGAGTTATTTTTTGCAGAAATTGTTTTTTTTTTCAGTTAAATTAAACTAATTAACTTTCTTGTTGATTTTGTTACTAACAGTCTTAAAATTTTAGGGTAAAAATGCTAAAAACATTAATTTTCAGCATCAATGACGTCGCTTTTTCAGAGCAATATTGCACTGCATGCTATATCATGGAATATTGCACGCTACTGTTGGGTATGTTCTATAGAGAATATGACTTTGCTATACAGTAAGAACAGTTATCCCCTTGCAAGAAATATATTTTTAGTGATGGCCAGTGTCACAATGTCACAAAAAAACCCACTATTACAAATTCTGTAATGTCCAAAATCAGAAAACTCATGGCAGAAAGTAGAGAGCCTCAAAACATAAAGAGTTTTAAAAAAAAAAATTGAGACATGCTTAAACAAAATCAACCAAATTATTTATTGATTGAATGTTGCTTAACATCCAGGCACAAATATTTCTTTTGAATTCAGGACGAGAGTATATTAATGAATGAAGATGATCCTTGCATTGAACCAGACCGACATGCCGAGCCAGATTTTTTAAGGTGCTAGCTCATGAAAGCCCCCACTTTGGGCTGACCAGTCTTTGTTGTAACTCCTTAATGCTGCGTGTTAAGCGGGGAAGCTGCAAATACCAATTGTAATATCTTTGGTTTAAGGCGGTGACCACGCCAACCATTTGCACCCCCAGAAGTTCCCAAATTATTGATAGGTCAGCCGTCCATAGGGGTACTGACTCAAAAAAAAAAAAAAAACTTTGAATTTCTGTTCCTAATAATAAACCTTAATCGTCTTATTGCCTAAAACAAAGACTACAGAATAGATGATACCAAGAGAACTAACTGTCCATTTACAGCAAAATCAACCCAAATATTTAAAAAATTCATTGTGCAAGAATTAGGTAATATATATGAAAGGGCTTTTGTTATCCATTTATTGGTGCCTCCTAATAACTCTCAATTAAAAGTTCATAAGTAATTTTGCAATTTCTTTGAACACTCATTGGCAAAATTATATATTCATTAGTACCGCCTAGGTGGTGTAATGGTAAGCGTGCTCGCCTCAAGTGCAGAAGGTCATGGGTTTGATCCCCGGTGGATGAAACCAAAGCAGGTTTCATTCATCATCACTAATTAATATGCTCTTGTCCTTAATATGCATGAAATATTTGCCGCTGGATGTTAAGCAACATTCAATCAATCAATCAATATATTCATTAGTTGCAAATCAGTTGATGGTTTTCTTTCATAAAAAGATATTATTCTCTGATATTTTTAACCTTTTAGTGGAATACAAGAGCATTAATATGCCTTTTAAGTAAAACAAATATATCTTTGGTGAATCCCTTGTGATGAATGTGAATTTATATGGCAGTGAATATAAGAAATCCTGATTGATGGGTGAACATTTTGTAGAGATTAACATGTATACTCGGGAGGTATTAAACCTATATAAGATCAATGGCTAACATCACATTACAATGGATCTTATGGTATAAATCATAAACCATCATCAGTGTTCCATTGGAAACCACTTACATCTAAACTTATTAAGCATTACTTCCAGGAAGGCACGATTGTTACTCTCTATGGCTTTCTCATTTTCTTTTTTATTGTCCTTGCAGTGACAAATAAACGAAATTAAAGAAAAAACATTTTCAATAATGAAGCTTACAGAATGGCTGGCAGCCAAGTATCTGTGTATTGATCTTAGTTATCGTCATTAAGGGTGATTGATTGATTAAATCTTGTAAATATTGTTGTGATTCTTTTGTGGGTTGTAGTCTACAGAGGGGTCATAAACCTTATTAGCTAGGTTTTAGGACGTCAGTTATTTACAAAATAAGGTGTTTTTCATCAGTTATTTGCTTTTTAGATTGTTGCTTATGGTTATAGGGAAAAAGACAACTGGATTAGAGGTTACATATAGAGTTGTTTTTGCATATAATGAAATTTATAAAAGTTGATTAGAAAAAGACATGATCCAATATTAACTTGTCTGGCTAGCATGGCCGGTGTGAATTCCTGTCATACAAAAACATTATTTTTCATTTCTTCTTTATTAAGTCGTAATAAAATCAGTCTTCCTTTTTAGGGCAATTTGTCGAGAGTTCTGAGAAAAAAATTGTATTCAGTGCTCCGAATCTTAAACTAGTTTATATGAGATTCACTGTTTAGCGTGTCACAGTTCTTGATTACAAAAGTATTCTTGAATAAAAAATAGATGAGCTTTTGTCATCTTTATCTTTCATGAAGTTTTTGGTACATTTTTATCTGTAATACTACAGATGCATGTTTATAACATTGTAATACATTTACTATGGTCCCATATAACAATAAAATAGTGTTACAGAAATATGTTTTGGTACACTAAACTGTTAAACTATGGATTCCTGTAACAGTACATCAATGTGTTTTGGTACAGTATAATCTGAAATAATATGCATTCATATCAATTTTCATTGTTTTGATAAATTTATCTTTGAGACAACAGAAATTCCTGATTTTGTAAAAATGTAAAGTACAACTTTACATTGAATAATTAAATTTGCAACCACAAAAACCACAAATTTCCCATGAAATATAAAAACACCATTGGATACACTAAACCACAGAGAATTGGCTAATATCAAAACAAGAGGATGTGCTTTGAAGTCCTTTTTATGCCCCCGAATTAAGATGGGGCATTAAGTTTTACCCTCGTCAGTCGTCTGTATGTCAGGTTTTGTCAAAGATTTCGCAGTTTTGTTTATGTTGGATTGATTTGATATTTATGCCTGAAGCATTTTCAGGGTGATGATGTACCGTGTCTGCCCTTTTCAGGTCTATCATATATCTACTTTCTATGTACCAGGACAGGAGCAACCATGTCCCATTGGCACATTTTCTCCATGCTTTTCTCTGGTTTTCTGAAAATGACACCTTTGATGAAGAAATGCAAAGATGAAACAATCATATGAGATTGATTGAATTCTTCGGTTTACCCTGAATACCCTTGCCATCAGACTGTGTTTGAAATCTCTAGAAAAGTGTTAAAGATTCAATACCAAGAATCATTTAACATTTTAATACATTGTACAAAAATCAGAAATTGAACGAGTATTTTGGGGACTCGAACAGAGTTGTTTTTTTTTTAAACAGAACCCAATCTGATTAAAATCAGATCTTAGTAAAATTGTTCACTACATGTCAAACCAAGATCTGACAATGCTCCATTCTACATACTGTTGCAATAACCTTTTCTGGATCCCCGGGATTTGTCATATGCCTTATGCTTCCAGCATCTTTGAAGCATTTATTTCTTTGGCTTAAATAAGGTCATCAAAACAGAAAGTAAAATGGAGCTTCCTCAGATCTTGGTTTGAGAACTTAGTGAGAAATTTTACCAAGATCTGATTTTAATCAGATTAAATAGGACCTTATTTTATAATATTCAACTGTTAAACTTTTAATCCACAGAGACTTTAATCACCCAAAATACTAATGCGATAGACTGCAGTTCTTTTGGGAGTGCTAGACAAACAGTATCAGTGTTCTAAGAAATAACATAATGATAAACAGTGAACAAGTCTGTAAATAGAATACCAGCTAAAATCATATCAATAAAATCATATAAGGGGAAAATTGTATTCTATCAGAATAAGTGATATAATGTTGTTTGTTTATTGATCTGTGTGAAGATTGAATGATCATTCTGCTGATCGGCTCCCTTGTCAAGTTATAGGTTGTTATTTCCTACAATCCTACACGGTAGTCCCACGTTTGTTTACAGAAATCCAAGTGTTTAGTTATTGTTTTGTATGACGTTTTATTGTTGTTAAGTAGTATTAAGAGTATTGGATTGTGTGAGTAGATGCGATTGTTGCTTTTTGTGGTATTTAGATATGGTAGTAGTGTTAATTGGGAATTTGGTATTGATTATTATTAATGAAGATTGAGATAGGAAGATTTGATTGTCATGTTAAATTCCCTCAAGACCAACCTATCAAATGTATCAAATTTTAGCAGAATTGCTTGTGTTAGGTTTCATATACCATTACAAAACATACAATGACTGTTGTAAGGTGATTAATTTGATTACAAATATTAACCTCTCCATGTAATTGTCATTAGACTTGATTGATCATTTCTATTGTTTTAACTGCCTCTGTGATGTAATGGTTAGGCCCCTTGCCTCAAGCACGGAATATTGTGGGATTGATCCCCAGCTGTGTCGAACTAAAGACATTAAAATTGGTACATGTACTTGCTGCTTCTCTGCTAAGCATGTAGCATTAAGAAGTAAGAGCAAAGACTGGTCAGCTCAGAGTCAGTGTTATGTGTCTGGATAAAGTGGCATGTCTTCCTACAGACTGTTGCTTTTGTGAGCTAGCATGTTAAAAATCTAGCACAGCATGTTGGTCTAGTACAAAGCAGGGTTCATTCATCATCACTCATTAATATTCTCTGGTTCTGAATATGCATGATATAGTTGCCACTGGACGTTAAGCAACATTCAGTCAATCAATTTTTTGTTTTATCTCATTATTTTCGTGAGGAAACCCTTGGAGGTTCAGTCAAAAAGGGGAAATGTTAATAGTCATGGCAACCTCCAGCAACAGGCTTCAGTGTCGTAAAACGTCACGTATTAAGAATTTCCTCAAATCCTTGAGTTTTTCCACAATAATAAAAATGCTGTTATCTGATTGCACAGTTTTTTGAGTTGAGGAGAAATTGAGTGAATCCTCAAACTGAGAAATCTTATAAAACTGAAGCCAGGACACATGCAATACACTAAAACTTAAAACGAACTTATATCTCTTAGAAATATGGACCCAATAAATAAACAGGTTTGAACTCAGGTGGTTATTAAGGTTTAGCAGTTTCAGACACTTTAAAGACACCCAAAGACATGTTTTACTCAAGGTTAGCACCTTTTGGTTAGAGGTTATGTTTATGTAAGTTTATATATGGAAATTTGATTACATAACTTGAATGATGTTTTTAACAGGCATCAATTATTTTATATAGTGGCGTCTTGTGTCTGGAAGATATTGAACCTTGTGTCTCCCGTTTTCAGGTTTGTCATTTGTCTACTTCCTGTTTGCAGAGGCGTGGACATCTGTGTGTCCCATGGGCACATTTTCTTTATGTTTGCACTAATCTCCTCCTATAATAATTTCATTTGGATTAGATAATATTTGCAGGTTTTATTGATAAATACAAAATGGCACACTCTTTACTCTCCAGTTATGTCTTGTGTTGAAATCAAGCAAGGGGGGCACTCGTCTTAGCTGTTTTAATATGAAATGGAGACAGGCTGCATTTCTTGGGGTATGGAATCATTATAAGGAGAAATTGTTACACAGCAAGGAGCTATTGAAAAAACGGCTAGTAGTACACCTAATGTAAATTTCAGGGTCATTATGGCCTCCCTCTAAGGTGTGGTGTGCTTATTGGTGACAGCAATGACTGTTCACTTGAATATTTCCCTCCACCCCCTCCTCTGCCCCCTGGCTGCCATTTGTCTTTTTATCACTTAACATGGCCACCCCTGTTAACTCAGTAGGCAATGTATGGTATAACATTTAAATATTGAACTTTACAGAATATACTAGGAACTCTGTCGCTGCCTATTTGGATTGTCCAGTACTGTCAACGGATCAGCGTTTACTAAATTATATCTATAGATGGAACACTAAATTGTTCATTGAACTATTCTGACACTACAGATAAAAATATCTGGAGAGATTGAATGTAACCAACATTGTCAATTACCATTGCTTATTATATATTGATTGATAAGAAATGAACTGCTTAGAAAACAAGGAAATCCTGCAAGGCCACCAACATTGGTTAATGAAAAGTTATCCTATGTCTTCTGCTAATAAAAAGCTTGATTTCCTCTCTCTAAATTGATTACTCACTGAAGAAGATTATTTTTGCAATAAATATTTTTACCTGTTATAAAATTGTTTCTAGTATATTTATGAGACTGTAATTAAAAAGTTACATCTGTTTACTCACACTTGAAATTATTACATGTAAATGGACAAATATTCTTTATTTTGCTATTGAAATTTAAACTGGGAATGGGGACCTGATTGAGAAAGCAATCCCAAAATTTAATTGAAAATAATATTTCAACAATAGACAAAGATAGATATAAAAATTACAACTGACAAACTATAAAAATCAAACAGAAATTCTCCCAGTCTCACTAGAGAGTACCTGAAATAAACTGAACAATAATAATGTATTAAGTGTCTCGGTTGCTATAAGCCACCCCCCTCACCTTTATTTCATTGGAAATGCTTCGGCACCTCTCAAAATATCCCTATTTCAAAACTTAACAAGTTCAAAGAATAGAAAAATCTTGGACAAAATGGCAATTCACTTTATTGGGAGACATTTAATTTAGGGGTGGGAAACTAGAATTCTTCATTTCGGGCTTTTCTAACCTATGAAAACAGAAAATATTTTCCAAACATACTTGATAAAATTCCAGATTTTGCCGATTTTAATAAACGCCCCCAGTTTTTAGTTTTCTAGGCACCATGGGTGTTCAATACCTAGAATACAGTACATGGAAACAGAATGTATCTCTCTAATAAATGCTCACAGTTACTGAAAGCAAGTTCAGGGTGAAATTCCTGAAGACATCGAGCCTCTCAACACGAGATATATAAAAGATAGAAACCATTAATGTAAAAGAAAAATATTAGACAATTCAAATTTTAAAAAGTCAATCTTTTTCAATCTCTCCATTTCAAATTCAGACTAACTTGAGTTTATAATCAAATTCAATAATCAGTATAGCTCAAAACTGCATTGTATTTAAAACCAATGCATGAGTACTTAAAATAGCTCTTCTGAGCCTCTGGGATTTTGGACTTTGCTAAGATTTCTGAAAAAAATTATCAAAAGTTATTTTGAGTTACCAGTATCCATAGTAACAATTAAGATTTTTCAAATGTTGAAGTTTCACATATCAAAAATTTGGTTGATAAATTGTTTTGTGTCATATTGAATATAAATCTATTTACTTGTTAATTGACAGTCTATATGTAAATATAAGAATTCTTTGGATTTGATACAGTAGACCATGCACATAGAAACCTTCCAATTAGTCAAGACGGGGTCACTTGTCTCAGATCATAGAAACCTTCCAATTAGTCAAGACGGGGTCACTTGTCTCAGATCCAATCTGAAGTGATATATATTGACAATAAAGGTTTGGGTTTCTGGAATACTATGTTTACCACACAAACATTTGCCTGTACTAAGTCAGGACTATCTGACCTTTCTTGTGTGTCTTAAGCTGTTTATTGTGGACTACCACTTCGGTGGTGTAATGATTAGCATAATCGCCTCAAGTACGGAAGGTAATGGGTCCCATCCCCAGCCAGGACATATCAAAGACATTCAAATTGGTATTTGCTGCTTCTCTAATAAGCATGCAGCATTAAGGAGTAAGAGAAAAGACTGGACGGCCCAGAGTCAGAATAATGTGTCTGGGTAAAGTGGCATGTTGTCCTTCGGACTGTTGCTTTTGTGAGCTAGAATGTCAATCTAGTACAAAGCAGGGTTCATCATCACTTATCATTAATATGTTCTCATCCTGAATATGCATGAAATATTTGCTGCTGGACATTAAGCACGTGGACTGGTGCAGTGTGCTGTAGTGTTAAGGTAAACTTTGCATACAGGTGGTCCCTGAAATAATTTCTGGAGTAAAGTGATCACTTTACCATTTGGGCACTTACAGGCTCTTGTTAATCTGTCCAGCCTTCTTGATGATGCCTGTAACATAGGGAATGAATTCTTTAAAAGGTCTAGGTCAATGAACTGGAAATTTTTTACTTCCATGGTATAATCACCTAAAGCATGGGAAGCCTTTCAGTTTTCTGTTACTTACCTTGGAGACTTGATTGATTGGATGTTGCTTAAAGTCCAGTGGCAAATATTTCATGCATATTCAGGACGAGACCATATTAATCATAAGTGCCCTGTTTTGTACTAGACCGACACGCTAAGTCGGATTTTTAACCTGCTAGCTTACGAAAGCAACAGTTCGCAGGAAGACGTGCCACTTTACCCAGACACATTATTCTGACTCTGGGCCGACCAGTCTTCTGTCTTACTACTAAATGCTGCGTGCTTAGCGGAGAAGCAGTATGTCTTTGGTTTGACCCGGCCGGGGATAGAACCCACGACCTTCCGCGAGACTCGGTGAAACAAATTAAATTCAGACTCGGTGAAGTAAATTAAATTCTGTTTTAATATTTATTGAAGTACGGTCAGCAAAATTCGAAATTGCAGTATAATTGTAAAAAGAAAACTTGCTAATTCTTAACTTTGACGATAACACTGAATATAGGTCTTTAAGTCGTTAATTTGTAAAAAACAATCCTTCCGGATTTCATTTCGTTGATTTGTTGAAGTGTGTTTCTTACCTTGGTATATTGTGGATAAAACCCGCCAACTGACTACCAAAAACAGAAGTCCATCCTTTTTATATCATTGACCTAAACCCCATGGCTTTCATGGCAACGACTTTTTAGGCTGAAACTAAGACTTATGAATATGTTAATAAAACTATTCATCATCATCATAAGTGGAAGCGACATCAGACCAATAAATATGATAATATTATAGGTGTTAGGACCATCAAATGACCCTGTTTCGGTCATAAAATCATACACTTTATAATCAAAGGAAATATAAGTAAAAATATTTGTCAACCTAAGACTTTTTGATAGTGGTCATATCTTTTTATGATTAAATATTATTATGCAACGTAGTGTATAGTCATAATTGTTTGTTGGAATAATTTATATTTATATGATATTGGGGTTTTGTACCGGTAATAGGATAAAGTATTTCCCAAGTCGGAGAAATATGTTTCTCTGATGAGGAGAGAAATATGTTTCTCGGACGGGGAGAAAATATGTTTCTCTGACCTGGGAAATATTAGCCTATTACCGAAACAACACCCCATTGTTATGATTATTATACTGAATGTCTTTACTAATAATTGTTTCTCATTGTAGTATTGCCAAAATTAATTTCTCCCGGTCATTTAAGATCGTTTTCATATCGTTCGTTGCGACAGACAAACATTCATTAACAGGAACCCCCACAATCAGTGCGTGAGGTATATGACCTAGAGAATATGCCAAAAATTATTCTAGCTCATAGCACTGAAGAAACTTACATGAAGTGTAATAATATAAATACCAAGTATTTCTAAAAGATCGCTCTGTAAAATAATACTGCAATATTCGCCGAAAATTCTGTATTTTTCGTTATTCAATATCTAAAAGATCAAGTATTTCCGAAAAACTAAACTAACTAGATTTTCCTTCACAACTATAGAAGGGTTCCGAGTACCGAGATAATTTGCTTGGACTCGCAAGCTTTTGCAAATAACTACTCGGAAGAATATGCCTCAATATGTATGTATAATAGAAAATTTGACATACTATGCTATGCCAAGGATGATGCATTCAGTATATAACCTTTACGTGTATACTAAAAGGGTGTTGTACACTGTAGATGGTGTTTATCGCTGTACTCATTGCAATTTAATTGATTCAGAGCAATTGGTTGGAGAAAAATAAAAGTCATTGTATGTTATACTAAAACGACGTTTTGAAATACGAATGACGATAGAAATTTGTTAATAAACTTTTGGTGCTTCAGCTGAAGTAAATAAAGGTCAAACAGTTGACCACTTAGTTTGTTCTCTGAAATGTTTTGAATGGAAATTCTTACATTGTTAATAGCCATTGGTTATCGCATTAGTTTAACATTCAACATCAGTCAATCAAAGTCCGCAAAATTGCACGAGTGCACGCGGATTGATAATCGTCTTTTAAAAAACGAGTTGAATGGCGTGGAAAGCGCATAACAATTTACTCTCTTGTTCATTAAACCATAGCAATGCATTCAAAGTTAACATATGTAATAAATGACGAAACATTGCATACATATGTTATGAATCATTCGGAAACAAGTTACAAAACTTAAATTAATCCGTTTCCTCAAAAAATGGAAATTAACTTTTGATAATTTGCTCTAAGGTAAAATTAAATAATAATGTGATATAAATAACATTAATTACACAAAGGTTTCTGTGTAAAAAGTGAAAAGAAAAAAGACATGAGTTACAACAAATTTTGGGAAAAAACGACTTTAAAACATTATATTATAGAACAAAGTCAAAGAGTGGGTGATATATAAGTAATTGTATGCATGCACTGATGATTGTTGATAGATGTTTGGTGAACATAAAAAAAACTTATTGCTATCGAACCGTTTGCTAGATATTATAAATGACTGGACTGTCAAGAAAATTTCCACGTTCTGCTCTGTACTTAGTTGCTGTGATACAAAGAGTAGACTTTCAGTTGTTACCAATGGGTTAGTGAAAATGTTCCAAGATACAACTGTCTTTGAATATCATAACGATTATGCAATAAATAGTGACTATGTCAAGCTTTTCTGTAGTGCGAATTTCGGGCTTTATTACGTTATATGTGAGATTCCTCCTTTGTATTTATTATAAATCAAAAGAAAGAATTACCCCACGGTTAACGGTCCAGAACTTACACTGAGCAAAAGAGTTTTACATACTAATTTCCGCCCCTGAATTTCTCTACGGGGATTTAACGTTGGGGGTTGGCCCTCTTTGTTTTTTGCGAGACCTTCTAGTT
>JARWCS010000007.1:7070533-7085968 GCA_034783895.1 Geukensia demissa | reverse complement strand
CTTTTAAATACATAACACCCTGCCAGAGCATTTCTTATGTTTTGAAGGAACTATTGTGTCCAGGGGCCATTCCAGGTGAACTGTATAGTGAGACCTAAAGTCATTGGATTTACCTCCCCTGTCAATGATTGATTCCTCAAATGTTGAAAAAGCACTTCATCCTCTATAAATGCTTAAAAATGATATTGTCTTTATATAAGTTATTACAATATATTAATCCGGGTTAAATTTTGTACAAGTATTTCCTTTCCAGAACTAATATTTGCAATTATAGAAAAAGTCAATCCACAAGTTTGTGATCCAAGATGGCCGAAGACACCTGAACCTCCTTAAGATAGAAAGCACATTTTCACTTGAGCCTAATAACATTACAATTGCTTGATTTATCATACCACAGTATGTTTTTTCTTACTGAATAAATTAGCTATTTATGCATACATGTGATAACTTCCCTAGGGATTTGGTTTCTTTTCTAAAATTATATAAATATTGACTGCTTTAACAATAAGCCATTCCTAGCATGCCTAACTTCTTTATTGATATGTCTATTGTTCATGTTGTTGGTTTCTTGATAAAAAAGAGATAGTTAACAAAGTAAATGTTCATTCATTCTCTACTAGATCAAGTTCATTTTTATCTTTACCATTAAATAACAATAAAATACCTGAAAATCTCATAATAATCTGAGCTCTCTTTTGATGAAGTCCCAATGGTGTTAGAAGTTTAGCTACTGCTGCAGGATCAGCTCTTCTAGCCTCATCAGGGTTGGACCATTTGTTGAAAAACTTCCACAATAATGGAATTGCTGCCTTTCCTATTTAAAACACAATGTAAAACACAATAATAAACAGGGTGCAGCAACCAAGTACTAAATGTATAGATTCAGAAATTCAGCTGCTGTCCTTGTTAATTTTAATGTGCAAGCTCAGCACTCTATAAATGACATTTTGACCAATGAAAACCGACTAGCATAATAAAGTTCCAAAAATCTGATGCATTTCTGGATCTGTCCTATTATACTCAACCCCCTCCCCCCCCCAACCCCCGTTTGAATTTTTGGCATGATCAGAAAATATTTGAGAGTTATTACTCTTAAGCAGAGCATATAAACAATCAATCAAAGTTTATGTCCTCATCTCTTATATCTTATATCAGACTGCCATGGACAAATAGTACACCTTTACCATAAGCAGACATCCTTATTAATTTTTAACTGGAGCAACAAGAAAAAGTGTTTAATTCAGGTAAGTATAAAATGTTCTCAATACACATTTTTTTCTTGTCTTATTTTTGATGTGTATTTAAGTTCTGGCCTACAATTAATTAAATCTGATATTTTGTTTAGAATGTCATCTCATGTACTAATCTGATATCTTTTTTGCTGTTCTAGCCTGTTCATAGGAGATCTAATTTACAATGAATGCACTACAAATTATCAAACAGGAGAGATAACTCCTAATTTTGTAGTAAAACAGTTGTAAATGTTTCTGGCAATATCTCCTATGAACAGGCAGTTTGACAAAAAATATTGATTTTTCAAGAGTTTGTACCTTAAAATAAATAAAATGTAAAAATAAAATAAATTAAATATTTGCAGCCTTTTTTTAGTGTATCACTTTTTCACAGAATTCTGATACTAATGGACTGGTACTTATTATACAAATGTGTTTGTACACTTATGCTTGGTACCATTTTCTTAACATACCCATGTAACACCACCATGTTAATTGAATATTACATTATGAGAATGGAAAATACAATGAACTTCCTTCGTTTTTGCTGGAAAACCTGTTGTATGTCCATTTTCTAACTTCACTACATGTAAGAATGATGTTACTCCAATGTGGTAGGTAAGTTGGCTATGAAAACATTTTTTCAATAGGAAATTCATTAATTACAGTGACGTACAGACTGGCAGTGTGTTTTTACAAAGTTGTACCTGTTGTTCTGTTTAGGAAGATCGTCCCTATTAACAGCTTCCATGGATCATGATAAAGACTTTCTTGTACCAAGTTGTACGGAGATTTGGGAGGTGTCCATTTCACATCTCGATGTAGTTCAGGACGAGGCATGAATTTGCCATTCTTAAAATATTTACTGAGAACCTCTGAGGCCTCCGTTGGTTTGAATTCTTCCCTTGATTCTGAAAGAAAATATTTCACATGTACATATTAAAATATGACACACATATTTGAAATATTTGGATATAAAACAAGATCAACACTAATAAATCTGTGGTATAATGTTTATGCATTTGCTGCTTAATGAAACAATGCACATGTGAATTCATAAATACCGAGTCAACTTGTGAACAATCCGATATTATGTTGTATTTTTTTTCTCCAAACTCTATAAAGTCATGACAGTGTTTACCATTGGGTTGCCTTAGATTCCTTTATAAACATTCTTCTGTTTCTATTTGATTAGAGCGGGGTATTTTCGTAGAATATGACGTCTTGTACAGTGTGTGACGATTCTTACAATGTTGTCAAACATTCATTCATAAAAGCAACCATCTTCAAATGTGCTTCATACGACTTGATAAATAAATCTTTAAAGTATTTATTAAATTTCTGAAATACAAACTGCTTAACATTGATGCAAAAATTTTCCACGTTTGCAGCACTATGAATTCATTTAAACTAGAATGTACACAATTTGAAGGGTTTTTCAAATGACCCCTTCACAGATTTACTCTCTTTTTTTAAGAATCTTGAAATGACTCTTGGACCCTTCCCATTGCTGGGTGCAGTGTCTGTATTTAACATGTTTAAGTAGTGCCCACTGAAAATGAAACATTGTGCTAAGTTTGATCCAAAGCTTCATACACTTTTCTTTGTGTTTGGTTTTCTGTATTTGATGCAATGTTGATTGGTTAACTATATTGCTATTTGTTAACAGTAATGTTGTCCTTTTTATAACAAGTTCACATGCAATCATATTTCACAAAATACTGAATGCTCCATTTTGAATTTGCCATAGTATTAATTGCTAAAACACTCAAGTGACCACTCAACATTTCTGGTAAACGGAGTGTTCAAACTATTGAAATTCAGAAATAAGCAAAGAATGCACCCTTGACTAAAATAGGTTACAGATACACACAGCTAATGTCTCTGATGTTCAACTGCATATTCTGTGGTCGGTCTGCAAAAATCCCCAAATCGTTTTTTAATAATTTCAAATTTCGTACTGACGACAAAAAGCTTACATCTCTGCAAAGATACCTGCATTTACCTATTTATAACATAAATACCTGAGCTTGTTTCTTCATTAACAGCTGTTTCTTCCTTCATTCCAGAATCTGAAGATGTCAGTGATGGACTTTTAATGGGTGATTTTTTAGGAGATATGGATGGCAACGATGATGATGATGTGGCACATGTATTGTTTTTGAGACTAGCACTGGACAGATTGTTATTGGACGATACCTCTGGCTCTGCACTTGGAGAAACTTTTTCCTGATCGTCAGTATTAATCACTGAGTGTTCAGTTTTTTCTAATGCCTCCTTCACAGATTTACTCTCAGAACTTTTGCGTCTTTTTGAGGGAGATAAATTAGTGAAATCTTGTGCACTTAATGTTTCTTTAACTTCAGTAATAGCTGTCAATTTCTGTGGTGTAGTTGTACCATTATTGTCATTGTTACTTTCTTTTGACTTACTTTTTCGTCGACTTCTAGGTGCAGGAGGTGTTATAAAATCATCCCCAAATATATTTTCTCTAGAAGTTGTTCTTCGTCGCACCCTCGTAATAGGTGAAGTAACAATTGCAACTTTTTCATTGTCACTTGGTTCCTTTGATGCACTTCTTCCATTTCGTGAAGAATTTTTCAAATCTTTACCTTCAGATGAGTCAGTGATTTCTCCGACTCCTGAATCTGAAGACAGTCCATTCAATATATCAAACACATTAGAACGATGAGCAGTGTCTGCCCCATTTGTAACAGAAATCTCCTCTGATGAAACATCACCACTTTTCCCACCATCAAATGTGTTAGCCTTTCTTCCTTTACTTGATCTATCATCATTTTCACTGTCTGATTTTTCATCATCATGCATCTCACTTTCATCAGTTTCTTTTGTCTTGGACCTTTTACCAGTAGTCAGTTTTTGTGAATTGCGTCTTTTAGTTTCTGGTTGTTTAAATTTTAATTTTGTTCCCTTTTTCACAGATTTTGAACCTTTAGATTTTCCAGCAGCCTTCTCCTTTGAACCAGAGAATGCCATTTTAATGACAAGTTTTCCAGCTAAAGTTTTACCAGGACTCACAGCTTTCTTAGAATGTGACACATCAGAATGTTTTTCAACTTCTGTTTCTGACTTTTTCTTTGGAGTTTGCTTTTTCTCTTTTTCTTTAACTTTCTTTTTCTTTTCTTGAATTTTAGGAGTAGCTTTTGTTTTCTGAATTTTTGGAGTTTTTGCCACTTTTTCTATATCACTTGCTATAGATTTACGTTTTCGACTAACCCCTCCCTGATTTGCACTGTGGTGTTTTCCACGTACAGTAAAGTCAAAATCTTCAGCATTCATATCATTCATATTATTTTCTCTGAAATACACAGCCAACTCGGTTTTTGATCTGAACTTCTTGCCGCTAGGACTGTAATATAACATCAAAATTAATTCAAATCAGCAACATTATAAGTAAAAGATATTCTGATCATATTTTATGTCCAGACTTAAACTTGATGTGGTCAAATTCAAACTTTAGAGTTCTGGGTCTGGACTTTTCCTTGGACTTGAGTACTATGGTAGATATAAACTTCTCGAAAAAGTTTAAAGAAGTTGCAAAAATTTTGAAAAGCTGGGAACATCGAAAACTTACCCTCATGGGTAAAGTTACAGTCATAAAAACACTTGCACTTCCAAAACTCATTCACCTTTTTATGTCATTACCAAACTTACCTGACACTAAATTGAATGAACTGAATACCATGTTTTTCAAATTTATTTGGAATGGGAAATCTGATAGAATTAAAAGAAATACTCTGATTGGCGACTTTGAGCAAGGTGGGCTGAAAATGATACACTTAGAATCTTTTGTTGCATATTTGAAAGTCAGCTGGGTTAAACGATTTTTTGATAATGTTGATAGTTTTTGGCAGAGAATTTTTATTAGAAAACTTAGATGAATATGGAGGTGAACGAGTTTTCAATTTTCAAACTGAAAAAATACAGGAGGTAGCTTTAAAATTAAGAAATCCATTCTGGAAGGATGTTTTATATAGTTTTGCTTGTGCAAAACCTATCACTAAAATTAATGTACAAGATATTTTGTCCTTAGATATTTTAAATTTTGTACCATGTAATGAACTTCACTTTTATGATAGATGGAAAAGTTATGGTGTTAGATACTTGTTTGATATTATTGATCCTATTACTAAGGATTTCATTACATTTGGCCAACTGAAAGACAAGGTTCTTAGTAACAATTTTATGAAATACTACAGTTTATTGTCAAGAATTCCAAAAAGTTTTAAAGAATGTATAAGAACAAATTTGAAAAATATTAATTTTGTTAACTTTGAGGTCAAAGATTCCTTTCTTTTATCTTTGTTGCAACAAAAGAAAGCAAAGTTTACATACAAAACTCTTAGGGATAAGGTATTTTGTGCTCCTACAGTGAAATTTGAAAAGTGGGAAGAACAACTTAATTGTGAAATTAGTGTATTGTCAAATTATTTTAAACTTTTGAAAAAAAGTTGTAAGCATACATATTTTACAACCTTTCAGTATAAGTTACTTCATAGAATACTTCCAACAAATACATTTTTATATTCTATACATCTTAAAGATACAAAAAATTGTACATTTTGTAATAATGAAGAAGAGTCAATTGAACATTTATTTTTTGATTGTAGAGTTGTACAGTGTTTCTGGAATGTCATTTCTCAGCACTTAAGTAATTTTTATAATAATTTTGAGCTCAACAGAAAAAATGTACTTCTTGGTTTTTTAAATGAAACTTCATTTTTCAATTTTTTAATTATTGTCATAAAACAGTATATCTATCATTGCAAGATGAAAGAAAAAGTTCCAAATATTACAGAACTCAGATCAAAATTAAAATATTTATACAATGTAGAAGAGTATATAGCTATGAAAAATAATAAAATTCAGATTTTTGAAAGAAGATGGACCCCCTTAAACAACATATTTCCATAGGTATTTTTTTCCTATACGTTATCATTTTAGGTTCAGTATGGTATCTGTTTCTTTAATGTAAAAATACCATTTATTTCTTATCTTAGCAAGTTATAAATATTTTTTATAGTTATTTCTGAAAATAGCAGAATGGGAGTCTGAGTGTATGTGTGTGAGAGAGGGAGAGAGTGGGAGACAATCATTAATTCATGTTGATATATGTAATATAACAAAATTGCTTACTCAATAGTCAGATTATAATAGTCAAAATAAATCCCCTGGACATCCTGGTCAGGTGATGGTGTAAGGGGAATATGTAAAATCCTGTCTATGCAAAAAGAAATAAAATATAAAAAAAAATGTTTTAAATTTTGCGAATTTGATTTTACAAGTATAGTAATATCTGAGATTTACATACTTCAGGAAAATGCAAAAATTGTACACACAATTCTTTGAACTTCTGTTAAGATTTTAATTAGGGATTTAGTATTCCGGCTTTAGAACTATAAATATATTTTACTATTATTTATTCAGTATTTGTTTTCCTCTAAAGAAAAGTTGCCATTTCTCTGCCGCACACATACTTTAAAGTTCAGTTGCGCATACTCACGAAATCCAAATGTTCTCAGAAAAGTTGCAAATATGTAAAAATTCAGTTTCCCAAATTTTTTCTAATGTTTGTTTGTTATTGTTGATTTATTTTTCATTTCATTTATTTATTATTTATATTCTGTTTCATTTTATTTTAGGTAACCCTTTATACTTTTTTGGTAGATCAAAGAATATATAAGCTGAAAATTACATTGTGTATTTTGTATTTCAAAAATATTGTTGTAAAAACAGCGTCCCAATATAATTTATTTAATGCTGTAACATTCAGAAATATAATAATCACATATACTAATTGTTTACTTCTCTTAAACTGTATGTTTATTTAACAATATCCCTGTTTAAATATTACTAATAAGTTGATTGAATCCTTTGATCTAAATGACGACAATAGTAAAATTAAAAATTACCTGTTGACATGTCAGGGTGAAACCACTCGGGCGAATCCTCCCAAGGAGAAACTGGAACAAGGGCAAAACCAACTGATACCGTAAAAATTATGTCCAGCAACATAAGAATTAGAAGGTCAGAAACACAATTGATGTTAAAACCATGTGTAAATTATGCTATTTTGATCCTAAAAACTGAAAAAATATCAATATCATACTCCCTTCAGCATGTTTCCTTCAGGCTAATAAAATGGTGTGATTTTCCAGAAAATCTTGCTAAAAACAATGAGATCGTAGAACGCATCACTCTGTGGTAATAACAGGAAAAAGATGCGAAGTGAAAATTATTGGAAATTGGAAAAAGACTTGATGCCGGACTGCAAAATGGATTTTGTTAATTTGACAAATTTAGACTTCAACAAGTCTACAAAAATTGACTTCTTTAAGTAAGTGATCTGATTGGATGGAAACATTATTTACTTCATTTCTATCTGCGAACTGTAAAGCCTGGGCATCTGGCCCAGATTGCTATCAGTTCAGGGTCACTATTATGAAAAAAAAGATTTTTGTAGGGCATGAAACAAGTTCACATCCTTTCATTAATTGGTATGATTAAATGGGGTCTACAGGTAAAATTTTTGACAAAAAAGTGTCCCATAGACAGTTATGTTAGCATATCCATAGGCCTGTAGTTGTAAATCAGGGGAGGAAATTATGACACAATTGGAAATAGGTCAATTACCTGCAAATAGCTTTTCATAATATCAAAACCGATATTTATCATATGGTTTATAAAATGATAAAATAACCTACCCAGCCTTCTTTTTTAATGTATTATCTACAGTACAAATTTTTTTCATATTTACTAGGAAAATTCGTGACTGGAAGAAAAATCAGGTCACGTCAAATATTGAAAATTTGCTGGCAGGTGTGGTCATCATGGTCATCGAATATTTCTGCAAGAGACCTATTAAGGACCATTAAACCACAGTTGGGTTCCAATTAAGCAAGTTATTCCAAACAAGAAGAATTTTTAATGAATTGCTCTTACGGTCCAATGTTCAACTAACTTTGGCCAAGGCAGCCATCTTGGTTGGTGGGTGGGGTCATTAATGGATATAATTCTGAAAGGGATCCACCTTACATCCATTCCATCAAAGTTTGGTTCTAATTGAGCAAGTAGTTCTAGATGAGATTTTTTTAATGTGAATTTCTCATAGGATTCTATGTTACAATAAGTTCGGATGAGGTCGCCTTCTTGGTTGGCAGGTGGGGTCATCAGATTCAATTCTGAAAGAAGATTACCTAAGGACTTTTCCACCAAAGTTTAATTGGCATAAATTTGCTTAACAGTTTTGGAGGAAAAGATTGTTTTAGAAACCATCCCACTTTTTTCTATTTTTAATAACGGCGGCCATATTGGTTTGCCGATGCAGACCCACGGATATAATTCTACAGCGGGACCATTCCACCAGATTGGCTCAGTGGTTTCAGAGGAAAAGATTAGTTTATGTAAATTGTGGACAGAAGACAGATGACTGACAATGGATGAATGACGGACGCCAAGTGATGAAAAAAATGTTCACAAGGCCTTTTAGGCCAGGTGAGCTAAAATAATGCACACATACAATTTAAAGAGCAGTTACTTTGCGTGCTCATAAAAAACCCATAGTTAGCAATTTTTATCAAAAAAGTGAAAGAGATACTTAGTTGGTATATGTAAACTACTCCCTCCAAAAATTTGGATGAATCCTCAAAATTGAAGGTAAAAAAGTTATATTCAGAATTTCAGATGTACCCCATGTAAAAAACATTGTATACATGCTGTATGAACACATAAATGATGGCTGACTACTCAGAAAGGGAATTTACAAATTAAGCAATTTAATTTTGCAATATTTATCCATTCTATAAAAATACATCACATACTTATATGTAATTTTTTTCAGGAGAACCAATGAAAAATTAGTGCACCTCCTAGAGAAAACTGTACATAATGGGAGGTATGTAAAAATGGCACTCAGTCGTTACCATGGTAACTGAATAAGTTTAGAAACTAATATTAAACATGTTTTATATATTAAATCTTACGTATAATGTAATTATTGAAAAATGAACTTAGTTTTTTAAGGAAAATATAGGATTGGATATTAGCAACATTGAAATTTTGAATTTTATATATTATTCCATTAACATGTTCATGATGTTGTTAACCCATAATGTTAACATCTTACAGGTAAAACAAGTCTTTGTGATTTTCACATTTTCTTATTATGATCCATATACTTGAAATTAGGTCACTAGGTATCCTAATCATGCTTATATCCTAGAAATGTTTTTAATTCATTGTACAATTTTTAAGGCTTGAAATTGATCCAGATAAAATGGTTAAAGAGTACAGTAGACCTGCAGCAGGGAAGAGTGAACCACGTCCTTCTGACCTTCGACCTCCAAGTGTTTTGACAGAAACTGTAGACTATCTTCTGGGTAGGTCAGTAAATATTTTTTTTTGTAATTTTGAAATTAAGGTTTCTTTTCATTATTGTAAATTCATATATTATCACATGCATATATTATTGGGATTGTTCGAAAAGTGACGATGATTCAAGTTATGTTATTGTGGCTTTTCTTAAGATGTAACACAGTATAACTAGAAAACTTCGGGATGCAAGTTCTAATTAGTGTGGTTACAGTTCTGTCCTATTATTGCAATAATTTTGTAGCACAGTTAAAGGGATACCCAACACCATCATGAAAATAAATTCCACTCGTTTCATTTTCTTTATATTTTGTTTAGACATCTACTTTGATGAAAGAAGGAAACATGAAAATTTCAAGAAATTTGAACCACACACTTCTCTAGAATTATTTCAATAGATATATAGTAATTTCATCATCAAAAGTTTTTATCACTTCAACACATTAATTTTAATATAAAATGATACTTGATTGAAACATTTAGATGTTCTTACAGAGTTATTTCCCTTAGGTGTTGGGACCCCCCCCCTACCTTAATTCAAATGGTTTTAATATAAATTTTATTTTGGCAACAGTATGACAGGTGAGCGATTACAGGCTCCTAGGAGCCTCTGGTTGCAATGTTTTGTTTTGATATTTATATGATGGCAAATAATTGCATTCATATTCACACAAAAACTAATAATTTAGGTAAAAAACTAGGAAAGCATTTTCTTTACATTAAACCATTGTTTTTTTTTTGTTTTTTTACAGTGTAGTAACCAGAGATGATGTTGATTGGAAAGATATTTATGATTTTGTATTTGACCGTTTAAGATGTGTTCGACAAGACATGGTGATACAAAATATTGGTGGCAGCACTGGTATCATCATCCTGGAGAAAATTATTCGTTTTCATGTGTATGCTGGTTATAGGTAAATAGTTTGTCCCAAAGGGTAAGATTGATTGAATGTTGCTTGACATCCAGTGGCAAGTATTTAATGCATATTCAGGACAAGAACATATATGAATGATTATAATGAAACCTTCCTTATAGTAGACCGACACACTGAGCCAGATTTTTAATGTGCTACCTCAAGAAAGCAACAGTCCGCAGGAAGACATGCCACTTTACCCAGACACATTATTCTGACTCTGGGCCGACCAGTCTTTGCGCTTACTCCTTAATGCTGCGTGCTTAGCGGAGAAGCAGCAAATACCAATTTTAATGTCTTTGGTTTGACCCGGCCGTGGTTTGAACCCACGACCTTCCGCACTCAAGGCGAGCATGCTAACCATTACACCACCAAGGCGGTACCTTGGAGACTTGAAGGGGGTTACAGGTCATTCAAGGTGGCTATATGTAGACTGATAAGTATAAAAAAAATATGCAACTTGGTGAGTTTGAAAACTTCCTACTTGTTTCAACATTAGCTGTAAGCCATTTCTTGTTTTTATTCTCCTGTTAATTGATCATTACCAGCATTCTCTGTACAGTACCATACATCTCATTGAACTCTATTTCTTCATGTATCTTTGTATAATAAACATTAAGGTAGCAGAAGATAAAATGCCAGGATGTTCAACAGGAGTAGATAATACACAAATGGTAAAGATATGTGATTAGAGCTGAATCCCAATAAAATAGCAACAGACATGGTCTTTCATCTGTCTGTCAACCTATATCATTTGTGTGCTAAGGTTTATTGAAAATTAAAAAGAAGAGTCTGTGCCAAATTACATAAATTTGTTTGCACTTACAACTAATAATTATCTCTTGTCTGTCTGCAATTGTTTTGGCAAAATATCACTTCTAAAGTTTCTTTTGTAAACTTGAAACAGGTAAATTTTATTCCATTTGTCAGAAAATATTTAGACATCTCTGTCTCTTGTCTTTTGCAGTACTAAAACTATTGCTGACATTTTGTGAGCACTTCTATACATGTTTGCTCAAGTACCACTGAGAAAAACACACTGCCCCATTTTGAGCCCATCATTCCATTCCATAAGCCCATCAATATTTAGCCCATGGCTCCAGCCCATTTTGAGCCCATAACCTCAGCCCAAAAACCCAGCCCACATTTTCTAGTATACCCTAAAACTTGTTAAATTTGAGTCGATTTTACATATAAATTTAAACAAAGACAAAATATAAAATAAATGCTATGAAAAAAGCTTTCAATAATAAGCTAAGAAATAAATTTTATTTCGAGTTCCAAAAATTGGTATAAATAGTGTTTAAACTTGTCACATTCATAAAGTTACTGTGTTTCTGATAACAATCCTAGCTGACAGAAGTTGGATGTTTTATCTCCCAAATAGTTAATTTGACAGGAAACAAGAAAGAAATTATTGACAGACATTAAGATATGTGTACACTAACATATCTCATCCTGAGCCATTATGTTACAATTAGATTCAGAAGCTGTGAAATGCACATACAACAAGTGAGGCACAATGTAGGGTAAAAAATGCAAAATATTTTCCAAGAAAACAGATAATCAGTGATAAAAAAATTCATTTCAACAATAAATTGCTGATTTGTTATGTCAATTGGTTGTTTTGATTGACAGAAAGACACTTGCTGTTGCAAGGGAGATAACTCAAACACGATGTTTTATTGATTGTTTATTACTGTGATATGATTGTGTGGAAAATAGCTCTCCTGAGTTGGAACTTGATCTAATTTGATTGTGCTTGTCAGCTATCCAAGTTTGTTCTCTGGGGCGATTACCAGTTATCATTATCCGAGGTCACTGATGGGGGAAATTTGATAAAGCTGTTTAGCATTTAATTTGAAAGAAATAAACATGGACTTGTATGGTTAAATGATGGTTTATTTACAGTTGGGAGATGAGTTATTTTGTAGCTGTGATTTAATCGTTTAAATAATTGATTATCTGATTTAAGCTGAAAAAATGTTTTTTGCAATAATTTTTCAATGATAAATGACTTTCATTACAGTAAATTTAAATGCTTTAGATACAGATTTTAATGTAAAATTTAATTTTTAGTAACATTGAGACAGCAATTTAAACATATCATTAACTTTTAACTTCAGAAATTTTTATGACAAATTAGATCACAAAATTTGCATAATTCCCTGAAAAAGTGGTTTCTTTGTTAATCAAGATTTTCTAGTCATTAGATAATTCCATAGCATATCACATATCCCAGTGTGAAATCCATATGATATTTAGGAATACTTGATAATTTTTTTCACTTCTGATAGAAAATTTATTGACTTATCAGACTTAGTCAACATCAGACCATTTTTGTAAATCCATTATCTTGTAATTGTTTTGGATAAATGTCATTCTATTGAGCAAAGTAATTCATAGGATTGTATTGATTTCTTGGTTAATAGAGACAGGGCAGATTTTGCAAACTTTCATCAACACAAAAGTTAAACATCTTTTTTCCCATCTGTTATTGAGTAGCAAGGAATCAATATTAAGTTAGAATTTTATTACCATATCTTGAGTGGATTGATTTTGCTGATAAATATTGAACCGGGGATCAGAATTAGATTAAAGGAAACAATGCTTAAATTAATCTTGTTTTAAAAGTGTTAAACTGCCATTACGTCCTTCAGTAGGACTTCAACAGTTTCTAAGAACAAATAGCTTGTTTTTTATATTAAATTTAATTTTGCAATATTTCATCACTTTTTAACTTGAACCAGAGTGTGTTTTTTTCTTAATGAGTGGGGGTGATTTAAAAAGAAAAAAATGTTAAATTTTGCAATTGTCATTGACTGCTTGGTTCAAATTTTATATTTTGATAACTTTTAACAGCTCAGACAGAGTACCAGAACTAATCTGTCAAATTCTAGGAGTAAAAACTCTCAAATCAACCAATGTCTAAAGATGTAGCAATCCTGAGAACAAGACTAGGTCCAGCAAACCTTTGAACAAAACAAAGTCCACCAAACCGCAAAATAAGACAAAAGTCTAGCAAGCCCTAGAACAAGACTTAGACCAACAAACCCTAAAACAAGACAAAAGTCTAGCAAATCCTAGAACAAGACTTACCCCAGCAAATCGGAAAACAAGACAAAAGTCTAGCAAACCAGAGAATAAGACTAAGTCATGCAAATTTGAAAACAAGACTAAGTCCAGCAAATCAGAAAACAAGACAAAGTCCAGCAAACTGTAAAACAAGACAAAGTCTAGCAAACCCCAGAACAAGACTAAGACTAGAAAACAGGACAAAGCCTACCAAACCAGAGATGCAAATTTGAGAACAAGACTTAAGTACAGCAAACCGGAAAACAAGACAAAGTTCAACAAATCCCAGAACAAGAAAAAAAAAGTCCAATAAGCCTGAAAACAAGACTAGGTCCAGCAAACCAGAGAACATGACTTAGTCCTGCAAACCACAAATAAGACTAATTTCAGCAAATGTCCAGCAAACTCCAAAACAAGACCAACTCCAGCAAACCTGAGAACAAGACTAAGTCAAGAAAATCCAAGAACAAGAATAAGACCAAGCAAATATGAGAATAAGACTAAGTTCAGCAAACACAAAAACAAGATTAAGTCAGACTCTAAGACAACACTGAAAACAACACAAAAAACATACATTTGTATAACATGAACTAGGATGAACTTTGGTGGACTGGAACAGTAAGCTTTAAGAACACCCAGCATAACCTGGTGATTAGTTAACAAAACAAGAATGAACATTTTTTGATTTAGTAAGCAGCTGCTAAAAAATTGAAAACTTTTAAACATGTTAAAATGTCATCAGATTTGAAGAACTTGCAACTTCAAGTGCCAACAAGTTTAAGATTTATGTAATTAGATCAAATATGATATGACAAACAGCTTGTTTATGTCAGGAAAAATTTATCAAAGAAATAGAATATTTGTGCACAACATATGCATTGCAGTATTTTATTTGAGGGGAGGGGGTAGGGTGGGGGAAACTGAGATTGCCATATTATTTATTTTTTGCTTTAGAAGATTTTTGATGTCATTGAGAATATATACTCCAGGGTAAGGTTATTTTAATAGTACTGTTGGTAATAACATTGTCCCTTCTGATCACTTGTGATCAAGATACAATTATTCTGGTAATAATTGTCTGCTTAATAGAGTAAACCAATAGTTTTCTCCATGGTTTATTCACATCAAAAGTATTGTATTTATAATGGTGGAAATGAAAACATCTTTAGAGTAGTCTAGTGGAAAAATTCAGAATTGATTTAAATTGGTTTACATAAAGGCAGTTAGTTGCTGTTGTGCATTTTCTGTTGACGGTTGACAAGATTTGCCATAAAATGAAACCTTTAAAACATTATGGTGATTACTGAACCTAAATTGTATCAAATTGATGGCGACTTTGAAATTTATAAGCTGATGAATCGGTAGATAAAGTGCAAAAGAAATAAATTTATTGTCAAGCGACTAATAACATGATATTTAGAGCATTACTGAGATGAACATTTTTATAAATTTGCGTCACCAGTAAATAT
Organism: Geukensia demissa; assembly: GCA_034783895.1. Lineage (NCBI taxonomy): Eukaryota > Metazoa > Mollusca > Bivalvia > Mytilida > Mytilidae > Geukensia > Geukensia demissa. The sequence goes on along the minus strand of JARWCS010000007.1, from coordinate 7,070,887 downwards.
TTAATTTTTCATCTTTTACTCTTGAAGTTGACCTTTGTTAATCCTGACATTTAAATTCAAAAGATATCTGATATTTGTGCGAAATCATAAAAAGCAAAATATTTAATTAAATTGAAAACAGTGACTTTGCTTTTTGTTACATGTTAATTTATGACTTGTATTTTAAAATAATACTGGGAATGATGCCTCCTCATAAAACATTTTATTTAAATCTCTTTTAGATGTATAGAATAGAATAGAATAGAATATCTTTATTAACCAGAATGGGCCCACAAGTGGCATAGATTTATACAATCATGACAAATATAACACAAGTGCATACATACAATGTCCACACACATATACAATGTATCT
>JARWCS010000007.1:7057412-7070433 GCA_034783895.1 Geukensia demissa | reverse complement strand
TGAGGGGGAGGGAAGCGGGAGACGAGGGGTAGGGAAGCAGGAATTGGAGACCCCCTTGTCCACCCCCTCCTATTTATATTACTAAGAGAATGTACAATGAACTAGGGACTTAACCTGTCTCACTTAAATAATACATGATTTTCACACAACATAATTTTGGACACAATAAAATATTTTAGTTTTTTTAACATCATTTTAGTAATTAAAGTAAATGCTATTCTGTTCAGGTTTAAACTAATTGCTTTTTTTTCAAAGAAAGCATTTCAGACAATGTAACAAGGGAGACAATTGAATGAGAGCTACATATTAAACTGCTTTACTTGTTAAATTTGGAAACAAAGTTTGTAATAATTTTATTCATTTTGTCCAAACACACAAATTTGAACAGGATTATATCCCACCAAATTTGATGTAACTGTTTAAATTTTGTATAGAATTCATATTAAATAAACCACCTTGATGGTTTAGTGGTAACAGTCTCATCTTGAGTGTAAGAGGTTATTGAATTGATCCATGAAAAATTCAAAGAAGTCATCTGCTTGGCCTGCAGCATTAAAGAAAAGCAGAAAAAAAATTGCTTCAGAGGTGGAATAATATGTCAAGTAGTGGGACATTTCTTCCTGTGAAATGTGATCTTGTGAAATATTATAGTACAATGTAGTGTTCATTACATGTCAATATCCTCAAAAGGCTTGAAATTTTATCCTACGAATGTTAGGCAACATTTTATCAAACAATCAGCTTACTTAAATGATACACTTTTTCTAAATACAAGAGTGAAAAAACATTTATATGCCAGTTTTAAATAATTTTTTGACAATTTTACAGCTTGACCCTCCTGATAGCCAGCAGTTATTTCTGCGTGGGGCCAGTGTCAACTTTCTGTTTGAAAATGTATGGACTTTGTCATATGCACAGCATGGTCGTTATCAACATATCCTTTTGAAAATTTTAATATTCTGTGTAGCTGATAATTAGTTCATTATTTTGTACAATAACTGGTTCAAAATTAAAGGCAGGTTTAACACTAGATAGGAAAGATGTGTTTTTGACTTATTGTACCATATTTTCTGGACTTTAATCTGCTGCTTTTAACCTGTCAATAAAGAATTAGAGCTTATAAATATGCATACAGTTTAAGTAACAAACCATAACAACTCAGTAATTAATGTAGTTTTGTTTGTATGGTTTTAAAAAAAGAATAAGTAAGCTTTCATTGTCTTTCATTTAGGAAGGTAAATATAAAGGAGAAATGAGACCCTCTTGTAATTACTTGTATTTAAATTTTTAAATTGGATTCAGAGCAAAAAGTGGCTATTGTTCAAATGAAGCCTCTTTTTTGCACTGGACCATACATAAATGTAATTCCACTCAATATAAACTTTTTTTCTTAAAGAACGACAATAGCATGAATCTGTACATGATTTTTATCAGTGTATTGGTAAACAGTTGCAAGTAGTCTTTATATATTTGGATTTTGATGACTGCATTGTCTAGTTTTTGTATTGCTAAAATATTTGAAAAAAAAACAAGAATTTTGATAAATTCCAAGAAATCAATTTAAATCAGCCAGTCGTTGATTATCTTTCTTACATCTTCTAGATATACTTCAAGATGTTATTAACAAGTTGGAGCGAGGTTTAATAAGGTAATTCATTTTTAAAAAGTGAAAAGGCTAGTTGATGCCAACATGAGGGAAGGAGCCTGATAAAAGAGCTGTGTTTCAATGACCAGGGACATCCTGAAAATTCACTTGAAAATCTTCTCGACTGAAACTGTTTGAACCAAACTAAGGTCTAATGGTCATTAGTTGATCCCCTGCAAAAATCGTATCCACGTCACAACCAACCAACCAAGATGGCCATCACAGTCAAATGTTGTTAAATATGGGAAGGTCACTTAAAAATCTTGTCAGAAGTCTGAAACTAATTAGACAGTTGGAACCAGACATTGGTGGAATGGCCCTTGGGTGACACTCTACCAAAATAAGATTTAATATTCACACTGCACCAACAAGTTGGTTGATGTAACTAAAAATAGAAAAAAAATCATTATATTCTTTTAAAATCATTTCCTCTGGGACTGCTGAGCCAAGTAGAACCAAACTTTAGTGTAATTGTCCTCAGGTGGTCACCTCTCAGAAAACTGTTGGACATGCCAACCAACCAAATAAGTTGGTCAACATAGCCAAACATTTTAACCTGGGACCCTTAGGAAAATTCACTTAGATTTAGTGAAAGTGCTGAGTCAATTTGAACCAAACTTTAGTGGAATGGTCCCTAGATGGTGACTTTCCAAAATTTTATTTGCTATCCCCCAAACCAGCAAGATAGCTACCTAAGCCGAACTTTCTAGTATAACATGAGACCTATGGAAAATCAGGTTGTGAATGTAAAACTACTGAGCCTATGGAAATTCAATTTTGGTTTGTTGAATGATTTATGGTCTAACTTTTGTTAGCATTCAATTCTGGCAAACAATTCTTATTAGGTCCAATGTGGAGTTCTGTCAGGTCATTAAAACAAGCACATGTGAGCCTATGGCTTCTATTGATAGTATTGGCAGCTACCTTGATAGGAGTGTAGGGATGCAAAATACAATTTTGGTATCTGACAGAAGCCCTTGGGCAATTGCATCTAAATTTTGTTCCAATGGGCCCAGTGATTTCTAAGGAGATGAAAAAGTTTTATGCAAATGAGGACAGATGATAAATGTAAATTTCTGACTATGGCTCACTTTACCATTAGAGTCAGGTAAGCCAAAAACATGAAAACAGAACGTGATCAGTTAGAAAATAATGCATCCAGTTTGTGGCAAGAATATACAGCATGCCACTATCATTGCATGTGAGGTCATCTACATGTTGAGATAAACAACCTGAATTATATAGTTAGAACATTAAAAAATTAACCAGTAAATCAGTTTGATTTATATTGTCATATCTAAGAAATCTAATAGGTTTCACTTTTAATAAAGAGTTTTAATGGCTCCTAATAGCAGGTATGCCCTTAATAAGTAATTTCCAGTTCACATTGACCTTAGTCAAAGACATGGGTTGTTAACTTTTGGGCATTTGGTCAAGAGTTGAAAATGGTTCAGGACAAAAGGTCACATTTAGTTTTGTATCTGGTTATTATATCCACTTAAACAGAATAAATAATGCTGGTTTGTTATATTAGGTTAAATATTTTCTGGCGTGTAATGAGAGATAACTCACTTTATTCCACAAAAATCTTTATGCACACCAGTGAATCTGATAAACCCTGACTTTAAATGTGAAAATGTCTTTTTCTTAATTATGCATGCATCTTTATAATTTGTATAATTTTAAAATCAAAGTTACAATATAAAAATCTTTTTCATGTATTGAACAAATTTTGCAGATGGACTAATACTATGAACTATGAACATGAAAAATGTTCAAGAATGCAACTTTTTCATCATTGACCAAAAGTTTCTACCATAACTCTTGAAATTGAAACAAAAAATCTGTGAATCATAAACACCTGGTACTTTCATCATAGTTTGCTAAAGGTTAATCTTGACTAACACATATTATACGAATGCAAAGGTCAAGACATATCATTGGTGCTGTCATTTTTTATGGGATTTCGTTTTCAAAGTCAAAAGTCAGATTTTTCCTTTAAATTTAACTCTTTAATCTTACAAAATTTTGTTTAATGTGCAATACCTGTAATTCTAGTAATTTATTTTAATTTTTCAGGACTAATATAACCAAATCTGTCAGTTTAGAAGAAGTAATGAACATTATACCAGAACTAAGCAGTACAAGGATAAAAAAAGTGGTTGTCAATATGTAATACAAAAAAACTTGATGTAAAACTTGTGCAATATTATGAAATAAATATGTATTTGATAATAATTATAAAAGACTCTTAGTTATGCTTTCATGCATTTTACTTAATATGCCTTTGGTATCAAGCTTATTGCTAGATGGTTAGGAACTCTAAGTTGATCTCATGGTATATAATGTTCACTTAACCTTTACACTTATTAGCTAAAAAGTGTTGGCACACTTATAAAATTCCAGGTATGTTTCATTTAGAAACATACTTTTTCACACAATTCTGACAAAAGCGATTTTTGTCCAATTTTCACAAATAAAACCCAAAAATAGAAAATAACCCCAATTTAGAATTTTTTTTTAGTTACATGTGAATGTTTTTGCATTTTACTTATGTGCCCTGTGGTTGACAAAGTATCAGCATTTGTCTGGTGTTGTATGTACCAATCCAGCTTTGGATGACTATTTTACCTGTTGTTTGAACTCATAATTGGTTGTATATTCCTGCATAAACTTCATTTTAAGTGGCTGAGATCAGCCCTTTGGGCCAGGTGTGTTTTGTAATCGCTTTGTGTCATTCGTTCTCTGTAAAAATTGTTATCTGTTTACTTTTACATTTTAATCTGTTCTCTGAAACCACTTATTCATTTGGAGCGAAACTCTGCAAGCATGTGCCCTGGATGTCCTCTACCAAAGTTGTGAATTGTTTGCCAATCAGGACTAAAATGTGACCAAAGGAGCCAATAATGTCTTCTAATTGACTGAAACTAAAAATTTTCTTCTTATCATAAATTGCTAAGCCAAATGAATTGTTATGTTGTAGAAATAATCATTGTCCTTTAACAAACGTGTGAATCATTCAGACATTCAAGGTTGACCCGATGACCTGATATTGTTTAACATAAGAACCTTGGAATTTGCATATTTGTCCATTGTCTGGAAAACTTTAATAGATACATGTCCATTTAACACCAAAAACAATCAGCAAGACAAGGTCCTCTAGTCAATATGATGATATGACCAAAATTCTCAAGCAGCTTCTAATGGGAATTATTGGCCTTGAAAAGATAGAAAGAAACTTTAAACAGAAGAAATTATCAATAAGACAAGACATAAAAATCAGTCATTGATATTGTCAATCGAATCCATGTGAGAGTTATTGCCCTTGAATGACTTTTTTTAAATATATTTTGCTTTATCTAGAAAATTGCAGTGGAGACTATGACAGATACAGGAAAACAGTAAACAGCAACAATTTAAGCAAGACAAACCAGTCAACATGACAAAATTGTACTTATTACCTTTAAATGGTTTTGAATTTTAGATTTTTATCTTAAAAGCTATGATGGATGGAAAAAAAATGTAAAGGGAGGAAATGATCAGCAAGGCAAATCTGATGTAGGCTGTATATTCATCTTTGTGTAGCTGAAGTTTATATAGACATGATGACCATTGACATAAAATGCATGGTGTTGACTGCTTATACATGTACTTTGTATTGTTTTGTGTTTTTTACTGATGAGCTATACAGGATGGTATTTGGCTTGTAATATAACTCTTGTCATATAATGGGATTTAGAGCTTGTAACCAGGAGTGAGATTCTATTATAGTTGGAGGTCTTAGGGATGCCTATTGGCCTTCTTCAAATGCAGCAGAGTCTCTTGACATTTACTCTGTATCTTTGATCTTTTAGTGTATGTTAAGGAGCAGTTAACTCTCAGATTAATGGTTATGAATATTAAATAACCCATTTTTGGGTACAAGGTATATATTTATATAGAATAGATGTGAAAAATAATTGAGTGTTAATTCAAAACCTGGCACGTAAGTTCTTTGCATCTCCCTTTTATAAATTTACAATTTGTTTTCCTTTTGTTGTAACTTTGATAATGATCCATCATTCAAGATGGCTGCCACAGTTTATCATGGGAACCCAAAGGAAGTACAAACAATGGACCGCTCAAAAACATTGAAGGGATTGAATTCATGGCACAGTTGTTCCTCTCAAATTTCATCAAGTTTTGTTACCCTGGTTCTTTTTTAACATCAAGATGGCTATCAGATGTGAACAACGTAGAACTTTATGTGACTGACAATTTCTTCTTGAGAACAATGGAACGATTTTAAACACAGCACAGGCGTTCCTCCAAAAGTGCTTACAAACTGTTGTTATGTTGATGCTGCCCAACATTAAAGATGGCCACCAACGGGAAAAAGATTCGAAGGGCTTAGTGTAAGGAAGGACTTCTGTTTAATGCATACAAATTACAACTTCTTGAGAACCACTGAACTGATTGAAACCCAAACTGAAACAGTTGTTCTCGGGATCCTCATCAGATGTTATTTCGGTTTCAGTGTTTTCCAAGATGGCCGCTATCAGGGCTTATAGTTTCTTTTGATGTTAAGCATTTTGTATTGTCAGCATGCTTATAATTTTAACGTTTGCAATTACTGGATGTAATAAAAAATATTTATTTGCGGACAAAAACCCAATTAGGGTCAAAGCAATACAAACAAACAATAACTACATAAAATGTACATTTTTTAAGGAAACGAACACTATTTTAACATATAAAAACAGGCTTAACCTTCTCCCATCATTTCATATGACTGCTTAATGAATTACTGAGAGCAGACCTACCATTAACCTTGGAAATCGTTATTTGACGTCTTAAATATGGCTGACTGAGATTGACCTGGTGTACCAACTGAATATTGTTTGTAGATGCTTCTTTATATATATTAAAACTATGTAATACAGGTCGAAAAGATTGACATTGTTCACAATCGACATCATGAACATTCAATCTGGAAGGTTGTGAAGAAGAATGGCGTGGAAAACTTGTGATTGCAGGCTTTATCCTCCTAATAAACGTCCTCCAAACCACCAGGTGTCAGTCTAATACTGTCTTCCTTATTTTAAATGTTAACACGCATTTAGGTTTCAGATACTTTGCTGAAATTCTCCCGGGATTGTTGGCAATCTACTCGAAAAATTCGCCTTTGTTAGAGGCAGATCCAAGGTGGTGATGAACTTTGGTTTAGGTCCCTATACAAACATGACAAATATAACACAAGTGCATACATACAATGTCCACACACATATACAATGTATCTTTATATATAGATGAATACAATAACCATATGTAAAACATAAGTATACATCATTATATGAGCACAATTTGACAAGAAACATTTTAGGTTACAAAAAGTACCATAAAAGTTGGGTAAGAAATATGAAATTTTGTCTTGTTTTAAAAACCCACTACAGCACCTCAAAAAGCATTCCTTCAATGTACCTCAATAACAAAAGTATGCATTACTGTAACAAATCTTGACATAAGTAATGATTTATATCTACTGCAGAGTGGCCCAATTCTACCAGATTCTCAATGAGCTGCAACACATCATCTTTGTCAATAAAATTACCCACAATTACCCACTTAGTAAAGTGTCGTCTGCTTGGCAAAAATAACAAACTCCATGCTATTTACCATCAATAATGACAAAAACAATACAAACAGCTAATATATTGCCAAATATTGTCTTTACCTCTTCAGTATAATAAGTAGCTGTAGTATTTATATTTGTATTAGAGCTGTAAATTAAGATATGCTTAAAATAAGCACATGTAGCAATTGTTCCTCTGAAACAGGTGTACAAATTTATGAAATGGATCGGTTGGGGATATATTTTTTTCAACTCTTAATTGGTATTTCAATATTTTCTTTGGTGAATCAAGATTACTTTAGTTCGATATATTTTTGAATAATTTGCACCATCGCAAATTAAAAAGCCTATGAACCTCTCTTTACATAGAATAATAGATCTAGTGCACATTTCCGTTTCCAACTTATATCATTAATGCTAAAAAATCAAGACAATCATTTAGTTTGACATCAAAAAGATTACGGAGAATAATTAATTCAGAAAGATTGAAATATTAACAAATTCTAGAACCTAAATTTTCACTTTTTTTCATGTATCAATAATGTCAGGGTGCTTCTAAGGGAGTATAATAACTTTAATACAACATTTCAAAAGGCTAGAAAACACAAAATTTGATATTCTTTTATTGAAATTTACACTAGAAATTTACCTTACCGGTAACCTTTATTGTCTCTTCCTCAAAAGACGAAAAGTCAAATTAATGACCAATAGTGCATTGTGAATGTATATTTCTGGGATTGTATTGACAAAACTCCTACTACTTAATATTTTCTGAAAAGAGTTTATTTTTAACTGTCAACGATTGATGACATTCAATTAATGTCATCAGCTTCTCTGCCAATTTGTGTTTTGTAGGTGGAATATCGTGATTTTTTCCTAAAATAAAGAATGAAGAAGGTCAATTTAAAAATATGTTACAGGATTAGGAACTCATTTTGTTTCTGTAGGATTATGATTAAAAAATACAAATTCCAGAAATAAATCAAAGTATAATAAATCATTTCAAAGAAGAAGGGGCTAAAATGGCCTAAATTTTTTATGAATGGACAGATTTTACTTACAGTAAATTTCATTTTCATTTAAACTGTTTCAGAAGGAAAAAAGGGCAGAGTAGGTTCAGTTATAATGATAATAAGAAGTCACATCTTGACACTTTTTTTTCCTTAATTTTGATTTTTTTACCAGAAATGTTGAGCCCATGCAAGAATCAATAAAATAATTTCCCATTCTACTGCCCCTCTTATATGGTTCTTGCAAGCACTCTTTGTGTCCTCGTGAAAAAAATGTAGTTAAAATTAGTCATTTTTCAGCAAGAAGTCCAATTTTTAAGTCTCAATTCCTTGCATTAAAATTTGACAAATTTTCATTTTTTGATTAATTCACCTTTAAAATATTTTTGTTTTTAATATATAGCATATATAGCAACAAATTTTTAAGGCCAAATATGGCTAATACTGCACCTATTCCTTTCATAGAAAGTTCCAATTGATAAGAAGAAAAATCTTGCCAGTAGTTTCTTAATTTGGTATAAATGAATAGACTTTCTTCAGAAACTTTGGAGGTTAAAAGAGTTACTACTTTTATAATGTTTTTGATTTGGGGTGAAAGTAGAGTGTATTAAGATTGATAACAATATAGTCCGTCACCTTTCTGATTTTTTGTGGTATTTTTCCATGGGGTCAAGGGGATTTTTTTTACACATGGATGACAATGAAATGTACAAGGACAGTTTAGTCCTGAGTAAGCTTAGAATTGATATGAATTTGATCAGGTGTTAAAATTATCCAGGTAGAACTTGAACAAATGACTGTCTGTACTGAAATTGACAGCTTTATAGTTACACCCTAACCAAATACATAAATCTTACAGATAAAACTAAAACATATAAGGTACTAAATCTCTACCTAGATCATAACCTCAGATAAACATTTGTGATTTCATCCATGTGCATATTGCAAATTAAATGTAACATTTGTCTCCCTTTGAATGAGTTTTGGGTTATCTTAGAGTTATTTCCCTTTAACATGCTGACCAGAACTGTGGGTTAGACTACAGAGTTTAAAACAAAAATTAAGGTAAAGAATTGGACATACAGACTCTTTCAAATATTCCAATTTCATAATGTCACATGTCAACTGGTTCTTTTGCAAGATTATAAACAAAATATTAGTTTGGTCTTTCTTGGGAGAGTTATCTTTCTTTGCTTTTTAATTTTTTCTTGTTGATGCTTGATTGGACGGTTTCACTTCCTGTTGTTAATTGCTTTTTATTTAGATATGCTCATTCTATTAAGGTTTAGAGAAGAATATAGATTTTATTTATCAGAAGTTTTAAACAAATGCTGTCATTCTCTTTACCTACTTGATTGACAACCAAAAATAGAGTTAATTTTCTAGGCAATGTTATTAGAAGGTCATACAGAAGTTGTTAATCAATAATTTGTTTCCAAATCAAAATGGTTGGACACTAGACTTATTGGTGAAATTGACATTGTATTTGATCTCAACTTCCATCGATTCCTGACTAATTCCCAACAAATTATTACATCTAAGTATTGATTCAAAGAAGATTTAATAAATAATGAAGCAGACTCGATTAGCATGTTTCTTATCTTACTTAATAGAATTTCATCAATATGATTTTACCTAACTCTGTGAAAGCTTTTTGGTATGATATTTCAATGATCATCATGGCCAACAAATTCTAAAAGAATTCAACAAGTTATTTTACATTATTGATTGAGTAATCATTAAATAGATATCATTTTTTGCTTTTTTCTGCATTAATCCTATCTTTTCTAATTGAATGGTCAATAAGAATTATACTCTGAACACAGAGATCATATCACCAGGTATATTAATTCAGGGGATGAAAAATGAAGCGGTTAATTCAGTTTGATTACATCTGTTTATAGTGTTAATGAGGCAATTGATGTTATGTATACTGAATCATTTATGTATATATAAATATTAATAAAGATTAAATAAACACAAAATAATGATTACATAAGCTTTGTGCAGTAATCAGTTGCAGTAAGTGATATATCTTTATTCTGACATTGTAGTGGTGACAAATTGTTGCAAATCAAAGATCCACATGCATATGCACAAAAGAATTAGGATACTAGTTAGTATTATTAGAAGAGCCAGTTAATAGTCAGACATTCATTGAAAGTCACAGTTGAAAAAAGACTGAATTGCTTGTTATTATCAGTTCAAAAGAAGTTAAGGTTGAGCATTTCATTAAAAACTTCACATGTATTACTGTATACCCTTGCACTAGATTCCATTATGAGACTTTCATAAGACAAGGGAATGAAACAAACACTCAATTCACATTTATACTAAGAGCAATCTTACTCCATTCCAAGGAGCACATCAGAAGCTTTGCCATTGAAAAACAAATTATGTGAAATATTGCCTTGAAGGAGTTGACACCAATTGTCCCTCTATCATCAATCTTTCATTAAATTTTACTTTTGTATTTTCTCCTATTAAACTGTGTGTCAAATGAACAGGAACTTAGGATCAAGCATTTCATTAAGTTGAAATATATATATCACCACAGTACAAACATATATGGCAGCAGCAGGCAGCTCTTGTTTCTAAATGGTGAAATAAATGAATCAAAATTAAAGTAGAAATGTTATAAGGTTTTATAAAGATTTCTAATTTTATTTGATCCTAAAACGAACTCTTGGGTTCTTTTCCCGATTGGCTTAGTTTCAAACATCTTTGCAGAAACAACTTGGCCAAATGATTTGAAACTTGGTATGAGGAAATAAGTGGATGAATTAATCAAATATGCTGCTTACATATTTTCTGACTTTGCTCCAAATATGGTTGCCTTGACCTCTTCTATTTGCACCTACACCAATGTGAGAAAATCTTTTTCTGATGTTATATATAAAAATTTGAAACCAAGAAATGAAATAGAGCCAAACTCAATAGAGAGAAATGTGAAAAGTTCTTATTCAAGATTTTTTTTTTTTGGTCCCAGGTTGGACATTTACATGACTGTCAGAGGAAATTCCTGTTTCTCGTTGACTGAAATTCAAAATTTCATCTTTTCTGATACAACTTTGGTGAAATGAAGCACCTTTGGAAGGACCTTTATAGAAATTTTACATTTTTTATTGAAAAGTTCTGATTTGCTAATTAGAAAATAAATTTGGCTCTCTTAACCTGCTAAGCCAGATAAAGGCAAATGTTGCAGGATGCATCCATGAACAAGCTTTCATTTTATTCTGCTTTGACAGAAAAACTTTGCTGCTATGAGGAACTTTTGAGAGAAAAAAGGCATCTGTGCATCTAATTCAAAGTTTTGCTTGTCTCATGGGATGTAGGATAAAGTAAAGTACAGCTTGTTAATTCCTATTTTGTAATTACTGTAAACAAAATGGGCAAATCTTTCCAACTGCATTTGTAGGAGAGATGTCCACTCCAGGAAAAAAACTAAAGTAGTGGGTTCTTCTGTGAATAAAGAAAATTAATTTTTTTCTGGTTTTTAATTTTTTATTCTTGGTCATTGCAACAATTAAAATTTTATAGTGCGTAATTGTTTGTAAATCAAATAATACTTTGCTACAAGAAAAACATGATTAAAATAGATGTAATTATATCATAAACAGTTTATATTTAGTCAGAAGATGTTTGATTACACTCCTGCTGGCTTTTTGTCAGTCGCAGAATTGATAAGTAAACATATTTTGATACAGACACAAGTAGAACACATATCCATTGAATTTATGGATGATGAAAATTTGTCCTTAAAGAGCAGTAATGTAGTGATTCGGAGGAAATTAAAGCTGTTGATTGGTAATTCTCCACAGTTCCTTCATTGGAAATGGAAACTCAATATGAAGTGAACAGTAATTAGTAATTAATCAATTCCCTTACAGAATACTACTATAGAAACTATCAATTATTTATACAATTGTCATTAGAGGCTTTGTTACAGTTAATTATAGATTTGATCAAATTGTGATATACAAAATTTGGATTGTTTAGCAATATTGGTTGTTTTTCGAGACCTTATACATGTAGATAGAAAACATAAAGTTAGTTATTTATCGTTTAATGGACATATTATTTAAAAGTAAAAGATAGCCCAAAACATCAAACAGTTTTTTTGTTAGTTCATATTGTGTTTAAATAGTTTTTACAATTTTTGAGTCAGTTTCAAAATTTTGTCTGCTCTTCTTATGAAAGGGAAGTTCCTGGTAGTTTTATAGAACTGTCAAATAAGTTTAAGGTTAAAGTAAGTATACAAATTTCAGGCAAAGTTTGTTCCATTAAATATACTATTTGCAGCTATGGACACCTGTTGATAGATTGGTGTTATAAGCCACATTAATAGATTTTTAGCCCTGTTATAAAGCTTTTTTACTTTTACACACCCTAGCCAACTGTCTGATTTAAGCTGGTATCTTCAGGGTTTGATTATAGTGAACTTAAAAAAACAAGCAAATTTATAGTTTTGTATGAATAAATACAGTCTTAGGAATTTCAGCTTTGTAGTGACTTGTCCAAACTCCCAAAATGGGCTTATTTTTATCAGGTTTGAAATATCCTAAAAATTTCACTGGCTAGAACAGATTTTTAATCCTTGTGGCCAATGGGACCTAGTTGATGTTCACTATTTCACCCTGGATGCTCTCTTCCTGTTGATAGTGAAATGTTGGTATAGTTTACATTACAACAATGACCCTTATATGTATAGATTTTTCACCATTTCACCCTGGTTGCTCTTTGCCTGTTGATAGT